>CAUJBP010000051.1:0-57000 GCA_963082815.1 Melanotus villosus
TATAAAAATCTCGCATTTATAAAATTACCAAAAATTAATAAATTCGTTTTAAATTCATTTTAGCTGCATAGAACGACGTCTGAAACCATAATAAGCATATTTAGAAATTTGTATCTCCTACAGTTTAGCCTGGGCAATTATAAAAATCTCGCATTTTTAATCTGGCAATTATAAAAATCTGTCTTTTTTAAAATTACCAAAAATTAATAAATTCGGCTTAAACTCATTTTAGCTGCATAGAACGACGTCTTAAATAATAATAAGGACATTTAGAAATTTTTATCACCTACGGTTTAGCCTGGGGAATTATAAAAATCTCGCATTTATAAAATTACCAAAAATTAATAAATTCGTTTTAAATTAATTTTAGCTGCATAGAACGACGTCTGAAACATAATAAGCATATTTAGAAATTTGTATCTCCTACAGTTTAGCCTGGGCAATTATAAAAATCTCACATTTTTAATCTGGCAATTATAAAAATCTGCCTTTTTTAAAATTACCAAAAATTAATAAATTCGGCTTAAACTCATTTTAGCTGTATAGAACGACGTCTGAAACCATAATAAGCATATTTAGAAATTTGTATCTCCTACAGTTTAGCCTGGGCAATTATAAAAATCTCGCATTTTTAATCTGGCAATTATAAAAATCTGCCTTTTTTAAAATTACCAAAAATTAATAAATTCGGCTTAAACTCATTTTAGCTGCATAGAACGACGTCTTAAATAATAATAAGGACATTTAGAAATTTTATCACCTACGGTTTAGCCTGGGGAATTATAAAAATATCGCATTTATAAAATTACCAAAAATTAATAAATTCGTTTTAAATTCATTTTAGCTGCATAGAACGACGTCTGAAACCATAATAAGCATATTTAAAAATTTGTATCTCCTACAGTTTAGCCTGGGCAATTATAAAAATCTTGCATTTTTAATCTGGCAATTATAAAAATCTGTCTTTTTTAAAATTACCAAAAATTAATAAATTCGATTTAAACTCGTTTTAGCTGCATAGAACGACGTCATAAGTAATAATAAGGAAATTTAGAAATTTGTATCACCTACGGTTTAGCCTGCAGAATTATAAAAATCTCGCATTTATAAAATTACCAAAAATTAATAAATTCGTTTTAAATTCATTTTAGCTGCATAGAACGACGTCTGAAACCATAATAAGCATATTTAGAAATTTGTATCTCCTACAGTTTAGCCTGGGCAATTATAAAAATCTCGCATTTTTAATCTGGCAATTATAAAAATCTGCCTTTTAAAAATTACCAAAAATTAATAAATTCGGCTTAAACTCATTTTAGCTGCATAGAACGACGTCTTAAATAATAATAAGGACATTTAGAAATTTTTATCACCTACGGTTTTGCCTGGGGAATTATAAAAATCTCGCATTTATAAAATTACCAAAAATTAATAAATTCGATTTAAACTCATTTTAGCTGCATAGAACGACGTCTGAAACCATAATAAACATATTTAGAAATTTGTATCTCCTACAGTTTAGCCTGGGCAATTATAAAAATCTCGCATTTTTAATCTGGCAATTATAAAAATCTGCCTTTTTTAAAATTACCAAAAATTAATAAATTCGGCTTAAACTCATTTTAGCTGCATAGAACGACGTCTTAAATAATAATAAGGACATTTAGAAATTTTTATCACCTACGGTTTAGCCTGGGGAATTATAAAAATCTCGCATTTATAAAATTACCAAAAATTAATAAATTCGTTTTAAATTCATTTTAGCTGCATAGAACGACGTCTGAAACCATAATAAGCATATTTAGAAATTTGTATCTCCTACAGTTTAGCCTGGGCAATTATAAAAATCTCGCATTTTTAATCTGGCAATTATAAAAATCTGTCTTTTTTAAAATTACCAAAAATTAATAAATGCGGCTTAAACTCATTTTAGCTGCATAGAACGACGTCATAAGTAATAATAAGGAAATTTAGAAATTTGTATCACCTACGGTTTAGCCTGCAGAATTATAAAAATCTCGCATTTATAAAATTACCAAAAATTAATAAATTCGTTTTAAATTCATTTTAGCTGCATAGAACGACGTCTGAAACCATAATAAGCATATTTAGAAATTTGTATCTCCTACAGTTTAGCCTGGGCAATTATAAAAATCTCGCATTTTTAATCTGGCAATTATAAAAATCTGCCTTTTTTAAAATTACCAAAAATTAATAAATTCGGCTTAAACTCATTTTAGCTGCATAGAACGACGTCTTAAATAATAATAAGGACATTTAGAAATTTTTATCACCTACGGTTTAGCCTGGGGAATTCGATTTAAACTCGTTTTAGCTGCATAGAACGACGTCATAAGTAATAATAAGGACATTTAGAAATTTGTATCACCTACGGTTTAGCCTGCAGAATTATAAAAATCTCGCATTTATAAAATTACCAAAAATTAATAAATTCGTTTTAAATTCATTTTAGCTGCATAGAACGACGTCTGAAACCATAATAAGCATATTTAGAAATTTGTATCTCCTACAGTTTAGCCTGGGCAATTATAAAAATCTCGCATTTTTAATCTGGCAATTATAAAAATCTGCCTTTTTTAAAATTACCAAAAATTAATAAATTCGGCTTAAACTCATTTTAGCTGCATAGAACGACGTCTTAAATAATAATAAGGACATTTAGAAATTTTTATCACCTACGGTTTAGCCTGGGGAATTATAAAAATCTCGCATTTATAAAATTACCAAAAATTAATAAATTCGTTTTAAATTCATTTTAGCTGCATAGAACGACGTCTGAAACCATAATAAGCATATTTAGAAATTTGTATCTCCTACAGTTTAGCCTGGGCAATTATAAAAATCTCGCATTTTTAATCTGGCAATTATAAAAATCTGTCTTTTTTAAAATTACCAAAAATTAATAAATTCGATTTAAACTCGTTTTAGCTGCATAGAACGACGTCATAAGTAATAATAAGGACATTTAGAAATTTGTATCACCTACGGTTTAGCCTGCAGAATTATAAAAATCTCGCATTTATAAAATTACCAAAAATTAATAAATTCGTTTTAAATTCATTTTAGCTGCATAGAACGACGTCTGAAACCATAATAAGCATATTTAGAAATTTGTATCTCCTACAGTTTAGCCTGGGCAATTATAAAAATCTCGCATTTTTAATCTGGCAATTATAAAAATCTGTCTTTTTTAAAATTACCAAAAATTAATAAATTCGGCTTAAACTCATTTTAGCTGCATAGAACGACGTCTTAAATAATAATAAGGACATTTAGAAATTTTTATCACCTACGGTTTAGCCTGGGGAATTATAAAAATCTCGCATTTATAAAATTACCAAAAATTAATAAATTCGTTTTAAATTAATTTTAGCTGCATAGAACGACGTCTGAAACATAATAAGCATATTTAGAAATTTGTATCTCCTACAGTTTAGCCTGGGCAATTATAAAAATCTCACATTTTTAATCTGGCAATTATAAAAATCTGCCTTTTTTAAAATTACCAAAAATTAATAAATTCGGCTTAAACTCATTTTAGCTGTATAGAACGACGTCTGAAACCATAATAAGCATATTTAGAAATTTGTATCTCCTACAGTTTAGCCTGGGCAATTATAAAAATCTCGCATTTTTAATCTGGCAATTATAAAAATCTGCCTTTTTTAAAATTACCAAAAATTAATAAATTCGGCTTAAACTCATTTTAGCTGCATAGAACGACGTCTTAAATAATAATAAGGACATTTAGAAATTTTTATCACCTACGGTTTAGCCTGGGGAATTATAAAAATCTCGCATTTATAAAATTACCAAAAATTAATAAATTCGTTTTAAATTCATTTTAGCTGCATAGAACGACGTCTGAAACCATAATAAGCATATTTAAAAATTTGTATCTCCTACAGTTTAGCCTGGGCAATTATAAAAATCTTGCATTTTTAATCTGGCAATTATAAAAATCTGTCTTTTTTAAAATTACCAAAAATTAATAAATTCTATTTAAACTCGTTTTAGCTGCATAGAACGACGTCATAAGTAATAATAAGGAAATTTAGAAATTTGTATCACCTACGGTTTAGCCTGCAGAATTATAAAAATCTCGCATTTATAAAATTACCAAAAATTAATAAATTCGTTTTAAATTCATTTTAGCTGCATAGAACGACGTCTGAAACCATAATAAGCATATTTAGAAATTTGTATCTCCTCCAGTTTAGCCTGGGCAATTATAAAAATCTCGCATTTTTAATCTGGCAATTATAAAAATCTGCCTTTTTTAAAATTACCAAAAATTAATAAATTCGGCTTAAACTCATTTTAGCTTCATAGAACGACGTCTTAAATAATAATAAGGACATTTAGAAATTTTTATCACCTACGGTTTTGCCTGGGGAATTATAAAAATCTCGCATTTATAAAATTACCAAAAATTAATAAATTCGATTTAAACTCATTTTAGCTGCATAGAACGACGTCTGAAACCATAATAAACATATTTAGAAATTTGTATCTCCTACAGTTTAGCCTGGGCAATTATAAAAATCTCGCATTTTTAATCTGGCAATTATAAAAATCTGCCTTTTTTAAAATTACCAAAAATTAATAAATTCGGCTTAAACTCATTTTAGCTGCATAGAACGACGTCTTAAATAATAATAAGGACATTTAGAAATTTTTATCACCTACGGTTTAGCCTGGGGAATTATAAAAATCTCGCATTTATAAAATTACCAAAAATTAATAAATTCGTTTTAAATTCATTTTAGCTGCATAGAACGACGTCTGAAACCATAATAAGCATATTTAGAAATTTGTACCTCCTACAGTTTAGCCTGGGCAATTATAAAAATCTCGCATTTTTAATCTGGCAATTATAAAAATCTGTCTTTTTTAAAATTACCAAAAATTAATAAATTCGGCTTAAACTCATTTTAGCTGCATAGAACGACGTCATAAGTAATAATAAGGAAATTTAGAAATTTGTATCACCTACGGTTTAGCCTGCAGAATTATAAAAATCTCGCATTTATAAAATTACCAAAAATTAATAAATTCGTTTTAAATTCATTTTAGCTGCATAGAACGACGTCTGAAACCATAATAAGCATATTTAGAAATTTGTATCTCCTACAGTTTAGCCTGGGCAATTATAAAAATCTCGCATTTTTAATCTGGCAATTATAAAAATCTGCCTTTTTTAAAATTACCAAAAATTAATAAATTCGGCTTAAACTCATTTTAGCTGCATAGAACGACGTCTTAAATAATAATAAGGACATTTAGAAATTTTTATCACCTACGGTTTTGCCTGGGGAAATATAAAAATCTCGCATTTATAAAATTACCAAAAATTAATAAATTCGATTTAAACTCATTTTAGCTGCATAGAACGACGTCTGAAACCATAATAAGCAGATTTAGAAATTTGTATCTCCTACAGTTTAGCCTGGGCAATTATAAAAATCTTGCATTTTTAATCTGGCAATTATAAAAATCTGTCTTTTTTAAAATTACCAAAAATTAATAAATTCGATTTAAACTCGTTTTAGCTGCATAGAACGACGTCATAAGAAATAATAAGGACATTTAGAAATTTGTATCACCTACGGTTTAGCCTGCAGAATTATAAAAATCTCGCATTTATAAAATTACCAAAAATTAATAAATTCGTTTTAAATTCATTTTAGCTGCATAGAACGACGTCTGAAACCATAATAAGCATATTTAGAAATTTGTATCTCCTACAGTTTAGCCTGGGCAATTATAAAAATCTCGCATTTTTAATCTGGCAATTATAAAAATCTGCCTTTTTTAAAATTACCAAAAATTAATAAATTCGGCTTAAACTCATTTTAGCTGCATAGAACGACGTCTTAAATAATAATAAGGACATTTAGAAATTTTTATCACCTACGGTTTAGCCTGGGGAATTATAAAAATCTCGCATTTATAAAATTACCAAAAATTAATAAATTCGTTTTAAATTCATTTTAGCTGCATAGAACGACGTCTGAAACCATAATAAGCATATTTAGAAATTTGTATCTCCTACAGTTTAGCCTGGGCAATTATAAAAATCTTGCATTTTTAATCTGGCAATTATAAAAATCTGTCTTTTTTAAAATTACCAAAAATTAATAAATTCGATTTAAACTCGTTTTAGCTGCATAGAACGACGTCATAAGTAATAATAAGGAAATTTAGAAATTTGTATCACCTACGGTTTAGCCTGCAGAATTATAAAAATCTCGCATTTATAAAATTACCAAAAATTAATAAATTCGTTTTAAATTCATTTTAGCTGCATAGAACGACGTCTGAAACCATAATAAGCATATTTAGAAATTTGTATCTCCTACAGTTTAGCCTGGGCAATTATAAAAATCTCGCATTTTTAATCTGGCAATTATAAAAATCTGCCTTTTTTAAAATTACCAAAAATTAATAAATTCGGCTTAAACTCATTTTAGCTGCATAGAACGACGTCTTAAATAATAATAAGGACATTTAGAAATTTTTATCACCTACGGTTTTGCCTGGGGAATTATAAAAATCTCGCATTTATAAAATTACCAAAAATTAATAAATTCGATTTAAACTCATTTTAGCTGCATAGAACGACGTCTGAAACCATAATAAACATATTTAGAAATTTGTATCTCCTACAGTTTAGCCTGGGCAATTATAAAAATCTCGCATTTTTAATCTGGCAATTATAAAAATCTGCCTTTTTTAAAAATACCAAAAATTAATAAATTCGGCTTAAACTCATTTTAGCTGCATAGAACGACGTCTTAAATAATAATAAGGACATTTAGAAATTTTTATCACCTACGGTTTAGCCTGGGGAATTATAAAAATCTCGCATTTATAAAATTACCAAAAATTAATAAATTCGTTTTAAATTCATTTTAGCTGCATAGAACGACGTCTGAAACCATAATAAGCATATTTAGAAATTTGTATCTCCTACAGTTTAGCCTGGGCAATTATAAAAATCTCGCATTTTTAATCTGGCAATTATAAAAATCTGTCTTTTTTAAAATTACCGAAAATTAATAAATTCGGCTTAAACTCATTTTAGCTGCATAGAACGACGTCATAAGTAATAATAAGGAAATTTAGAAATTTGTATCACCTACGGTTTAGCCTGCAGAATTATAAAAATCTCGCATTTATAAAATTACCAAAAATTAATAAATTCGTTTTAAATTCATTTTAGCTGCATAGAACGACGTCTGAAACCATAATAAGCATATTTAGAAATTTGTATCTCCTACAGTTTAGCCTGGGCAATTATAAAAATCTCGCATTTTTAATCTGGCAATTATAAAAATCTGCCTTTTTTAAAATTACCAAAAATTAATAAATTCGGCTTAAACTCATTTTAGCTGCATAGAACGACGTCTTAAATAATAATAAGGACATTTAGAAATTTTTATCACCTACGGTTTTGCCTGGGGAAATATAAAAATCTCGCATTTATAAAATTACCAAAAATTAATAAATTCGATTTAAACTCATTTTAGCTGCATAGAACGACGTCTGAAACCATAATAAGCAGATTTAGAAATTTGTATCTCCTACAGTTTAGCCTGGGCAATTATAAAAATCTTGCATTTTTAATCTGGCAATTATAAAAATCTGTCTTTTATAAAATTACCAAAAATTAATAAATTCGATTTAAACTCGTTTTAGCTGCATAGAACGACGTCATAAGTAATAATAAGGACATTTAGAAATTTGTATCACCTACGGTTTAGCCTGCAGAATTATAAAAATCTCGCATTTATAAAATTACCAAAAATTAATAAATTCGTTTTAAATTCATTTTAGCTGCATAGAACGACGTCTGAAACCATAATAAGCATATTTAGAAATTTGTATCTCCTACAGTTTAGCCTGGGCAATTATAAAAATCTCGCATTTTTAATCTGGCAATTATAAAAATCTGCCTTTTTTAAAATTACCAAAAATTAATAAATTCGGCTTAAACTCATTTTAGCTGCATAGAACGACGTCTTAAATAATAATAAGGACATTTAGAAATTTTTATCACCTACGGTTTAGCCTGGGGAATTATAAAAATCTCGCATTTATAAAATTACCAAAAATTAATAAATTCGTTTTAAATTCATTTTAGCTGCATAGAACGACGTCTGAAACCATAATAAGCATATTTAGAAATTTGTATCTCCTACAGTTTAGCCTGGGCAATTATAAAAATCTCGCATTTTTAATCTGGCAATTATAAAAATCTGCCTTTTTTAAAATTACCAAAAATTAATAAATTCGGCTTAAACTCATTTTAGCTGCATAGAACGACGTCTTAAATAATAATAAGGACATTTAGAAATTTTTATCACCTACGGTTTAGCCTGGGGAATTATAAAAATCTCGCATTTATAAAATTACCAAAAATTAATAAATTCGTTTTAAATTCATTTTAGCTGCATAGAACGACGTCTGAAACCATAATAAGCATATTTAGAAATTTGTATCTCCTACAGTTTAGCCTGGGCAATTATAAAAATCTTGCATTTTTAATCTGGCAATTATAAAAATCTGTCTTTTTTAAAATTACCAAAAATTAATAAATTCGATTTAAACTCGTTTTAGCTGCATAGAACGACGTCATAAGTAATAATAAGGAAATTTAGAAATTTGTATCACCTACGGTTTAGCCTGCAGAATTATAAAAATCTCGCATTTATAAAATTACCAAAAATTAATAAATTCGTTTTAAATTCATTTTAGCTGCATAGAACGACGTCTGAAACCATAATAAGCATATTTAGAAATTTGTATCTCCTACAGTTTAGCCTGGGCAATTATAAAAATCTCGCATTTTTAATCTGGCAATTATAAAAATCTGCCTTTTTTAAAATTACCAAAAATTAATAAATTCGGCTTAAACTCATTTTAGCTGCATAGAACGACGTCTTAAATAATAATAAGGACATTTAGAAATTTTTATCACCTACGGTTTTGCCTGGGGAAATATAAAAATCTCGCATTTATAAAATTACCAAAAATTAATAAATTCGATTTAAACTCATTTTAGCTGCATAGAACGACGTCTGAAACCATAATAAGCAGATTTAGAAATTTGTATCTCCTACAGTTTAGCCTGGGCAATTATAAAAATCTTGCATTTTTAATCTGGCAATTATAAAAATCTGTCTTTTATAAAATTACCAAAAATTAATAAATTCGATTTAAACTCGTTTTAGCTGCATAGAACGACGTCATAAGTAATAATAAGGACATTTAGAAATTTGTATCACCTACGGTTTAGCCTGCAGAATTATAAAAATCTCGCATTTATAAAATTACCAAAAATTAATAAATTCGTTTTAAATTCATTTTAGCTGCATAGAACGACGTCTGAAACCATAATAAGCATATTTAGAAATTTGTATCTCCTACAGTTTAGCCTGGGCAATTATAAAAATCTCGCATTTTTAATCTGGCAATTATAAAAATCTGCCTTTTTTAAAATTACCAAAAATTAATAAATTCGGCTTAAACTCATTTTAGCTGCATAGAACGACGTCTTAAATAATAATAAGGACATTTAGAAATTTTTATCACCTACGGTTTAGCCTGGGGAATTATAAAAATCTCGCATTTATAAAATTACCAAAAATTAATAAATTCGTTTTAAATTCATTTTAGCTGCATAGAACGACGTCTGAAACCATAATAAGCATATTTAGAAATTTGTATCTCCTACAGTTTAGCCTGGGCAATTATAAAAATCTCGCATTTTTAATCTGGCAATTATAAAAATCTGCCTTTTTTAAAATTACCAAAAATTAATAAATTCGGCTTAAACTCATTTTAGCTGCATAGAACGACGTCTTAAATAATAATAAGGACATTTAGAAATTTTTATCACCTACGGTTTAGCCTGGGGAATTATAAAAATCTCGCATTTATAAAATTACCAAAAATTAATAAATTCGTTTTAAATTCATTTTAGCTGCATAGAACGACGTCTGAAACCATAATAAGCATATTTAGAAATTTGTATCTCCTACAGTTTAGCCTGGGCAATTATAAAAATCTTGCATTTTTAATCTGGCAATTATAAAAATCTGTCTTTTTTAAAATTACCAAAAATTAATAAATTCGATTTAAACTCGTTTTAGCTGCATAGAACGACGTCATAAGTAATAATAAGGAAATTTAGAAATTTGTATCACCTACGGTTTAGCCTGCAGAATTATAAAAATCTCGCATTTATAAAATTACCAAAAATTAATAAATTCGTTTTAAATTCATTTTAGCTGCATAGAACGACGTCTGAAACCATAATAAGCATATTTAGAAATTTGTATCTCCTACAGTTTAGCCTGGGCAATTATAAAAATCTCGCATTTTTAATCTGGCAATTATAAAAATCTGCCTTTTTTAAAATTACCAAAAATTAATAAATTCGGCTTAAACTCATTTTAGCTGCATAGAACGACGTCTTAAATAATAATAAGGACATTTAGAAATTTTTATCACCTACGGTTTTGCCTGGGGAATTATAAAAATCTCGCATTTATAAAATTACCAAAAATTAATAAATTCGATTTAAACTCATTTTAGCTGCATAGAACGACGTCTGAAACCATAATAAACATATTTAGAAATTTGTATCTCGTACAGTTTAGCCTGGGCAATTATAAAAATCTCGCATTTTTAATCTGGCAATTATAAAAATCTCGCTTTTTTAAAATTACCAAAAATTAATAAATTTAATTTAAACTCATTTTAGCTGGATAGAACGACGTCTTAAGTAATAATAAGGACATTTAGAAATTTGTATCACCTACAGTTTAGCCTGCAGAATTATAAAAATCTCGCATTTATAAAATTAACAAAAAATAATAAATTCGTTTTAAATTCATTTTAGCTGCATAGAACGACGTCTGAAATCATAATAAGCATATTTAGAAATTTGTATCTCCTACAGTTTAGCCTGGGCAATTATAAAAATCTCGCATTTTTAATCTGGCAATTATAAAAATCTGTCTTTTTTAAAATTACCAAAAATTAAGAAATTCGATTTAAACTCATTTTAGCTGCATAGAACGACGTCTTAAGTAATAATAAGGACATTTAGAAATTTGTATCACCTACGGTTTAGCCTGGGGAATTATAAAAATCACGCATTTATAAAATTACCAAAAATTAATAAATTCGATTTAAACTCATTTTAGCTGCATAGAACGACGTCTTAAGTAATAATAAGGACATTTAGAAATTTGTATCACCTACGGTTTAGCCTTCAGAATTATAAAAATCTCGCATTTATAAAATTACCAAAAATTAATAAATTCGTTTTAAATTCATTTTAGCTGCATAGAACGACGTCTGAAACCATAATAAGCATATTTAGAAATTTGTATCTCCAACAGTTTAGCCTGGGCAATTATAAAAATCTCGCATTTTTAATCTGGCAATTATAAAAATCTGCCTTTTTTAAAATTACCAAAAATTAATAAATTCGGCTTAAACTCATTTTAGCTGCATAGAACGACGTCTGAAACCATAATAAGCATATTTAGAAATTTGTATCTCCTACAGTTTAGCCTGGGCAATTATAAAAATCTCGCATTTTTAATCTGGCAATTATAAAAATCTGCCTTTTTTAAAATTACCAAAAATTAATAAATTCGGCTTAAACTCATTTTAGCTGCATAGAACGACGTCTTAAATAATAATAAGGACATTTAGAAATTTTTATCACCTACGGTTTAGCCTGGGGAATTATAAAAATTTCGCATTTATAAAATTACCAAAAATTAATAAATTCGTTTTAAATTCATTTTAGCTGCATAGAACGACGTCTGAAACCATAATAAGCATATTTAGAAATTTGTATCTCCTACAGTTTAGCCTGGGCAATTATAAAAATCTCGCATTTTTAATCTGGCAATTATAAAAATCTGCCTTTTTTAAAATTACCAAAAATTAATAAATTCGGCTTAAACTCATTTTAGCTGCATAGAACGACGTCTTAAATAATAATAAGGACATTTAGAAATTTTTATCACCTACGGTTTAACCTGGGGAATTATAAAAATCTCGCATTTATAAAATTACCAAAAATTAATAAATTCGTTTTAAATTCATTTTAGCTGTATAGAACGACGTCTGAAACCATAATAAGCATATTTAGAAATTTGTATCTCCTACAGTTTAGCCTGGGCAATTATAAAAATCTCGCATTTTTAATCTGGCAATTATAAAAATCTGCCTTTTTTAAAATTACCAAAAATTAATAAATTCGGCTTAAACTCATTTTAGCTGCATAGAACGACGTCTTAAATAATAATAAGGACATTTAGAAATTTTTATCACCTACGGTTTAGCCTGGGGAATTATAAAAATCTCGCATTTATAAAATTACCAAAAATTAATAAATTCGTTTTAAATTCATTTTAGCTGCATAGAACGACGTCTGAAACCATAATAAGCATATTTAGAAATTTGTATCTCCTACAGTTTAGCCTGGGCAATTATAAAAATCTTGCATTTTTAATCTGGCAATTATAAAAATCTGTCTTTTTTAAAATTACCAAAAATTAATAAATTCGATTTAAACTCGTTTTAGCTGCATAGAACGACGTCATAAGTAATAATAAGGAAATTTAGAAATTTGTATCACCTACGGTTTAGCCTGCAGAATTATAAAAATCTCGCATTTATAAAATTACCAAAAATTAATAAATTCGTTTTAAATTCATTTTAGCTGCATAGAACGACGTCTGAAACCATAATAAGCATATTTAGAAATTTGTATCTCCTACAGTTTAGCCTGGGCAATTATAAAAATCTCGCATTTTTAATCTGGCAATTATAAAAATCTGCCTTTTTTAAAATTACCAAAAATTAATAAATTCGGCTTAAACTCATTTTAGCTGCATAGAAAGACGTCTTAAATAATAATAAGGACATTTAGAAATTTTTATCACCTGCGGTTTTGCCTGGGGAATTATAAAAATCTCGCATTTATAAAATTACCAAAAATTAATAAATTCGATTTAAACTCATTTTAGCTGCATAGAACGACGTCTGAAACCATAATAAACATATTTAGAAATTTGTATCTCGTACAGTTTAGCCTGGGCAATTATAAAAATCTCGCATTTTTAATCTGGCAATTATAAAAAACTCGCTTTTTTAAAATTGCCAAAAATTAATAAATTTAATTTAAACTCATTTTAGCTGCATAGAACGACGTCTTAAGTAATAATAAGGACATTTAGAAATTTGTATCACCTACAGTTTAGCCTGCAGAATTATAAAAATCTCGCATTTATAAAATTAACAAAAAATAATAAATTCGTTTTAAATTCATTTTAGCTGCATAGAACGACGTCTGAAATCATAATAAGCATATTTAGAAATTTGTATCTCCTACAGTTTAGCCTGGGCAATTATAAAAATCTCGCATTTTTAATCTGGCAATTATAAAAATCTGTCTTTTTTAAAATTACCAAAAATTAATAAATTCGATTTAAACTCGTTTTAGCTGCATAGAACGACGTCATAAGTAATAATAAGGAAATTTAGAAATTTGTATCACCTACGGTTTAGCCTGCAGAATTATAAAAATCTCGCATTTATAAAATTACCAAAAATTAATAAATTCGTTTTAAATTCATTTTAGCTGCATAGAACGACGTCTGAAACCATAATAAGCATATTTAGAAATTTGTATCTCCTACAGTTTAGCCTGGGCAATTATAAAAATCTCGCATTTTTAATCTGGCAATTATAAAAATCTGTCTTTTTTAAAATTACCAAAAATTAATAAATTCGGCTTAAACTCATTTTAGCTGCATAGAACGACGTCTTAAATAATAATAAGGACATTTAGAAATTTTTATCACCTACGGTTTAGCCTGGGGTATTATAAAAATCTCGCATTTATAAAATTACCAAAAATTAATAAATTCGTTTTAAATTAATTTTAGCTGCATAGAACGACGTCTGAAACATAATAAGCATATTTAGAAATTTGTATCTCCTACAGTTTAGCCTGGGCAATTATAAAAATCTCACATTTTTAATCTGGCAATTATAAAAATCTGCCTTTTTTAAAATTACCAAAAATTAATAAATTCGGCTTAAACTCATTTTAGCTGTATAGAACGACGTCTGAAACCATAATAAGCATATTTAGAAATTTGTATCTCCTACAGTTTAGCCTGGGCAATTATAAAAATCTCGCATTTTTAATCTGGCAATTATAAAAATCTGTCTTTTTTAAAATTACCAAAAATTAAGAAATTCGATTTAAACTCATTTTAGCTGCATAGAACGACGTCTTAAGTAATAATAAGGACATTTAGAAATTTTTATCACCTACGGTTTAGCCTGGGGAATTATAAAAAACTCGCATTTATAAAATTACCAAAAATTAATAAATTCGTTTTAAATTCATTTTAGCTGCATAGAACGACGTCTGAAACCATAATAAGCATATTTAGAAATTTGTATCTCCTACAGTTTAGCCTGGGCAATTATAAAAATCTTGCATTTTTAATCAGGCAATTATAAAAATCTGTCTTTTTTAAAATTACCAAAAATTAATAAATTCGATGTAAACTCGTTTTAGCTGCATAGAACGATGTCATAAGTAATAATAAGGAAATTTAGAAATTTGTATCACCTACGGTTTAGCCTGCAGAATTATAAAAATCTCGCATTTATAAAATTACCAAAAATTAATAAATTCGTTTTAAATTCATTTTAGCTGCATAGAACGACGTCTGAAACCATAATAAGCATATTTAGAAATTTGTATCTCCTACAGTTTAGCCTGGGCAATTATAAAAATCTCGCATTTTTAATCTGGCAATTATAAAAATCTGCCTTTTTTAAAATTACCAAAAATTAATAAATTCGGCTTAAACTCATTTTAGCTGCATAGAACGACGTCTTAAATAATAATAAGGACATTTAGAAATTTTTATCACCTACGGTTTTGCCTGGGGAATTATAAAAATCTCGCATTTATAAAATTACCAAAAATTAATAAATTCGATTTAAACTCATTTTAGCTGCATAGAACGACGTCTGAAACCATAATAAACATACTTAGAAATTTGTATCTCGTACAGTTTAGCCTGGGCAATTATAAAAATCTCGCATTTTTAATCTGGCAATTATAAAAATCTCGCTTTTTTAAAATTACCAAAAATTAATAAATTTAATTTAAACTCATTTTAGCTGCATAGAACGACGTCTTAAGTAATAATAAGGACATTTAGAAATTTGTATCACCTACAGTTTAGCCTGCAGAATTATAAAAATCTCGCATTTATAAAATTAACAAAAATTAATAAATTCGTTTTAAATTCATTTTAGCTGCATAGAACGACGTCTGAAATCATAATAAGCATATTTAGAAATTTGTATCTCCTACAGTTTAGCCTGGGCAATTATAAAAATCTCGCATTTTTAATCTGGCAATTATAAAAATCTGTCTTTTTTAAAATTACCAAAAATTAAGAAATTCGATTTAAACTCATTTTAGCTGCAAGAACGACGTCTTAAGTAATAATAAGGACATTTAGAAATTTGTATCACCTACGGTTTAGCCTGGGGAATTATAAAAATCTCGCATTTATAAAATTACCAAAAATTAATAAATTCGATTTAAACTCATTTTAGCTGCATAGAACGACGTCTTAAGTAATAATAAGGACATTTAGAAATTTGTATCACCTACGGTTTAGCCTTCAGAATTATAAAAATCTCGCATTTATAAAATTACCAAAAATTAATAAATTCGTTTTAAATTCAATTTAGCTGCATAGAACGACGTCTGAAACCATAATAAGCATATTTAGAAATTTGTATCTCCTACAGTTTAGCCTGGGCAATTATAAAAATCTCGCATTTTTAATCTGGCAATTATAAAAATCTGCCTTTTTTAAAATTACCAAAAATTAATAAATTCGGCTTAAACTCATTTTAGCTGCATAGAACGACGTCTTAAATAATAATAAGGACATTTAGAAATTTTTATCACCTACGGTTTAGCCTGGGGAATTATAAAAATCTCGCATTTATAAAATTACCAAAAATTAATAAATTCGTTTTAAATTCATTTTAGCTGCATAGAACGACGTCTGAAACCATAATAAGCATATTTAGAAATTTGTATCTCCTACAGTTTAGCCTGGGCAATTATAAAAATCTCGCATTTTTAATCTGGCAATTATAAAAATCTGTCTTTTTTAAAATTACCAAAAATTAATAAATTCGATTTAAACTCGTTTTAGCTGCATAGAACGACGTCATAAGTAATAATAAGGACATTTAGAAATTTGTATCACCTACGGTTTAGCCTGCAGAATTATAAAAATCTCGCATTTATAAAATTACCAAAAATTAATAAATTCGTTTTAAATTCATTTTAGCTGCATAGAACGACGTCTGAAACCATAATAAGCATATTTAGAAATTTGTATCTCCTACAGTTTAGCCTGGGCAATTATAAAAATCTCGCATTTTTAATCTGGCAATTATAAAAATCTGTCTTTTTTAAAATTACCAAAAAT
The DNA here is from genome assembly GCA_963082815.1 of Melanotus villosus. Taxonomy (NCBI): domain Eukaryota; kingdom Metazoa; phylum Arthropoda; class Insecta; order Coleoptera; family Elateridae; genus Melanotus; species Melanotus villosus. Next base: position 16,596 of record CAUJBP010000051.1, read on the forward strand.
TAATAAATTCGGCTTAAACTCATTTTAGCTGCATAGAACGACGTCTTAAATAATAATAAGGACATTTAGAAATTTTTATCACCTACGGTTTAGCCTGGGAAATTATAAAAATCTCGCATTTATAAAATTACCAAAAATTAATAAATTCGTTTTAAATTCATTTTAGCTGCATAGAACGACGTCTGAAACATAATAAGCATATTTAGAAATTTGTATCTCCTACAGTTTAGCCTGGGCAATTATAAAAATCTCGCATTTTTAATCTGGCAATTATAAAAATCTGCCTTTTTTAAAATTACCAAAAATTAATAAATTCGGCTTAAACTCATTTTAGCTGCATAGAACGACGTCTTAAATAATAAACGACGTCTGAAACCATAATAAGCATATTTAGAAATTTGTATCTCCTACAGTTTAGCCTGGGCAATTATAAAAATCTCGCATTTTTAATCTGGCAATTATAAAAATCTGTCTTTTTTAAAATTACCAAAAATTAATAAATTCGATTTAAACTCGTTTTAGCTGCATAGAACGACGTCATAAGTAATAATAAGGACATTTAGAAATTTGTATCACCTACGGTTTAGCCTGCAGAATTATAAAAATCTCGCATTTATAAAATTACCAAAAATTAATAAATTCGTTTTAAATTCATTTTAGCTGCATAGAACGACGTCTGAAACCATAATAAGCATATTTAGAAATTTGTATCTCCTACAGTTTAGCCTGGGCAATTATAAAAATCTCGCATTTTTAATCTGGCAATTATAAAAATCTGTCTTTTTTAAAATTACCAAAAATTAATAAATTCGGCTTAAACTTATTTTAGCTGCATAGAACGACGTCTTAAATAATAATAAGGACATTTAGAAATTTTTATCACCTACGGTTTAGCCTGGGGAATTATAAAAATCTCGCATTTATAAAATTACCAAAAATTAATAAATTCGTTTTAAATTCATTTTAGCTGCATAGAACGACGTCTGAAACATAATAAGCATATTTAGAAATTTGTATCTCCTACAGTTTAGCCTGGGCAATTATAAAAATCTCGCATTTTTAATCTGGCAATTATAAAAATCTGCCTTTTTTAAAATTACCAAAAATTAATAAATTCGGCTTAAACTCATTTTAGCTGTATAGAACGACGTCTGAAACCATAATAAGCATATTTAGAAATTTGTATCTCCTACAGTTTAGCCTGGGCAATTATAAAAATCTCGCATTTTTAATCTGGCAATTATAAAAATCTGCCTTTTTTAAAATTACCAAAAATTAATAAATTCGGCTTAAACTCATTTTAGCTGCATAGAACGACGTCTTAAATAATAATAAGGACATTTAGAAATTTTTATCACCTACGGTTTAGCCTGGGGAATTATAAAAATCTCGCATTTATAAAATTACCAAAAATTAATAAATTCGTTTTAAATTCATTTTAGCTGCATAGAACGACGTCTGAAACCATAATAAGCATATTTAAAAATTTGTATCTCCTACAGTTTAGCCTGGGCAATTATAAAAATCTTGCATTTTTAATCTGGCAATTATAAAAATCTGTCTTTTTTAAAATTACCAAAAATTAATAAATTCGATTTAAACTCGTTTTAGCTGCATAGAACGACGTCATAAGTAATAATAAGGAAATTTAGAAATTTGTATCACCTACGGTTTAGCCTGCAGAATTATAAAAATCTCGCATTTATAAAATTACCAAAAATTAATAAATTCGTTTTAAATTCATTTTAGCTGCATAGAACGACGTCTGAAACCATAATAAGCATATTTAGAAATTTGTATCTCCTACAGTTTAGCCTGGGCAATTATAAAAATCTCGCATTTTTAATCTGGCAATTATAAAAATCTGCCTTTTTTAAAATTACCAAAAATTAATAAATTCGGCTTAAACTCATTTTAGCTGTATAGAACGACGTCTTAAATAATAATAAGGACATTTAGAAATTTTTATCACCTACGGTTTTGCCTGGGGAATTATAAAAATCTCGCATTTATAAAATTACCAAAAATTAATAAATTCGATTTAAACTCATTTTAGCTGCATAGAACGACGTCTGAAACCATAATAAACATATTTAGAAATTTGTATCTCCTACAGTTTAGCCTGGGCAATTATAAAAATCTCGCATTTTTAATCTGGCAATTATAAAAATCTGCCTTTTTTAAAATTACCAAAAATTAATAAATTCGGCTTAAACTCATTTTAGCTGCATAGAACGACGTCTTAAATAATAATAAGGACATTTAGAAATTTTTATCACCTACGGTTTAGCCTGGGGAATTATAAAAATCTCGCATTTATAAAATTACCAAAAATTAATAAATTCGTTTTAAATTCATTTTAGCTGCATAGAACGACGTCTGAAACCATAATAAGCATATTTAGAAATTTGTATCTCCTACAGTTTAGCCTGGGCAATTATAAAAATCTCGCATTTTTAATCTGGCAATTATAAAAATCTGTCTTTTTTAAAATTACCAAAAATTAATAAATTCGGCTTAAACTCATTTTAGCTGCATAGAACGACGTCATAAGTAATAATAAGGAAATTTAGAAATTTGTATCACCTACGGTTTAGCCTGCAGAATTATAAAAATCTCGCATTTATAAAATTACCAAAAATTAATAAATTCGTTTTAAATTCATTTTAGCTGCATAGAACGACGTCTGAAACCATAATAAGCATATTTAGAAATTTGTATCTCCTACAGTTTAGCCTGGGCAATTATAAAAATCTCGCATTTTTAATCTGGCAATTATAAAATTCTGCCTTTTTTAAAATTACCAAAAATTAATAAATTCGGCTTAAACTCATTTTAGCTGCATAGAACGACGTCTTAAATAATAATAAGGACATTTAGAAATTTTTATCACCTACGGTTTTGCCTGGGGAAATATAAAAATCTCGCATTTATAAAATTACCAAAAATTAATAAATTCGATTTAAACTCATTTTAGCTGCATAGAACGACGTCTGAAACCATAATAAGCAGATTTAGAAATTTGTATCTCCTACAGTTTTGCCTGGGGAATTATAAAAATCTCGCATTTATAAAATTACCAAAAATTAATAAATTCGATTTAAACTCATTTTAGCTGCATAGAACGACGTCTGAAACCATAATAAACATATTTAGAAATTTGTATCTCGTACAGTTTAGCCTGGGCAATTATAAAAATCTCGCATTTTTAATCTGGCAATTATAAAAATCTCGCTTTTTTAAAATTACCAAAAATTAATAAATTTAATTTAAACTCATTTTAGCTGGATAGAACGACGTCTTAAGTAATAATAAGGACATTTAGAAATTTGTATCACCTACAGTTTAGCCTGCAGAATTATAAAAATCTCGCATTTATAAAATTAACAAAAAATAATAAATTCGTTTTAAATTCATTTTAGCTGCATAGAACGACGTCTGAAATCATAATAAGCATATTTAGAAATTTGTATCTCCTACAGTTTAGCCTGGGCAATTATAAAAATCTCGCATTTTTAATCTGGCAATTATAAAAATCTGTCTTTTTTAAAATTACCAAAAATTAAGAAATTCGATTTAAACTCATTTTAGCTGCATAGAACGACGTCTTAAGTAATAATAAGGACATTTAGAAATTTGTATCACCTACGGTTTAGCCTGGGGAATTATAAAAATCACGCATTTATAAAATTACCAAAAATTAATAAATTCGATTTAAACTCATTTTAGCTGCATAGAACGACGTCTTAAGTAATAATAAGGACATTTAGAAATTTGTATCACCTACGGTTTAGCCTTCAGAATTATAAAAATCTCGCATTTATAAAATTACCAAAAATTAATAAATTCGTTTTAAATTCATTTTAGCTGCATAGAACGACGTCTGAAACCATAATAAGCATATTTAGAAATTTGTATCTCCAACAGTTTAGCCTGGGCAATTATAAAAATCTCGCATTTTTAATCTGGCAATTATAAAAATCTGCCTTTTTTAAAATTACCAAAAATTAATAAATTCGGCTTAAACTCATTTTAGCTGCATAGAACGACGTCTGAAACCATAATAAGCATATTTAGAAATTTGTATCTCCTACAGTTTAGCCTGGGCAATTATAAAAATCTCGCATTTTTAATCTGGCAATTATAAAAATCTGCCTTTTTTAAAATTACCAAAAATTAATAAATTCGGCTTAAACTCATTTTAGCTGCATAGAACGACGTCTTAAATAATAATAAGGACATTTAGAAATTTTTATCACCTACGGTTTAGCCTGGGGAATTATAAAAATTTCGCATTTATAAAATTACCAAAAATTAATAAATTCGTTTTAAATTCATTTTAGCTGCATAGAACGACGTCTGAAACCATAATAAGCATATTTAGAAATTTGTATCTCCTACAGTTTAGCCTGGGCAATTATAAAAATCTCGCATTTTTAATCTGGCAATTATAAAAATCTGCCTTTTTTAAAATTACCAAAAATTAATAAATTCGGCTTAAACTCATTTTAGCTGCATAGAACGACGTCTTAAATAATAATAAGGACATTTAGAAATTTTTATCACCTACGGTTTAACCTGGGGAATTATAAAAATCTCGCATTTATAAAATTACCAAAAATTAATAAATTCGTTTTAAATTCATTTTAGCTGTATAGAACGACGTCTGAAACCATAATAAGCATATTTAGAAATTTGTATCTCCTACAGTTTAGCCTGGGCAATTATAAAAATCTCGCATTTTTAATCTGGCAATTATAAAAATCTGCCTTTTTTAAAATTACCAAAAATTAATAAATTCGGCTTAAACTCATTTTAGCTGCATAGAACGACGTCTTAAATAATAATAAGGACATTTAGAAATTTTTATCACCTACGGTTTAGCCTGGGGAATTATAAAAATCTCGCATTTATAAAATTACCAAAAATTAATAAATTCGTTTTAAATTCATTTTAGCTGCATAGAACGACGTCTGAAACCATAATAAGCATATTTAGAAATTTGTATCTCCTACAGTTTAGCCTGGGCAATTATAAAAATCTTGCATTTTTAATCTGGCAATTATAAAAATCTGTCTTTTTTAAAATTACCAAAAATTAATAAATTCGATTTAAACTCGTTTTAGCTGCATAGAACGACGTCATAAGTAATAATAAGGAAATTTAGAAATTTGTATCACCTACGGTTTAGCCTGCAGAATTATAAAAATCTCGCATTTATAAAATTACCAAAAATTAATAAATTCGTTTTAAATTCATTTTAGCTGCATAGAACGACGTCTGAAACCATAATAAGCATATTTAGAAATTTGTATCTCCTACAGTTTAGCCTGGGCAATTATAAAAATCTCGCATTTTTAATCTGGCAATTATAAAAATCTGCCTTTTTTAAAATTACCAAAAATTAATAAATTCGGCTTAAACTCATTTTAGCTGCATAGAAAGACGTCTTAAATAATAATAAGGACATTTAGAAATTTTTATCACCTGCGGTTTTGCCTGGGGAATTATAAAAATCTCGCATTTATAAAATTACCAAAAATTAATAAATTCGATTTAAACTCATTTTAGCTGCATAGAACGACGTCTGAAACCATAATAAACATATTTAGAAATTTGTATCTCGTACAGTTTAGCCTGGGCAATTATAAAAATCTCGCATTTTTAATCTGGCAATTATAAAAAACTCGCTTTTTTAAAATTGCCAAAAATTAATAAATTTAATTTAAACTCATTTTAGCTGCATAGAACGACGTCTTAAGTAATAATAAGGACATTTAGAAATTTGTATCACCTACAGTTTAGCCTGCAGAATTATAAAAATCTCGCATTTATAAAATTAACAAAAAATAATAAATTCGTTTTAAATTCATTTTAGCTGCATAGAACGACGTCTGAAATCATAATAAGCATATTTAGAAATTTGTATCTCCTACAGTTTAGCCTGGGCAATTATAAAAATCTCGCATTTTTAATCTGGCAATTATAAAAATCTGTCTTTTTTAAAATTACCAAAAATTAATAAATTCGATTTAAACTCGTTTTAGCTGCATAGAACGACGTCATAAGTAATAATAAGGAAATTTAGAAATTTGTATCACCTACGGTTTAGCCTGCAGAATTATAAAAATCTCGCATTTATAAAATTACCAAAAATTAATAAATTCGTTTTAAATTCATTTTAGCTGCATAGAACGACGTCTGAAACCATAATAAGCATATTTAGAAATTTGTATCTCCTACAGTTTAGCCTGGGCAATTATAAAAATCTCGCATTTTTAATCTGGCAATTATAAAAATCTGTCTTTTTTAAAATTACCAAAAATTAATAAATTCGGCTTAAACTCATTTTAGCTGCATAGAACGACGTCTTAAATAATAATAAGGACATTTAGAAATTTTTATCACCTACGGTTTAGCCTGGGGTATTATAAAAATCTCGCATTTATAAAATTACCAAAAATTAATAAATTCGTTTTAAATTAATTTTAGCTGCATAGAACGACGTCTGAAACATAATAAGCATATTTAGAAATTTGTATCTCCTACAGTTTAGCCTGGGCAATTATAAAAATCTCACATTTTTAATCTGGCAATTATAAAAATCTGCCTTTTTTAAAATTACCAAAAATTAATAAATTCGGCTTAAACTCATTTTAGCTGTATAGAACGACGTCTGAAACCATAATAAGCATATTTAGAAATTTGTATCTCCTACAGTTTAGCCTGGGCAATTATAAAAATCTCGCATTTTTAATCTGGCAATTATAAAAATCTGTCTTTTTTAAAATTACCAAAAATTAAGAAATTCGATTTAAACTCATTTTAGCTGCATAGAACGACGTCTTAAGTAATAATAAGGACATTTAGAAATTTTTATCACCTACGGTTTAGCCTGGGGAATTATAAAAAACTCGCATTTATAAAATTACCAAAAATTAATAAATTCGTTTTAAATTCATTTTAGCTGCATAGAACGACGTCTGAAACCATAATAAGCATATTTAGAAATTTGTATCTCCTACAGTTTAGCCTGGGCAATTATAAAAATCTTGCATTTTTAATCAGGCAATTATAAAAATCTGTCTTTTTTAAAATTACCAAAAATTAATAAATTCGATGTAAACTCGTTTTAGCTGCATAGAACGATGTCATAAGTAATAATAAGGAAATTTAGAAATTTGTATCACCTACGGTTTAGCCTGCAGAATTATAAAAATCTCGCATTTATAAAATTACCAAAAATTAATAAATTCGTTTTAAATTCATTTTAGCTGCATAGAACGACGTCTGAAACCATAATAAGCATATTTAGAAATTTGTATCTCCTACAGTTTAGCCTGGGCAATTATAAAAATCTCGCATTTTTAATCTGGCAATTATAAAAATCTGCCTTTTTTAAAATTACCAAAAATTAATAAATTCGGCTTAAACTCATTTTAGCTGCATAGAACGACGTCTTAAATAATAATAAGGACATTTAGAAATTTTTATCACCTACGGTTTTGCCTGGGGAATTATAAAAATCTCGCATTTATAAAATTACCAAAAATTAATAAATTCGATTTAAACTCATTTTAGCTGCATAGAACGACGTCTGAAACCATAATAAACATATTTAGAAATTTGTATCTCGTACAGTTTAGCCTGGGCAATTATAAAAATCTCGCATTTTTAATCTGGCAATTATAAAAATCTCGCTTTTTTAAAATTACCAAAAATTAATAAATTTAATTTAAACTCATTTTAGCTGCATAGAACGACGTCTTAAGTAATAATAAGGACATTTAGAAATTTGTATCACCTACAGTTTAGCCTGCAGAATTATAAAAATCTCGCATTTATAAAATTAACAAAAATTAATAAATTCGTTTTAAATTACCAAAAATTAATAAATTCGGCTCAAACTCATTTTAGCTGTATAGAACGACGTCTTAAATAATAATAAGGACATTTAGAAATTTTTATCACCTACGGTTTTGCCTGGGGAATTATAAAAATCTCGCATTTATAAAATTACCAAAAATTAATAAATTCGATTTAAACTCACTTTAGCTGCATAGAACGACGTCTGAAACCATAATAAACATACTTAGAAATTTGTATCTCGTACAGTTTAGCCTGGGCAATTATAAAAATCTCGCATTTTTAATCTGGCAATTATAAAAATCTCGCTTTTTTAAAATTACCAAAAATTAATAAATTTAATTTAAACTCATTTTAGCTGCATAGAACGACGTCTTAAGTAATAATAAGGACATTTAGAAATTTGTATCACCTACAGTTTAGCCTGCAGAATTATAAAAATCTCGCATTTATAAAATTAACAAAAATTAATAAATTCGTTTTAAATTCATTTTAGCTGCATAGAACGACGTCTGAAATCATAATAAGCATATTTAGAAATTTGTATCTCCTACAGTTTAGCCTGGGCAATTATAAAAATCTCGCATTTTTAATCTGGCAATTATAAAAATCTGTCTTTTTTAAAATTACCAAAAATTAAGAAATTCGATTTAAACTCATTTTAGCTGCAAGAACGACGTCTTAAGTAATAATAAGGACATTTAGAAATTTGTATCACCTACGGTTTAGCCTGGGGAATTATAAAAATCTCGCATTTATAAAATTACCAAAAATTAATAAATTCGATTTAAACTCATTTTAGCTGCATAGAACGACGTCTTAAGTAATAATAAGGACATTTAGAAATTTGTATCACCTACGGTTTAGCCTTCAGAATTATAAAAATCTCGCATTTATAAAATTACCAAAAATTAATAAATTCGTTTTAAATTCAATTTAGCTGCATAGAACGACGTCTGAAACCATAATAAGCATATTTAGAAATTTGTATCTCCTACAGTTTAGCCTGGGCAATTATAAAAATCTCGCATTTTTAATCTGGCAATTATAAAAATCTGCCTTTTTTAAAATTACCAAAAATTAATAAATTCGGCTTAAACTCATTTTAGCTGCATAGAACGACGTCTTAAATAATAATAAGGACATTTAGAAATTTTTATCACCTACGGTTTAGCCTGGGGAATTATAAAAATCTCGCATTTATAAAATTACCAAAAATTAATAAATTCGTTTTAAATTCATTTTAGCTGCATAGAACGACGTCTGAAACCATAATAAGCATATTTAGAAATTTGTATCTCCTACAGTTTAGCCTGGGCAATTATAAAAATCTCGCATTTTTAATCTGGCAATTATAAAAATCTGTCTTTTTTAAAATTACCAAAAATTAATAAATTCGATTTAAACTCGTTTTAGCTGCATAGAACGACGTCATAAGTAATAATAAGGACATTTAGAAATTTGTATCACCTACGGTTTAGCCTGCAGAATTATAAAAATCTCGCATTTATAAAATTACCAAAAATTAATAAATTCGTTTTAAATTCATTTTAGCTGCATAGAACGACGTCTGAAACCATAATAAGCATATTTAGAAATTTGTATCTCCTACAGTTTAGCCTGGGCAATTATAAAAATCTCGCATTTTTAATCTGGCAATTATAAAAATCTGTCTTTTTTAAAATTACCAAAAATTAATAAATTCGGCTTAAACTCATTTTAGCTGCATAGAACGACGTCTTAAATAATAATAAGGACATTTAGAAATTTTTATCACCTACGGTTTAGCCTGGGAAATTATAAAAATCTCGCATTTATAAAATTACCAAAAATTAATAAATTCGTTTTAAATTCATTTTAGCTGCATAGAACGACGTCTGAAACATAATAAGCATATTTAGAAATTTGTATCTCCTACAGTTTAGCCTGGGCAATTATAAAAATCTCGCATTTTTAATCTGGCAATTATAAAAATCTGCCTTTTTTAAAATTACCAAAAATTAATAAATTCGGCTTAAACTCATTTTAGCTGCATAGAACGACGTCTTAAATAATAAACGACGTCTGAAACCATAATAAGCATATTTAGAAATTTGTATCTCCTACAGTTTAGCCTGGGCAATTATAAAAATCTCGCATTTTTAATCTGGCAATTATAAAAATCTGTCTTTTTTAAAATTACCAAAAATTAATAAATTCGATTTAAACTCGTTTTAGCTGCATAGAACGACGTCATAAGTAATAATAAGGACATTTAGAAATTTGTATCACCTACGGTTTAGCCTGCAGAATTATAAAAATCTCGCATTTATAAAATTACCAAAAATTAATAAATTCGTTTTAAATTCATTTTAGCTGCATAGAACGACGTCTGAAACCATAATAAGCATATTTAGAAATTTGTATCTCCTACAGTTTAGCCTGGGCAATTATAAAAATCTCGCATTTTTAATCTGGCAATTATAAAAATCTGTCTTTTTTAAAATTACCAAAAATTAATAAATTCGGCTTAAACTTATTTTAGCTGCATAGAACGACGTCTTAAATAATAATAAGGACATTTAGAAATTTTTATCACCTACGGTTTAGCCTGGGGAATTATAAAAATCTCGCATTTATAAAATTACCAAAAATTAATAAATTCGTTTTAAATTCATTTTAGCTGCATAGAACGACGTCTGAAACATAATAAGCATATTTAGAAATTTGTATCTCCTACAGTTTAGCCTGGGCAATTATAAAAATCTCGCATTTTTAATCTGGCAATTATAAAAATCTGCCTTTTTTAAAATTACCAAAAATTAATAAATTCGGCTTAAACTCATTTTAGCTGTATAGAACGACGTCTGAAACCATAATAAGCATATTTAGAAATTTGTATCTCCTACAGTTTAGCCTGGGCAATTATAAAAATCTCGCATTTTTAATCTGGCAATTATAAAAATCTGCCTTTTTTAAAATTACCAAAAATTAATAAATTCGGCTTAAACTCATTTTAGCTGCATAGAACGACGTCTTAAATAATAATAAGGACATTTAGAAATTTTTATCACCTACGGTTTAGCCTGGGGAATTATAAAAATCTCGCATTTATAAAATTACCAAAAATTAATAAATTCGTTTTAAATTCATTTTAGCTGCATAGAACGACGTCTGAAACCATAATAAGCATATTTAAAAATTTGTATCTCCTACAGTTTAGCCTGGGCAATTATAAAAATCTTGCATTTTTAATCTGGCAATTATAAAAATCTGTCTTTTTTAAAATTACCAAAAATTAATAAATTCGATTTAAACTCGTTTTAGCTGCATAGAACGACGTCATAAGTAATAATAAGGAAATTTAGAAATTTGTATCACCTACGGTTTAGCCTGCAGAATTATAAAAATCTCGCATTTATAAAATTACCAAAAATTAATAAATTCGTTTTAAATTCATTTTAGCTGCATAGAACGACGTCTGAAACCATAATAAGCATATTTAGAAATTTGTATCTCCTACAGTTTAGCCTGGGCAATTATAAAAATCTCGCATTTTTAATCTGGCAATTATAAAAATCTGCCTTTTTTAAAATTACCAAAAATTAATAAATTCGGCTTAAACTCATTTTAGCTGTATAGAACGACGTCTTAAATAATAATAAGGACATTTAGAAATTTTTATCACCTACGGTTTTGCCTGGGGAATTATAAAAATCTCGCATTTATAAAATTACCAAAAATTAATAAATTCGATTTAAACTCATTTTAGCTGCATAGAACGACGTCTGAAACCATAATAAACATATTTAGAAATTTGTATCTCCTACAGTTTAGCCTGGGCAATTATAAAAATCTCGCATTTTTAATCTGGCAATTATAAAAATCTGCCTTTTTTAAAATTACCAAAAATTAATAAATTCGGCTTAAACTCATTTTAGCTGCATAGAACGACGTCTTAAATAATAATAAGGACATTTAGAAATTTTTATCACCTACGGTTTAGCCTGGGGAATTATAAAAATCTCGCATTTATAAAATTACCAAAAATTAATAAATTCGTTTTAAATTCATTTTAGCTGCATAGAACGACGTCTGAAACCATAATAAGCATATTTAGAAATTTGTATCTCCTACAGTTTAGCCTGGGCAATTATAAAAATCTCGCATTTTTAATCTGGCAATTATAAAAATCTGTCTTTTTTAAAATTACCAAAAATTAATAAATTCGGCTTAAACTCATTTTAGCTGCATAGAACGACGTCATAAGTAATAATAAGGAAATTTAGAAATTTGTATCACCTACGGTTTAGCCTGCAGAATTATAAAAATCTCGCATTTATAAAATTACCAAAAATTAATAAATTCGTTTTAAATTCATTTTAGCTGCATAGAACGACGTCTGAAACCATAATAAGCATATTTAGAAATTTGTATCTCCTACAGTTTAGCCTGGGCAATTATAAAAATCTCGCATTTTTAATCTGGCAATTATAAAATTCTGCCTTTTTTAAAATTACCAAAAATTAATAAATTCGGCTTAAACTCATTTTAGCTGCATAGAACGACGTCTTAAATAATAATAAGGACATTTAGAAATTTTTATCACCTACGGTTTTGCCTGGGGAAATATAAAAATCTCGCATTTATAAAATTACCAAAAATTAATAAATTCGATTTAAACTCATTTTAGCTGCATAGAACGACGTCTGAAACCATAATAAGCAGATTTAGAAATTTGTATCTCCTACAGTTTAGCCTGGGCAATTATAAAAATCTTGCATTTTTAATCTGGCAATTATAAAAATCTGTCTTTTTTAAAATTACCAAAAATTAATAAATTCGATTTAAACTCGTTTTAGCTGCATAGAACGACGTCATAAGTAATAATAAGGACATTTAGAAATTTGTATCACCTACGGTTTAGCCTGCAGAATTATAAAAATCTCGCATTTATAAAATTACCAAAAATTAATAAATTCGTTTTAAATTCATTTTAGCTGCATAGAACGACGTCTGAAACCATAATAAGCATATTTAGAAATTTGTATCTCCTACAGTTTAGCCTGGGCAATTATAAAAATCTCGCATTTTTAATCTGGCAATTATAAAAATCTGCCTTTTTTAAAATTACCAAAAATTAATAAATTCGGCTTAAACTCATTTTAGTCTGAAATCATAATAAGCATATTTAGAAATTTGTATCTCCTACAGTTTAGCCTGGGCAATTATAAAAATCTCGCATTTTTAATCTGGCAATTATAAAAATCTGTCTTTTTTAAAATTACCAAAAATTAAGAAATTCGATTTAAACTCATTTTAGCTGCAAGAACGACGTCTTAAGTAATAATAAGGACATTTAGAAATTTGTATCACCTACGGTTTAGCCTGGGGAATTATAAAAATCTCGCATTTATAAAATTACCAAAAATTAATAAATTCGATTTAAACTCATTTTAGCTGCATAGAACGACGTCTTAAGTAATAATAAGGACATTTAGAAATTTGTATCACCTACGGTTTAGCCTTCAGAATTATAAAAATCTCGCATTTATAAAATTACCAAAAATTAATAAATTCGTTTTAAATTCAATTTAGCTGCATAGAACGACGTCTGAAACCATAATAAGCATATTTAGAAATTTGTATCTCCTACAGTTTAGCCTGGGCAATTATAAAAATCTCGCATTTTTAATCTGGCAATTATAAAAATCTGCCTTTTTTAAAATTACCAAAAATTAATAAATTCGGCTTAAACTCATTTTAGCTGCATAGAACGACGTCTTAAATAATAATAAGGACATTTAGAAATTTTTATCACCTACGGTTTAGCCTGCAGAATTATAAAAATCTCGCATTTATAAAATTACCAAAAATTAATAAATTCGTTTTAAATTCATTTTAGCTGCATAGAACGACGTCTGAAACCATAATAAGCATATTTAGAAATTTGTATCTCCTACAGTTTAGCCTGGGCAATTATAAAAATCTCGCATTTTTAATCTGGCAATTATAAAAATCTGTCTTTTTTAAAATTACCAAAAATTAATAAATTCGGCTTAAACTCGTTTTAGCTGCATAGAACGACGTCTTAAATAATAATAAGGACATTTAGAAATTTTTATCACCTACGGTTTAGCCTGGGGAATTATAAAAATCTCGCATTTATAAAATTACCAAAAATTAATAAATTCGTTTTAAATTCATTTTAGCTGCATAGAACGACGTCTGAAACATAATAAGCATATTTAGAAATTTGTATCTCCTACAGTTTAGCCTGGGCAATTATAAAAATCTCGCATTTTTAATCTGGCAATTATAAAAATCTGCCTTTTTTAAAATTACCAAAAATTAATAAATTCGGCTTAAACTCATTTTAGCTGCATAGAACGACGTCTTAAATAATAAACGACGTCTGAAACCATAATAAGCATATTTAGAAATTTGTATCTCCTACAGTTTAGCCTGGGCAATTATAAAAATCTCGCATTTTTAATCTGGCAATTATAAAAATCTGTCTTTTTTAAAATTACCAAAAATTAATAAATTCGATTTAAACTCGTTTTAGCTGCATAGAACGACGTCATAAGTAATAATAAGGACATTTAGAAATTTGTATCACCTACGGTTTAGCCTGCAGAATTATAAAAATCTCGCATTTATAAAATTACCAAAAATTAATAAATTCGTTTTAAATTCATTTTAGCTGCATAGAACGACGTCTGAAACCATAATAAGCATATTTAGAAATTTGTATCTCCTACAGTTTAGCCTGGGCAATTATAAAAATCTCGCATTTTTAATCTGGCAATTATAAAAATCTGTCTTTTTTAAAATTACCAAAAATTAATAAATTCGGCTTAAACTTATTTTAGCTGCATAGAACGACGTCTTAAATAATAATAAGGACATTTAGAAATTTTTATCACCTACGGTTTAGCCTGGGGAATTATAAAAATCTCGCATTTATAAAATTACCAAAAATTAATAAATTCGTTTTAAATTCATTTTAGCTGCATAGAACGACGTCTGAAACATAATAAGCATATTTAGAAATTTGTATCTCCTACAGTTTAGCCTGGGCAATTATAAAAATCTCGCATTTTTAATCTGGCAATTATAAAAATCTGCCTTTTTTAAAATTACCAAAAATTAATAAATTCGGCTTAAACTCATTTTAGCTGCATAGAACGACGTCTTAAATAATAATAAGGACATTTAGAAATTTTTATCACCTACGGTTTAGCCTGGGGAATTATAAAAATCTCGCATTTATAAAATTACCAAAAATTAATAAATTCGTTTTAAATTCATTTTAGCTGCATAGAACGACGTCTGAAACCATAATAAGCATATTTAGAAATTTGTATCTCCTACAGTTTAGCATGGGCAATTATAAAAATCTCGCATTTTTAATCTGGCAATTGTAAAAATCTGTCTTTTTTAAAATTACCAAAAATTAATAAATTCGATTTAAACTCGTTTTAGCTGCATAGAACGACGTCATAAGTAATAGTAAGGACATTTAGAAATTTGTATCACCTACGGTTTAGCCTGCAGAATTATAAAAATCTCGCATTTATAAAATTACCAAAAATTAATAAATTCGTTTTAAATTCATTTTAGCTGTATAGAACGAAGTCTGAAACCATAATAAGCATATTTAGAAATTTGTATCTCCTACAGTTTAGCCTGGGCAATTATAAAAATCTCGCATTTTTAATCTGGCAATTATAAAAATCTGTCTTTTTTAAAATTACCAAAAATTAAGAAATTCGATTTAAACTCATTTTAGCTGCATAGAACGACGTCTTAAGTAATAATAAGGACATTTAGAAATTTTTATCACCTACGGTTTAGCCTGGGGAATTATAAAAATCTCGCATTTATAAAATTACCAAAAATTAATAAATTCGTTTTAAATTCATTTTAGCTGCATAGAACGACGTCTGAAACCATAATAAGCATATTTAGAAATTTGTATCTCCTACAGTTTAGCCTGGGCAATTATAAAAATCTCGCATTTTTAATCTGGCAATTATAAAAATCTGCCTTTTTTAAAATTACCAAAAATTAATAAATTCGGCTTAAACTCATTTTAGCTGCATAGAACGACGTCTTAAATAATAATAAGGACATTTAGAAATTTTTATCACCTACGGTTTAGCCTGGGGAATTATAAAAATCTCGCATTTATAAAATTACCAAAAATTAATAAATTTGTTTTAAATTCATTTTAGCTGCATAGAACGACGTCTGAAACCATAATAAACATATTTAGAAATTTGTATCTCCTACAGTTTAGCCTGGGCAATTATAAAAATCTCGCATTTTTAATCTGGCAATTATAAAAATCTGCCTTTTTTAAAATTACCAAAAATTAATAAATTTGGCTTAAACTCATTTTAGCTGCATAGAACGACGTCTTAAATAATAATAAGGACATTTAGAAATTTTTATCACCTACGGTTTAGCCTGCAGAATTATAAAAATCTCGCATTTATAAAATTACCAAAAATTAATAAATTCGTTTTAAATTCATTTTAGCTGCATAGAACGACGTCTGAAACCATAATAAGCATATTTAGAAATTTGTATCTCCTACAGTTTAGCCTGGGCAATTATAAAAATCTCGCATTTTTAATCTGGCAATTATAAAAATCTGTCTTTTTTAAAATTACCAAAAATTAATAAATTCGGCTTAAACTCATTTTAGCTGCATAGAACGACGTCTTAAATAATAATAAGGACATTTAGAAATTTTTATCACCTACGGTTTAGCCTGGGGAATTATAAAAATCTCGCATTTATAAAATTACCAAAAATTAATAAATTCGTTTTAAATTCATTTTAGCTGCATAGAACGACGTCTGAAACATAATAAGCATATTTAGAAATTTGTATCTCCTACAGTTTAGCCTGGGCAATTATAAAAATCTCGCATTTTTAATCTGACAATTATAAAAATCTGCCTTTTTTAAAATTACCAAAAATTAATAAATTCGGCTTAAACTCATTTTAGCTGCATAGAACGACGTCTTAAATAATAAACGACGTCTGAAACCATAATAAGCATATTTAGAAATTTGTATCTCCTACAGTTTAGCCTGGGCAATTATAAAAATCTCGCATTTTTAATCTGGCAATTATAAAAATCTGTCTTTTTTAAAATTACCAAAAATTAATAAATTCGATTTAAACTCGTTTTAGCTGCATAGAACGACGTCATAAGTAATAATAAGGACATTTAGAAATTTGTATCACCTACGGTTTAGCCTGCAGAATTATAAAAATCTCGCATTTATAAAATTACCAAAAATTAATAAATTCGTTTTAAATTCATTTTAGCTGCATAGAACGACGTCTGAAACCATAATAAGCATATTTAGAAATTTGTATCTCCTACAGTTTAGCCTGGGCAATTATAAAAATCTCGCATTTTTAATCTGGCAATTATAAAAATCTGTCTTTTTTAAAATTACCAAAAATTAATAAATTCGGCTTAAACTTATTTTAGCTGCATAGAACGACGTCTTAAATAATAATAAGGACATTTAGAAATTTTTATCACCTACGGTTTAGCCTGGGGAATTATAAAAATCTCGCATTTATAAAATTACCAAAAATTAATAAATTCGTTTTAAATTCATTTTAGCTGCATAGAACGACGTCTGAAACATAATAAGCATATTTAGAAATTTGTATCTCCTACAGTTTAGCCTGGGCAATTATAAAAATCTCGCATTTTTAATCTGGCAATTATAAAAATCTGCCTTTTTTAAAATTACCAAAAATTAATAAATTCGGCTTAAACTCATTTTAGCTGCATAGAACGACGTCTTAAATAATAATAAGGACATTTAGAAATTTTTATCACCTACGGTTTAGCCTGGGGAATTATAAAAATCTCGCATTTATAAAATTACCAAAAATTAATAAATTCGTTTTAAATTCATTTTAGCTGCATAGAACGACGTCTGAAACCATAATAAGCATATTTAGAAATTTGTATCTCCTACAGTTTAGCATGGGCAATTATAAAAATCTCGCATTTTTAATCTGGCAATTGTAAAAATCTGTCTTTTTTAAAATTACCAAAAATTAATAAATTCGATTTAAACTCGTTTTAGCTGCATAGAACGACGTCATAAGTAATAATAAGGACATTTAGAAATTTGTATCACCTACGGTTTAGCCTGCAGAATTATAAAAATCTCGCATTTATAAAATTACCAAAAATTAATAAATTCGTTTTAAATTCATTTTAGCTGTATAGAACGACGTCTGAAACCATAATAAGCATATTTAGAAATTTGTATCTCCTACAGTTTAGCCTGGGCAATTATAAAAATCTCGCATTTTTAATCTGGCAATTATTAAAATCTGTCTTTTTTAAAATTACCAAAAATTAATAAATTCGGCTTAAACTCATTTTAGCTGCATAGAACGACGTCTTAAATAATAATAAGGACATTTAGAAATTTTTATCACCTACGGTTTAGCCTGGGGAATTATAAAAATCTCGCATTTATAAAATTACCAAAAATTAATAAATTCGTTTTAAATTCATTTTAGCTGCATAGAACGACGTCTGAAACATAATAAGCATATTTAGAAATTTGTATCTCCTACAGTTTAGCCTGGGCAATTATAAAAATCTCGCATTTTTAATCTGGCAATTATAAAAATCTGCCTTTTTTAAAATTACCAAAAATTAATAAATTCGGCTTAAACTCATTTTAGCTGCATAGAACGACGTCTTAAATAATAATAAGGACATTTAGAAATTTTTATCACCTACGGTTTAGCCTGGGGAATTATAAAAATCTCGCATTTATAAAATTACCAAAAATTAATAAATTCGTTTTAAATTCATTTTAGCTGCATAGAACGACGTCTGAAACCATAATAAGCAAATTTAGAAATTTGTATCTCCTACAGTTTAGCATGGGCAATTATAAAAATCTCGCATTTTTAATCTGGCAATTGTAAAAATCTGTCTTTTTTAAAATTACCAAAAATTAATAAATTCGATTTAAACTCGTTTTAGCTGCATAGAACGACGTCATAAGTAATAGTAAGGACATTTAGAAATTTGTATCACCTACGGTTTAGCCTGCAGAATTATAAAAATCTCGCATTTATAAAATTACCAAAAATTAATAAATTCGTTTTAAATTCATTTTAGCTGTATAGAACGAAGTCTGAAACCATAATAAGCATATTTAGAAATTTGTATCTCCTACAGTTTAGCCTGGGCAATTATAAAAATCTCGCATTTTTAATCTGGCAATTATAAAAATCTGTCTTTTTTAAAATTACCAAAAATTAAGAAATTCGATTTAAACTCATTTTAGCTGCATAGAACGACGTCTTAAGTAATAATAAGGACATTTAGAAATTTTTATCACCTACGGTTTAGCCTGGGGAATTATAAAAATCTCGCATTTATAAAATTACCAAAAATTAATAAATTCGTTTTAAATTCATTTTAGCTGCATAGAACGACGTCTGAAACCATAATAAGCATATTTAGAAATTTGTATCTCCTACAGTTTAGCCTGGGCAATTATAAAAATCTCGCATTTTTAATCTGGCAATTATAAAAATCTGCCTTTTTTAAAATTACCAAAAATTAATAAATTCGGCTTAAACTCATTTTAGCTGCATAGAACGACGTCTTAAATAATAATAAGGACATTTAGAAATTTTTATCACCTACGGTTTAGCCTGGGGAATTATAAAAATCTCGCATTTATAAAATTACCAAAAATTAATAAATTCGTTTTAAATTCATTTTAGCTGCATAGAACGACGTCTGAAACCATAATAAACATATTTAGAAATTTGTATCTCCTACAGTTTAGCCTGGGCAATTATAAAAATCTCGCATTTTTAATCTGGCAATTATAAAAATCT
The DNA here is from genome assembly GCA_963082815.1 of Melanotus villosus. Taxonomy (NCBI): domain Eukaryota; kingdom Metazoa; phylum Arthropoda; class Insecta; order Coleoptera; family Elateridae; genus Melanotus; species Melanotus villosus. The sequence continues at coordinate 36,360 of CAUJBP010000051.1, forward strand.
GCCTTTTTTAAAATTACCAAAAATTAATAAATTTGGCTTAAACTCATTTTAGCTGCATAGAACGACGTCTTAAATAATAATAAGGACATTTAGAAATTTTTATCACCTACGGTTTAGCCTGGGGAATTATAAAAATCTCGCATTTATAAAATTACCAAAAATTAATAAATTCGTTTTAAATTCATTTTAGCTGCATAGAACGACGTCTGAAACCATAATAAGCATATTTAGAAATTTGTATCTCCTACAGTTTAGCCTGGGCAATTATAAAAATCTCGCATTTTTAATCTGGCAATCATAAAAATCTGTCTTTTTTAAAATTACCAAAAATTAATAAATTCGATTTAAACTCGTTTTAGCTGCATAGAACGACGTCATAAGTAATAATAAGGTCATTTAGAAATTTGTATCACCTACGGTTTAGCCTGCAGAATTATAAAAATCTCGCATTTATAAAATTACCAAAAATTAATAAATTCGTTTTAAATTCTTTTAGCTGCATAGAACGACGTCTGAAACCATAATAAGCATATTTAGAAATTTGTATCTCCTACAGTTTAGCCTGGGCAATTATAAAAATCTCGCATTTTTAATTAGGCAATTATAAAAATCTGCCTTTTTTAAAATTACCAAAAATTAATAAATTCGGCTTAAACTCATTTTAGCTTCATAGAACGACGTCTTAAATAATAATAACGACATTTAGAAATTTTTATCACCTACGGTTTAGCCTGGGGAATTATAAAAATCTCGCATTTATAAAATTACCAAAAATTAATAAATTCGTTTTAAATTCATTTTAGCTGCATAGAACGACGTCTGAAACCATAATAAGCATATTTAGAAATTTGTATCTCTTACAGTTTAGCCTGGGCAATTATAAAAATCTCGCATTTTTAATCTGGCAATTATAAAAATCTGCCTTTTTTAAAATTACCAAAAATTAATAAATTCGGCTTAAACTCATTTTAGCTGCATAGAACGACGTCTTAAGTAATAATAAGGACATTTAGAAATTTGTATCACCTACGGTTTAGCCTGGGGAATTATAAAAATCTCGCATTTATAAAATTACCAAAAATTAATAAATTCGATTTAAACTCATTTTAGCTGCATAGAACGACGTCTTAAGTAATAATAAGGACATTTAGAAATTTGTATCACCTACGGTTTAGCCTTCAGAATTATAAAAATCTCGCATTTATAAAATTACCAAAAATTAATAAATTCGTTTTAAATTCAATTTAGCTGCATAGAACGACGTCTGAAACCATAATAAGCATATTTAGAAATTTGTATCTCCTACAGTTTAGCCTGGGCAATTATAAAAATCTCGCATTTTTAATCTGGCAATTATAAAAATCTGCCTTTTTTAAAATTACCAAAAATTAATAAATTCGGCTTAAACTCATTTTAGCTGCATAGAACGACGTCTTAAATAATAATAAGGACATTTAGAAATTTTTATCACCTACGGTTTAGCCTGGGGAATTATAAAAATCTCGCATTTATAAAATTACCAAAAATTAATAAATTCGTTTTAAATTCATTTTAGCTGCATAGAACGACGTCTGAAACCATAATAAGCATATTTAGAAATTTGTATCTCCTACAGTTTAGCCTGGGCAATTATAAAAATCTCGCATTTTTAATCTGGCAATTATAAAAATCTGTCTTTTTTAAAATTACCAAAAATTAATAAATTCGATTTAAACTCGTTTTAGCTGCATAGAACGACGTCATAAGTAATAATAAGGACATTTAGAAATTTGTATCACCTACGGTTTAGCCTGCAGAATTATAAAAATCTCGCATTTATAAAATTACCAAAAATTAATAAATTCGTTTTAAATTCATTTTAGCTGCATAGAACGACGTCTGAAACCATAATAAGCATATTTAGAAATTTGTATCTCCTACAGTTTAGCCTGGGCAATTATAAAAATCTCGCATTTTTAATCTGGCAATTATAAAAATCTGTCTTTTTTAAAATTACCAAAAATTAATAAATTCGGCTTAAACTTATTTTAGCTGCATAGAACGACGTCTTAAATAATAATAAGGACATTTAGAAATTTTTATCACCTACGGTTTAGCCTGGGGAATTATAAAAATCTCGCATTTATAAAATTACCAAAAATTAATAAATTCGTTTTAAATTCATTTTAGCTGCATAGAACGACGTCTGAAACATAATAAGCATATTTAGAAATTTGTATCTCCTACAGTTTAGCCTGGGCAATTATAAAAATCTCGCATTTTTAATCTGGCAATTATAAAAATCTGCCTTTTTTAAAATTACCAAAAATTAATAAATTCGGCTTAAACTCATTTTAGCTGCATAGAACGACGTCTTAAATAATAATAAGGACATTTAGAAATTTTTATCACCTACGGTTTAGCCTGGGGAATTATAAAAATCTCGCATTTATAAAATTACCAAAAATTAATAAATTCGTTTTAAATTCATTTTAGCTGCATAGAACGACGTCTGAAACCATAATAAGCATATTTAGAAATTTGTATCTCCTACAGTTTAGCATGGGCAATTATAAAAAACTCGCATTTTTAATCTGGCAATTGTAAAAAACTGTCTTTTTTAAAATTACCAAAAATTAATAAATTCGATTTAAACTCGTTTTAGCTGCATAGAACGACGTCATAAGTAATAATAAGGTCATTTAGAAATTTGTATCACCTACGGTTTAGCCTGCAGAATTATAAAAATCTCGCATTTATAAAATTACCAAAAATTAATAAATTCGTTTTAAATTCATTTTAGCTGTATAGAACGACGTCTGAAACCATAATAAGCATATTTAGAAATTTGTATCTCCTACAGTTTAGCCTGGGCAATTATAAAAATCTCGCATTTTTAATCTGGCAATTATTAAAATCTGTCTTTTTTAAAATTACCAAAAATTAATAAATTCGGCTTAAACTCATTTTAGCTGCATAGAACGACGTCTTAAATAATAATAAGGACATTTAGAAATTTTTATAACCTACGGTTTAGCCTGAGGAATTATAAAAATCTCGCATTTATAAAATTACCAAAAATTAATAAATTCGTTTTAAATTCATTTTAGCTGCATAGAACGACGTCTGAAACATAATAAGCATATTTAGAAATTTGTATCTCCTACAGTTTAGCCTGGGCAATTATAAAAATCTCGCATTTTTAATCTGGCAATTATAAAAATCTGCCTTTTTTAAAATTACCAAAAATTAATAAATTCGGCTTAAACTCATTTTAGCTGCATAGAACGACGTCTTAAATAATAATAAGGACATTTAGAAATTTTTATCACCTACGGTTTAGCCTGGGGAATTATAAAAATCTCGCATTTATAAAATTACCAAAAATTAATAAATTCGTTTTAAATTCATTTTAGCTGCATAGAACGACGTCTGAAACCATAATAAGCATATTTAGAAATTTGTATCTCCTACAGTTTAGCATGGGCAATTATAAAAATCTCGCATTTTTAATCTGGCAATTGTAAAAATCTGTCTTTTTTAAAATTACCAAAAATTAATAAATTCGATTTAAACTCGTTTTAGCTGCATAGAACGACGTCATAAGTAATAATAAGGACATTTAGAAATTTGTATCACCTACGGTTTAGCCTGCAGAATTATAAAAATCTCGCATTTATAAAATTACCAAAAATTAATAAATTCGTTTTAAATTCATTTTAGCTGTATAGAACGAAGTCTGAAACCATAATAAGCATATTTAGAAATTTGTATCTCCTACAGTTTAGCCTGGGCAATTATAAAAATCTCGCATTTTTAATCTGGCAATTATAAAAATCTGTCTTTTTTAAAATTACCAAAAATTAAGAAATTCGATTTAAACTCATTTTAGCTGCATAGAACGACGTCTTAAGTAATAATAAGGACATTTAGAAATTTTTATCACCTACGGTTTAGCCTGGGGAATTATAAAAATCTCGCATTTATAAAATTACCAAAAATTAATAAATTCGTTTTAAATTCATTTTAGCTGCATAGAACGACGTCTGAAACCATAATAAGCATATTTAGAAATTTGTATCTCCTACAGTTTAGCCTGCAGAATTATAAAAATCTCGCATTTATAAAATTACCAAAAATTAATAAATTCGTTTTAAATTCTTTTAGCTGCATAGAACGACGTCTGAAACCATAATAAGCATTTTTAGAAATTTGTATCTCCTACAGTTTAGCCTGGGCAATTATAAAAATCTCGCATTTTTAATCTGGCAATTAAAAAAATCTGCCTTTTTTAAAATTACCAAAAATTAATAAATTCGGCTTAAACTCATTTTAGCTTCATAGAACGACGTCTTAAATAATAATAAGGACATTTAGAAATTTTTATCACCTACGGTTTAGCCTGGGGAATTATAAAAATCTCGCATTTATAAAATTACCAAAAATTAATAAATTCGTTTTAAATTCATTTTAGCTGCATAGAACGACGTCTGAAACCATAATAAGCATATTTAGAAATTTGTATCTCCTACAGTTTAGCCTGGGCAATTATAAAAATCTCGCATTTTTAATCTGGCAATTATAAAAATCTGCCTTTTTTAAAATTACCAAAAATTAATAAATTCGGCTTAAACTCATTTTAGCTGCATAGAACGACGTCTTAAATAATAATAAGGACATTTAGAAATTTTTATCACCTACGGTTTAGCCTGGGGAATTATAAAAATCTCGCATTTATAAAATTACCAAAAATTAATAAATTCGTTTTAAATTCATTTTAGCTGCATAGAACGACGTCTGAAACCATAATAAGCATATTTAGAAATTTGTATCTCCTACAGTTTAGCCTGGGCAATTATAAAAATCTCGGATTTTTAATCTGGCAATTATAAAAATCTGTCTTTTTTATAATTACCAAAAATTAATAAATTCGCTTTAAACTCGTTTTAGCTGCATAGAACGACGTCATAAGTAATAATAAGGACATTTAGAAATTTGTATCACCTACGGTTTAGCCTGCAGAATTATAAAAATCTCGCATTTATAAAATTACCAAAAATTAATAAATTCGGTTTAAATTCATTTTAGCTGCATAGAACGACGTCTGAAACCATAATAAGCATATTTAGAAATTTGTATCTCCTACAGTTTAGCCTGGGCAATTATAAAAATCTCGCATTTTTAATCTGGCAATTATAAAAATCTGTCTTTTTTAAAATTACCAAAAATTAATAAATTCGGCTTAAACTCATTTTAGCTGCATAGAACGACGTCTTAAATAATAATAAGGACATTTAGAAATTTGTATCACCTACGGTTTAGCCTGGGGAATTATAAAAATCTCGCATTTATAAAATTACCAAAAATTAATAAATTCGATTTAAACTCATTTTAGCTGCATAGAACGACTTCTTAAGTAATAATAAGGACATTTAGAAATTTGTATCACCTACGGTTTAGCCTGCAGAATTATAAAAATCTCGCATTTATAAAATTACCAAAAATTAATAAATTCGTTTTAAATTCATTTTAGCTGTATAGAACGACGTCTGAAACCATAATAAGCATATTTAGAAATTTGTATCTATTACAGTTTAGCCTGGGCAATTATAAAAATCTCGCATTTTTAATCTGGCAATTATAAAAATCTGTCTTTTTTAAAATTACCAAAAATTAATAAATTCGGTTTAAACTCGTTTTAGCTGCATAGAACGACGTCATAAGTAATAATAAGGACATTTAGAAATTTGTATCACCTACGGTTTAGCCTGCAGAATTATAAAAATCTCGCATTTATAAAATTACCAAAAATTAATAAATTCGTTTTAAATTCATTTTAGCTGTATAGAACGACGTCTGAAACCATAATAAGCATATTTAGAAATTTGTATCTCCTACAGTTTAGCCTGGGCAATTATAAAAATCTCGCATTTTTAATCTGGCAATTATAAAAATCTGTCTTTTTTAAAATTACCAAAAATTAAGAAATTCGATTTAAACTCATTTTAGCTGCATAGAACGACGTCTTAAGTAATATTAAGGACATTTAGAAATTTTTATCACCTACGGTTTGGCCTGGGGAATTATAAAAATCTCTGATTTATAAAATTACCAAAAATTAATAAATTCGATTTAAACTCATTTTAGCTGCATAGAACGACGTCTTAAGTAATAATAAGTACATTTAGAAATTTGTATCACCTACGGTTTAGCCTGCAGAATTATAAAAATCTCGCATTTATAAAATTACCAAAAATTAATAAATTCGTTTTAAATTCATTTTAGCTGCATAGAACGACGTCTGAAACCATAATAAGCATATTTAGAAATTTGTATCTCCTACAGTTTAGCCTGGGCAATTATAAAAATCTCGCATTTTTAATCTGGCAATTATAAAAATCTGCCTTTTTTAAAATTACCAAAAATTAATAAATTCGGCTTAAACTCATATTAGCTGCATAGAACGACGTCTTAAATAATAATAAGGACATTTAGAAATTTTTATCACCTACGGTTTAGCCTGGGGAATTATAAAAATCTCGCATTTATAAAATTACCAAAAATTAATAAATTCGTTTTAAATTCATTTTAGCTGCATAGAACGACGTCTGAAACCATAATAAGCATATTTAGAAATTTGTATCTCCTACAGTTTAGCCTGGGCAATTATAAAAATCTCGCATTTTTAATCTGGCAATTATAAAAATCTGTCTTTTTTAAAATTACCAAAAATTAATAAATTCGATTTAAACTCGTTTTAGCTGCATAGAACGACGTCATAAGTAATAATATGGACATTTAGAAATTTGTATCACCTACGGTTTAGCCTGCAGAATTATAAAAATCTCGCATTTATAAAATTACCAAAAATTAATAAATTCGTTTTAAATTCATTTTAGCTGCATAGAACGACGTCTGAAACCATAATAAGCATATTTAGAAATTTGTATCTCCTACAGTTTAGCCTGGGCAATTATAAAAATCTCGCATTTTTAATCTGGCAATTATAAAAATCTGTCTTTTTTAAAATTACCAAAAATTAATAAATTCGGCTTAAACTCATTTTAGCTGCATAGAACGACGTCTTAAATAATAATAAGGACATTTAGAAATTTTTATCACCTACGGTTTAGCCTGGGGAATTATAAAAATCTCGCATTTATAAAATTACCAAAAATTAATAAATTCGTTTTAAATTCATTTTAGCTGCATAGAACGACGTCTGAAACATAATAAGCATATTTAGAAATTTGTATCTCCTACAGTTTAGCCTGGGCAATTATAAAAATCTCGCATTTTTAATCTGGCAATTATAAAAATCTGCCTTTTTTAAAATTACCAAAAATTAATAAATTCGGCTTAAACTCATTTCACCTGCATAGAACGACGTCTTAAATAATAATAAGGACATTTAGAAATTTTTATCACCTACGGTTTAGCCTGGGGAATTATAAAAATCTCGCATTTATAAAATTACCAAAAATTAATAAATTCGTTTTAAATTCATTTTAGCTGTATAGAACGACGTCTGAAACCATAATAAGCATATTTAGAAATTTGTATCTCCTACAGTTTAGCATGGGCAATTATAAAAATCTCGCATTTTTAATCTGGCAATTATAAAAATCTGTCTTTTTTAAAATTACCAAAAATTAATAAATTCGATTTAAACTCGTTTTAGCTGCATAGAACGACGTCATAAGTAATAATAAGGACATTTAGAAATTTGTATCACCTACGGTTTAGCTTGCAGAATTATAAAAATCTCGCATTTATAAAATTACCAAAAATTAATAAATTCGTTTTAAATTCATTTTAGCTGCATAGAACGACGTCTGAAACCATAATAACCATATTTAGAAATTTGTATCTCCTACAGTTTAGCATGGGCAATTATAAAAATCTCGCATTTTTAATCTGGCAATTATAAAAATCTGTCTTTTTTAAAATTACCAAAAATTAATAAATTCGATTTAAACTCGTTTTAGCTGCATAGAACGACGTCATAAGTAATAATAAGGACATTTAGAAATTTGTATCACCTACGGTTTAGCCTGCAGAATTATAAAAATCTCGCATTTATAAAATTACCAAAAATTAATAAATTCGTTTTAAATTCATTTTAGCTGCATAGAACGACGTCTGAAACCATAATAAGCATATTTAGAAATTTGTATCTCCTACAGTTTAGCCTGGGCAATTATAAAAATCTCGCATTTTTAATCTGGCAATTATAAAAATCTGCCTTTTTTAAAATTACCAAAAATTAATAAATTCGGCTTAAACTCATTTTAGCTGCATAGAACGACGTCTTAAATAATAATAAGGACATTTAGAAATTTTTATCACCTACGGTTTAGCCTGGGCATTATAAAAATCTCGCATTTATAAAATTACCAAAAATTAATAAATTCGTTTTAAATTCATTTTAGCTGCATAGAACGACGTCTGAAACCATAATAAACATATTTAGAAATTTGTATCTCCTACAGTTTAGCCTGGGCAATTATAAAAATCTCGCATTTTTAATCTGGCAATTATAAAAATCTGCCTTTTTTAAAATTACCAAAAATTAATAAATTTGGCTTAAACTCATTTTAGCTGCATAGAACGACGTCTTAAATAATAATAAGGACATTTAGAAATTTTTATCACCTACGGTTTAGCCTGGGGAATTATAAAAATCTCGCATTTATAAAATTACCAAAAATTAATAAATTCGTTTTAAATTCATTTTAGCTGCATAGAACGACGTCTGAAACCATAATAAGCATATTTAGAAATTTGTATCTCCTACAGTTTAGCCTGGGCAATTATAAAAAACTCGCATTTTTAATCTGGCAATCATAAAAATCTGTCTTTTTTAAAATTACCAAAAATTAATAAATTCGATTTAAACTCGTTTTAGCTGCATAGAACGACGTCATAAGTAATAATAAGGACATTTAGAAATTTGTATCACCTACGGTTTAGCCTGCAGAATTATAAAAATCTCGCATTTATAAAATTACCAAAAATTAATAAATTCGTTTTAAATTCTTTTAGCTGCATAGAACGACGTCTGAAACCATAATAAGCATATTTAGAAATTTGTATCTCCTACAGTTTAGCCTGGGCAATTATAAAAATCTCGCATTTTTAATCTGGCAATTATAAAAATCTGCCTTTTTTAAAATTACCAAAAATTAATAAATTCGGCTTAAACTCATTTTAGCTTCATAGAACGACGTCTTAAATAATAATAAGGACATTTAGAAATTTTTATCACCTACGGTTTAGCCTGGGGAATTATAAAAATCTCGCATTTATAAAATTACCAAAAATTAATAAATTCGTTTTAAATTCATTTTAGCTGCATAGAACGACGTCTGAAACCATAATAAGCATATTTAGAAATTTGTATCTCCTACAGTTTAGCCTGGGCAATTATAAAAATCTCGCATTTTTAATCTGGCAATTATAAAAATCTGCCTTTTTTAAAATTACCAAAAATTAATAAATTCGGCTTAAACTCATTTTAGCTGCATAGAACGACGTCTTAAATAATAATAAGGACATTTAGAAATTTTTATCACCTACGGTTTAGCCTGGGGAATTATAAAAATCTCGCATTTATAAAATTACCAAAAATTAATAAATTCGTTTTAAATTCATTTTAGCTGCATAGAACGACGTCTGAAACCATAATAAGCATATTTAGAAATTTGTATCTCCTACAGTTTAGCCTGGGCAATTATAAAAATCTCGCATTTTTAATCTGGCAATTATAAAAATCTGTCTTTTTTAAAATTACCAAAAATTAATAAATTCGATTTAAACTCGTTTTAGCTGCATAGAACGACGTCATAAGTAATAATAAGGACATTTAGAAATTTGTATCACCTACGGTTTAGCCTGCAGAATTATAAAAATCTCGCATTTATAAAATTACCAAAAATTAATAAATTCGGTTTAAATTCATTTTAGCTGCATAGAACGACGTCTGAAACCATAATAAGCATATTTAGAAATTTGTATCTCCTACAGTTTAGCCTGGGCAATTATAAAAATCTCGCATTTTTAATCTGGCAATTATAAAAATCTGTCTTTTTTAAAATTACCAAAAATTAATAAATTCGGCTTAAACTCATTTTAGCTGCATAGAACGACGTCTTAAATAATAATAAGGACATTTAGAAATTTGTATCACCTACGGTTTAGCCTGGGGAATTATAAAAATCTCGCATTTATAAAATTACCAAAAATTAATAAATTCGATTTAAACTCATTTTAGCTGCATAGAACGACTTCTTAAGTAATAATAAGGACATTTAGAAATTTGTATCACCTACGGTTTAGCCTGCAGAATTATAAAAATCTCGCATTTATAAAATTACCAAAAATTAATAAATTCGTTTTAAATTCATTTTAGCTGTATAGAACGACGTCTGAAACCATAATAAGCATATTTAGAAATTTGTATCTCCTACAGTTTAGCCTGGGCAATTATAAAAATCTCGCATTTTTAATCTGGCAATTATAAAAATCTGTCTTTTTTAAAATTACCAAAACTTAATAAATTCGATTTAAACTCGTTTTAGCTGCATAGAACGACGTCATAAGTAATAATAAGGACATTTAGAAATTTGTATCACCTACGGTTTAGCCTGCAGAATTATAAAAATCTCGCATTTATAAAATTACCAAAAATTAATAAATTCGTTTTAAATTCATTTTAGCTGTATAGAACGACGTCTGAAACCAAAATAAGCATATTTAGAAATTTGTATCTCCTACAGTTTAGCCTGGGCAATTATAAAAATCTCGCATTTTTAATCTGGCAATTATAAAAATCTGTCTTTTTTAAAATTACCAAAAATTAAGAAATTCGATTTAAACTCATTTTAGCTGCATAGAACGACGTCTTAAGTAATATTAAGGACATTTAGAAATTTTTATCACCTACGGTTTAGCCTGGGGAATTATAAAAATCTCGCATTTATAAAATTACCAAAAATTAATAAATTCGTTTTAAATTCATTTTAGCTGCATAGAACGACGTCTGAAACATAATAAGCATATTTAGAAATTTGTATCTCCTACAGTTTAGCCTGGGCAATTATAAAAATCTCGCATTTTTAATCTGGCAATTATAAAAATCTGCCTTTTTTAAAATTACCAAAAATTAATAAATTCGGCTTAAACTCATTTTACCTGCATAGAACGACGTCTTAAATAATAATAAGGACATTTAGAAATTTTTATCACCTACGGTTTAGCCTGGGGAATTATAAAAATCTCGCATTTATAAAATTACCAAAAATTAATAAATTCGTTTTAAATTCATTTTAGCTGTATAGAACGACGTCTGAAACCATAATAAGCATATTTAGAAATTTGTATCTCCTACAGTTTAGCATGGGCAATTATAAAAATCTCGCATTTTTAATCTGGCAATTATAAAAATCTGTCTTTTTTAAAATTACCAAAAATTAATAAATTCGATTTAAACTCGTTTTAGCTGCATAGAACGACGTCATAAGTAATAATAAGGACATTTAGAAATTTGTATCACCTACGGTTTAGCTTGCAGAATTATAAAAATCTCGCATTTATAAAATTACCAAAAATTAATAAATTCGTTTTAAATTCATTTTAGCTGCATAGAACGACGTCTGAAACCATAATAACCATATTTAGAAATTTGTATCTCCTACAGTTTAGCATGGGCAATTATAAAAATCTCGCATTTTTAATCTGGCAATTATAAAAATCTGTCTTTTTTAAAATTACCAAAAATTAATAAATTCGATTTAAACTCGTTTTAGCTGCATAGAACGACGTCATAAGTAATAATAAGGACATTTAGAAATTTGTATCACCTACGGTTTAGCCTGCAGAATTATAAAAATCTCGCATTTATAAAATTACCAAAAATTAATAAATTCGTTTTAAATTCATTTTAGCTGCATAGAACGACGTCTGAAACCATAATAAGCATATTTAGAAATTTGTATCTCCTACAGTTTAGCCTGGGCAATTATAAAAATCTCGCATTTTTAATCTGGCAATTATAAAAATCTGCCTTTTTTAAAATTACCAAAAATTAATAAATTCGGCTTAAACTCATTTTAGCTGCATAGAACGACGTCTTAAATAATAATAAGGACATTTAGAAATTTTTATCACCTACGGTTTAGCCTGGGCATTATAAAAATCTCGCATTTATAAAATTACCAAAAATTAATAAATTCGTTTTAAATTCATTTTAGCTGCATAGAACGACGTCTGAAACCATAATAAACATATTTAGAAATTTGTATCTCCTACAGTTTAGCCTGGGCAATTATAAAAATCTCGCATTTTTAATCTGGCAATTATAAAAATCTGCCTTTTTTAAAATTACCAAAAATTAATAAATTTGGCTTAAACTCATTTTAGCTGCATAGAACGACGTCTTAAATAATAATAAGGACATTTAGAAATTTTTATCACCTACGGTTTAGCCTGGGGAATTATAAAAATCTCGCATTTATAAAATTACCAAAAATTAATAAATTCGTTTTAAATTCATTTTAGCTGCATAGAACGACGTCTGAAACCATAATAAGCATATTTAGAAATTTGTATCTCCTACAGTTTAGCCTGGGCAATTATAAAAATCTCGCATTTTTAATCTGGCAATCATAAAAATCTGTCTTTTTTAAAATTACCAAAAATTAATAAATTCGATTTAAACTCGTTTTAGCTGCATAGAACGACGTCATAAGTAATAATAAACACATTTAGAAATTTGTATCACCTACGGTTTAGCCTGCAGAATTATAAAAATCTCGCATTTATAAAATTACCAAAAATTAATAAATTCGTTTTAAATTCTTTTAGCTGCATAGAACGACGTCTGAAACCATAATAAGCATATTTAGAAATTTGTATCTCCTACAGTTTAGCCTGGGCAATTATAAAAATCTCGCATTTTTAATCTGGCAATTATAAAAATCTGCCTTTTTTAAAATTACCAAAAATTAATAAATTCGGCTTAAACTCATTTTAGCTTCATAGAACGACGTCTTAAATAATAATAAGGACATTTAGAAATTTTTATCACCTACGGTTTAGCCTGGGGAATTATAAAAATCTCGCATTTATAAAATTACCAAAAATTAATAAATTCGTTTTAAATTCATTTTAGCTGCATAGAACGACGTCTGAAACCATAATAAGCATATTTAGAAATTTGTATCTCCTACAGTTTAGCCTGGGCAATTATAAAAATCTCGCATTTTTAATCTGGCAATTATAAAAATCTGCCTTTTTTAAAATTACCAAAAATTAATAAATTCGGCTTAAACTCATTTTAGCTGCATAGAACGACGTCTTAAATAATAATAAGGACATTTAGAAATTTTTATCACCTACGGTTTAGCCTGGGGAATTATAAAAATCTCGCATTTATAAAATTACCAAAAATTAATAAATTCGTTTTAAATTCATTTTAGCTGCATAGAACGACGTCTGAAACCATAATAAGCATATTTAGAAATTTGTATCTCCTACAGTTTAGCCTGGGCAATTATAAAAATCTCGCATTTTTAATCTGGCAATTATAAAAATCTGTCTTTTTTAAAATTACCAAAAATTAATAAATTCGATTTAAACTCGTTTTAGCTGCATAGAACGACGTCATAAGTAATAATAAGGACATTTAGAAATTTGTATCACCTACGGTTTAGCCTGCAGAATTATAAAAATCTCGCATTTATAAAATTACCAAAAATTAATAAATTCGGTTTAAATTCATTTTAGCTGCATAGAACGACGTCTGAAACCATAATAAGCATATTTAGAAATTTGTATCTCCTACAGTTTAGCCTGGGCAATTATAAAAATCTCGCATTTTTAATCTGGCAATTATAAAAATCTGTCTTTTTTAAAATTACCAAAAATTAATAAATTCGGCTTAAACTCATTTTAGCTGCATAGAACGACGTCTTAAATAATAATAAGGACATTTAGAAATTTGTATCACCTACGGTTTAGCCTGGGGAATTATAAAAATCTCGCATTTATAAAATTACCAAAAATTAATAAATTCGATTTAAACTCATTTTAGCTGCATAGAACGACTTCTTAAGTAATAATAAGGACATTTAGAAATTTGTATCACCTACGGTTTAGCCTGCAGAATTATAAAAATCTCGCATTTATAAAATTACCAAAAATTAATAAATTCGTTTTAAATTCATTTTAGCTGTATAGAACGACGTCTGAAACCATAATAAGCATATTTAGAAATTTGTATCTCCTACAGTTTAGCCTGGGCAATTATAAAAATCTCGCATTTTTAATCTGGCAATTATAAAAATCTGTCTTTTTTAAAATTACCAAAACTTAATAAATTCGATTTAAACTCGTTTTAGCTGCATAGAACGACGTCATAAGTAATAATAAGGACATTTAGAAATTTGTATCACCTACGGTTTAGCCTGCAGAATTATAAAAATCTCGCATTTATAAAATTACCAAAAATTAATAAATTCGTTTTAAATTCATTTTAGCTGTATAGAACGACGTCTGAAACCAAAATAAGCATATTTAGAAATTTGTATCTCCTACAGTTTAGCCTGGGCAATTATAAAAATCTCGCATTTTTAATCTGGCAATTATAAAAATCTGTCTTTTTTAAAATTACCAAAAATTAAGAAATTCGATTTAAACTCATTTTAGCTGCATAGAACGACGTCTTAAGTAATATTAAGGACATTTAGAAATTTTTATCACCTACGGTTTAGCCTGGGGAATTATAAAAATCTCGCATTTATAAAATTACCAAAAATTAATAAATTCGATTTAAACTCATTTTAGCTGCATAGAACGACGTCTTAAGTAATAATAAGTACATTTAGAAATTTGTATCACCTACGGTTTAGCCTGCAGAATTATAAAAATCTCGCATTTATAAAATTACCAAAAATTAATAAATTCGTTTTAAATTCATTTTAGCTGCATAGAACGACGTCTGAAACCATAATAAGCATATTTAGAAATTTGTATCTCCTACAGTTTAGCCTGGGCAATTATAAAAATCTCGCATTTTTAATCTGGCAATTATAAAAATCTGCCTTTTTTAAAATTACCAAAAATTAATAAATTCGGCTTAAACTCATATTAGCTGCATAGAACGACGTCTTAAATAATAATAAGGACATTTAGAAATTTTTATCACCTACGGTTTAGCCTGGGGAATTATAAAAATCTCGCATTTATAAAATTACCAAAAATTAATAAATTCGTTTTAAATTCATTTTAGCTGCATAGAACGACGTCTGAAACCATAATAAGCATATTTAGAAATTTGTATCTCCTACAGTTTAGCCTGGGCAATTATAAAAATCTCGCATTTTTAATCTGGCAATTATAAAAATCTGTCTTTTTTAAAATTACCAAAAATTAATAAATTCGATTTAAACTCGTTTTAGCTGCATAGAACGACGTCATAAGTAATAATAAGGACATTTAGAAATTTGTATCACCTACGGTTTAGCCTGCAGAATTATAAAAATCTCGCATTTATAAAATTACCAAAAATTAATAAATTCGTTTTAAATTCATTTTAGCTGCATAGAACGACGTCTGAAACCATAATAAGCATATTTAGAAATTTGTATCTCCTACAGTTTAGCCTGGGCAATTATAAAAATCTCGCATTTTTAATCTGGCAATTATAAAAATCTGTCTTTTTTAAAATTACCAAAAATTAATAAATTCGGCTTAAACTCATTTTAGCTGCATAGAACGACGTCTTAAATAATAATAAGGACATTTAGAAATTTTTATCACCTACGGTTTAGCCTGGGGAATTATAAAAATCTCGCATTTATAAAATTACCAAAAATTAATAAATTCGTTTTAAATTCATTTTAGCTGCATAGAACGACGTCTGAAACATAATAAGCATATTTAGAAATTTGTATCTCCTACAGTTTAGCCTGGGCAATTATAAAAATCTCGCATTTTTAATCTGGCAATTATAAAAATCTGCCTTTTTTAAAATTACCAAAAATTAATAAATTCGGCTTAAACTCATTTTACCTGCATAGAACGACGTCTTAAATAATAATAAGGACATTTAGAAATTTTTATCACCTACGGTTTAGCCTGGGGAATTATAAAAATCTCGCATTTATAAAATTACCAAAAATTAATAAATTCGTTTTAAATACATTTTAGCTGTATAAAACGACGTCTGAAACCATAATAAGCATATTTAGAAATTTGTATCTCCTACAGTTTAGCATGGGCAATTATAAAAATCTCGCATTTTTAATCTGGCAATTATAAAAATCTGTCTTTTTTAAAATTACCAAAAATTAATAAATTCGATTTAAACTCGTTTTAGCTGCATAGAACGACGTCATAAGTAATAATAAGGACATTTAGAAATTTGTATCACCTACGGTTTAGCCTGCAGAATTATAAAAATCTCGCATTTATAAAATTACCAAAAATTAATAAATTCGTTTTAAATTCATTTTAGCTGCATAGAACGACGTCTGAAACCATAATAACCATATTTAGAAATTTGTATCTCCTACAGTTTAGCATGGGCAATTATAAAAATCTCGCATTTTTAATCTGGCAATTATAAAAATCTGTCTTTTTTAAAATTACCAAAAATTAATAAATTCGATTTAAACTCGTTTTAGCTGCATAGAACGACGTCATAAGTAATAATAAGGACATTTAGAAATTTGTATCACCTACGGTTTAGCCTGCAGAATTATAAAAATCTCGCATTTATAAAATTACCAAAAATTAATAAATTCGTTTTAAATTCATTTTAGCTGTATAGAACGACGTCTGAAACCATAATAAGCATATTTAGAAATTTGTATCTCCTACAGTTTAGCCTGGGCAATTATAAAAATCTCGCATTTTTAATCTGGCAATTATAAAAATCTGTCTTTTTTAAAATTACCAAAAATTAATAAATTCGTTTTAAATTCATTTTAGCTGTATAGAACGACGTCTGAAACCATAATAAGCATATTTAGAAATTTGTATCTCCTACAGTTTAGCCTGGGCAATTATAAAAATCTCGCATTTTTAATCTGGCAATTATAAAAATCTGTCTTTTTTAAAATTACCAAAAATTAAGAAATTCGATTTAAACTCATTTTAGCTGCATAGAACGACGTCTTAAGTAATATTAAGGACATTTAGAAATTTTTATCACCTACGGTTTAGCCTGGGGAATTATAAAAATCTCGCATTTATAAAATTACCAAAAATTAATAAATTCGATTTAAACTCATTTTAGCTGCATAGAACGACGTCTTAAGTAATAATAAGTACATTTAGAAATTTGTATCACCTACGGTTTAGCCTGCAGAATTATAAAAATCTCGCATTTATAAAATTACCAAAAATTAATAAATTCGTTTTAAATTCATTTTAGCTGCATAGAACGACGTCTGAAACCATAATAAGCATATTTAGAAATTTGTATCTCCTACAGTTTAGCCTGGGCAATTATAAAAATCTCGCATTTTTAATCTGGCAATTATAAAAATCTGCCTTTTTTAAAATTACCAAAAATTAATAAATTCGGCTTAAACTCATATTAGCTGCATAGAACGACGTCTTAAATAATAATAAGGACATTTAGAAATTTTTATCACCTACGGTTTAGCCTGGGGAATTATAAAAATCTCGCATTTATAAAATTACCAAAAATTAATAAATTCGTTTTAAATTCATTTTAGCTGCATAGAACGACGTCTGAAACCATAATAAGCATATTTAGAAATTTGTATCTCCTACAGTTTAGCCTGGGCAATTATAAAAATCTCGCATTTTTAATCTGGCAATTATAAAAATCTGTCTTTTTTAAAATTACCAAAAATTAATAAATTCGATTTAAACTCGTTTTAGCTGCATAGAACGACGTCATAAGTAATAATAAGGACATTTAGAAATTTGTATCACCTACGGTTTAGCCTGCAGAATTATAAAAATCTCGCATTTATAAAATTACCAAAAATTAATAAATTCGTTTTAAATTCATTTTAGCTGCATAGAACGACGTCTGAAACCATAATAAGCATATTTAGAAATTTGTATCTCCTACAGTTTAGCCTGGGCAATTATAAAAATCTCGCATTTTTAATCTGGCAATTATAAAAATCTGTCTTTTTTAAAATTACCAAAAATTAATAAATTCGGCTTAAACTCATTTTAGCTGCATAGAACGACGTCTTAAATAATAATAAGGACATTTAGAAATTTTTATCACCTACGGTTTAGCCTGGGGAATTATAAAAATCTCGCATTTATAAAATTACCAAAAATTAATAAATTCGTTTTAAATTCATTTTAGCTGCATAGAACGACGTCTGAAACATAATAAGCATATTTAGAAATTTGTATCTCCTACAGTTTAGCCTGGGCAATTATAAAAATCTCGCATTTTTAATCTGGCAATTATAAAAATCTGCCTTTTTTAAAATTACCAAAAATTAATAAATTCGGCTTAAACTCATTTTACCTGCATAGAACGACGTCTTAAATAATAATAAGGACATTTAGAAATTTTTATCACCTACGGTTTAGCCTGGGGAATTATAAAAATCTCGCATTTATAAAATTACCAAAAATTAATAAATTCGTTTTAAATACATTTTAGCTGTATAGAACGACGTCTGAAACCATAATAAGCATATTTAGAAATTTGTATCTCCTACAGTTTAGCATGGGCAATTATAAAAATCTCGCATTTTTAATCTGGCAATTATAAAAATCTGTCTTTTTTAAAATTACCAAAAATTAATAAATTCGATTTAAACTCGTTTTAGCTGCATAGAACGACGTCATAAGTAATAATAAGGACATTTAGAAATTTGTATCACCTACGGTTTAGCCTGCAGAATTATAAAAATCTCGCATTTATAAAATTACCAAAAATTAATAAATTCGTTTTAAATTCATTTTAGCTGCATAGAACGACGTCTGAAACCATAATAACCATATTTAGAAATTTGTATCTCCTACAGTTTAGCATGGGCAATTATAAAAATCTCGCATTTTTAATCTGTCAATTATAAAAATCTGTCTTTTTTAAAATTACCAAAAATTAATAAATTCGATTTAAACTCGTTTTAGCTGCATAGAACGACGTCATAAGTAATAATAAGGACATTTAGAAATTTGTATCACCTACGGTTTAGCCTGCAGAATTATAAAAATCTCGCATTTATAAAATTACCAAAAATTAATAAATTCGTTTTAAATTCATTTTAGCTGTATAGAACGACGTCTGAAACCATAATAAGCATATTTAGAAATTTGTATCTCCTACAGTTTAGCCTGGGCAATTATAAAAATCTCGCATTTTTAATCTGGCAATTATAAAAATCTGTCTTTTTTAAAATTACCAAAAATTAAGAAATTCGATTTAAACTCATTTTAGCTGCATAGAACGACGTCTTAAGTAATAATAAGGACATTTAGAAATTTTTATCACCTACGGTTTAGCCTGGGGAATTATAAAAATCTCGCATTTATAAAATTACCAAAAATTAATAAATTCGTTTTAAATTCATTTTAGCTGCATAGAACGACGTCTGAAACCATAATAAGCATATTTAGAAATTTGTATCTCCTACAGTTTAGCCTGGGCAATTATAAAAATCTCGCATTTTTAATCTGGCAATTATAAAAATCTGCCTTTTTTAAAATTACCAAAAATTAATAAATTCGGCTTAAACTCATTTTAGCTGCATAGAACGACGTCTTAAATAATAATAAGGACATTTAGAAATTTTTATCACCAACGGTTTAGCCTGGGGAATTATAAAAATCTCGCATTTATAAAATTACCAAAAATTAATAAATTCGTTTTAAATTCATTTTAGCTGCATAGAACGACGTCTGAAACCATAATAAGCATATTTAGAAATTTGTATCTCCTACAGTTTAGCCTGGGCAATTATAAAAATCTGTCTTTTTTAAAATTACCAAAAATTAATAAATTCGATTTAAACTCGTTTTAGCTGCATAGAACGACGTCATAAGTAATAATAAGGAAATTTAGAAATTTGTATCACCTACGGTTTAGCCTGCAGAATTATAAAAATCTCGCATTTATAAAATTACCAAAAATTAATAAATTCGTTTTAAATTCATTTTAGCTGCATAGAACGACGTCTGAAACCATAATAAGCATATTTAGAAATTTGTATCTCCTACAGTTTAGCCTGGGCAATTATAAAAATCTGCCTTTTTTAAAATTACCAAAAATTAATAAATTCGGCTTAAACTCATTTTAGCTGCATAGAACGACGTCTTAAATAATAATAAGGACATTTAGAAATTTTTATCACCTACGGTTTTGCCTGGGGAATTATAAAAATCTCGCATTTATAAAATTACCAAAAATTAATAAATTCGTATTAAACTCATTTTAGCTGCATAGAACGACGTCTGAAACCATAATAAACATATTTAGAAATTTGTATCTCGTACAGTTTAGCCTGGGCAATTATAAAAATCTCGCATTTTTAATCTGGCAATTATAAAAATCTCGCTTTTTTATAATTACCAAAAATTAATAAATTTAATTTAAACTCATTTTAGCTGCATAGAACGACGTCTTAAGTAATAATAAGGACATTTAGAAATTTGT
>CAUJBP010000052.1:0-130000 GCA_963082815.1 Melanotus villosus
CTAATTTTATCTATTTTTAAAGTTCTCGACTTTTAAAATTCCTGGGACTAAACCGTTTGGGCTACGAACTTCTAAATGTGCTTTTTAGACAGAAAGCAAGCCATCTACGTGATTGAAACGAGTTTAAGAAGAATTTAAAACCTACTACTATATTTACCTATTTTTAAAATTCTCGATTTTTAAAATTCCTGAGGCTAAACCGTTTGTGTTACGAACTTCTAAATGTGCTTTTTAGGCAGAAAGCAAGCCATCTACATGATTTATACCAGCATAAGTAGAATTTAAACCCTACTACTAAATTTAGCTATTTTTAAAATTCACGATTTTTAAAATTCCCGAGGCTAAACCGTTTGTGTTACGAACTTCTACATGAGCTTTTTAGTCAGAAAGCAAGCCATCTACATGATTGAGACGAGTTTAAGAAGAATTTAAAACCTACTACTAAATTTAGCTATTTTTAAAATTCTCGATTTTTAAAGTTCCTGAGGCTAAACCGTTTGTGTTACGAACTTCTTAATATGCATTTTACACGGAAAGCAAGCTATCTACATGATTGAAACGAGTTTAAGAAGAATTTAATACCTACTACTAAAATTAGTAATTTTTAATATTCTCGATTTTTAGAATTCCTGAGGCTAAACCGTTTGTGTTACGAACTTCTAAATGTGCTTTTTAGGCAGAAAGCAAGCCATCTACATGATTGATACCAGCATAAGTAGAATTTAAACCCTACTACTAAATTTAGCTATTTTTAAAATTCACGATTTTTAAAATTCCCGAGGCTAAACCGTTTGTGTTACGAACTTCTACATGAGCTTTTTAGGCAGAAAAAAGTCATCTACATGATTGATACCAGCATAAGTAGAATTTAGACCCTACTACTAAATTTAGCTATTTTTAAAATTTACGATTTTTAAAATTCCCGAGGCTAACCCGTTTGTGTTACGAACTTCTAAATGTGCTTTTTAGGCAGAAAGCAAGCCAACTACATGATTGATACCAGCATAAGTAGAATTTAAAACCTACTACTAAGATTAGCTATTTTTAATATTCTCGATTTTTAAAATTCCTGAGGCTAAACCGTTTGTGTTACGAACTTCTACTTGAGCAGGCAGAAAACAAGCCATCTACGTGATTGATACCAGCATAAGTCGAATTTAAACCCTACTACTAAATTTAGCTATTTTTAAAATTAACGATTTTTAAAATTCCCGAGGCTAACCCGTTTGTGTTTCGAACTTCTACATGAGCTTTTTAGGCAGAATGCAAGCCATCTACATGATTGATACCAGCATAAGTAGAATTTAAACCCTACTACTAAATTTAGCTATTTTTAAAATTCACGATTTTTAAAATTCCCGAGGCTAAACCGTTTGTGTTACGAACTTCTACATGAGCTTTTTAGGCAGAAAGCAAGCCATCTACATGATTGATACCAGCATAAGTAGAATTTATACCCTACTACTAAATTTAGCTATTTTTAAAATTCTTGACTTTTAATATTCCTGATGCTAAACCGTTTGTGTTACGAACTTCGAAATGTGCTTTTTAGATAGAAAGCAAGCTAGCTACATTATTGAAACGAGTTTAAGAAGAATTTAAAATCTACAACTAAATTTATTTATTTTTAAAATTCTCGATTTTTAAAATTCCTGGGGCTAAACCGTTTGTGCTACGAACTTCTAAATGTGCTTTTTAGGCAGAAAGCAAGCTATCTAAATGATTGATACCAGCATAAGTCGAATTTAAACCCTACTACTAAATTTAGCTATTTTTAAAATTAACGATTTTTAAAATTCCCGAGGCTAACCCGTTTGTGTTTCGAACTTCTACATGAGCTTTTTAGGCAGAATGCAAGCCATCTACATGATTGATACCAGCATAAGTAGAATTTAAACCCTACTACTAAATTTAGCTATTTTTAAAATTCACGATTTTTAAAATTCCCGAGGCTAAACCGTTTGTGTTACGAACTTCTACATGAGCTTTTTAGGCAGAAAGCAAGCCATCTACATGATTGATACCAGCATAAGTAGAATTTATACCCTACTACTGAATTTAGCTATTTTTAAAATTCTTGACTTTTAATATTCCTGATGCTAAACCGTTTGTGTTACGAACTTCGAAATGTGCTTTTTAGATAGAAAGCAAGCTAGCTACATTATTGAAATGAGTTTAAGAAGAATTTAAAATCTACAACTAAATTTATTTATTTTTAAAATTCTCGATTTTTAAAATTCCTGAGGCTAAACCGTTTGTGTTACGAACTTCTACTTGAGCAGACAAAAAACAAGCCATCTACGTAATTGATACCAGCATAAGTCGAATTTAAACCCTACTACTAAATTTAGCTATTTTTAAAATTCACGATTTTTAAAATTCCCGAGGCTAACCCGTTTGTGTTTCGAACTTCTACATGCGCTTTTTAGGCAGAAAGCAAGCCATCTACATGATTGATACCAGCATAAGTAGAATTTATACCCTACTACTAAATTTAGCTATTTTTAAAATTCTTGACTTTTAATATTCCTGATGCTAAACCGTTTGTGTTACGAACTTCGAAATGTGCTTTTTAGATAGAAAGCAAGCTAGCTACACGATTGAAACGAGTTTAAGAAGAATTCAAAATCTACTACTAAATTTATTTATTTTTAAAATTCTCGATTTTTAAAATTCCTGGGGCTAAACCGTTTGTGCTACGAACTTCTAAATGTGCTTTTTAGACAGAAAGCAAGCCATCTACATGATTGAAACGAGTTTAAGAAGAATTTAAAACCTACTACTTAATTTAGCTATTTTTAAAATTCTCGATTCTTAAAATTCCTGAGGCTAAACCGTTTGTGTTACGAACTTCTAAATGTGCTTTTGAGGCAGAAAGCAAGCCA
The DNA here is from genome assembly GCA_963082815.1 of Melanotus villosus. Lineage (NCBI taxonomy): Eukaryota > Metazoa > Arthropoda > Insecta > Coleoptera > Elateridae > Melanotus > Melanotus villosus. The sequence goes on from CAUJBP010000052.1 coordinate 2,886, forward strand.
TCTACATGATTGATACCGGCATAAGTAGAATTTAGACCCCACTACTAAATTTAGCTATTTTTAAAATTCTTGACTTTTAAAATTCCCGAGGCTAAACCGTTTGTGTTACGAACTTCTAAATGTGCTTTTTAGGCAGAAAGCAAGCCATCTACATGATTGATACCGGCATAAGTAGAATTTAAACCCCACTACTAAATTTAGCTATTTTTAAAATTCTTGACTTTTAAAATTCCCGAGGCTAAACCGTTTGTGTTACGAACTTCTTAATATGCATTTTACACAGAAAGCAAGCTAACTACATGATTGAAACGAGTTTAAAAAGAATTTAAAAGCTACTACTAAAATTAGCTATTTTTGAAATTCTCGATTTTTAAAATTCCTGAGGCTAAACCGTTTGTGTTAAGAACTTCTAAATGTGCTTTTTAGGCAGAAAGCATGATTGATACCGGCATAAGTAGAATTTAAACCCCACTACTAAATTTAGCTATTTTTAAAATTCTTGACTTTTAAAATTCCCGAGGCTAAACCGTTTGTGTTACGAACTTGTAAATGTGCTTTTTAGGCAGAAAGCAAGCCATCTACATGATTGATACCAGCATAAGTAGAATTTAAACCCTACTACTAAATTTAGCTATTTTTAAAATTCACGATTTTTAAAATTCCCGAGGCTAAACCGTTTGTTTTAGGAACTTCATAATATGCATTTTACACAGAAAGCAAGCTATCTACATGATTGAAACGAGTTTAAGAAGAATTTAAAACCTACTACTAAAATTAGCTATTTTTAAAATTCTCGATTTTTAAAATTCCTGAGGCTAAACCGTTTGTGTTACGAACTTCTAAATGTGCTTTTTAGGCAGAAAGCAAGCCATCTACATGATTGATACCAGCATAAGTAGAATTTAAACCCTACTACTAAATTTAGCTATTTTTATAATTCTTGACTTTTAAAATTCCTGATGCTAAACCGTTTGTGTTCCGAACTTCTAAATGTGCTTTTTAGATAGAAAGCAAGCCAACTACATGATTGAAATGAGTTTAAGAAGAATTTAAAACCTACTACTAAATTTAGCTATTTTTAAAATTCTCGATTTTTAAAATTCCTGGGGCTAAACCGTTTGTGTTACGAACTTCTAAATGTTCTTTTTAGATAGAAAGCAAGCTAGCTACATGATTGAAACGAGTTTAAGAAGAATTTAAAACCTACTACTAAATTTAGCTATTTTTAAAATTCTCGATTTTTAAAGTTCCTGAGGCTAAACCGTTTGTGTTACGAACTTCTAAATGTGCTTTTTAGATAGAAAGCAAGCTAGCTACATGATTGAAACGAGTTTAAGAAGAATTTAAAACCTACTACTAAATTTAGCTATTTTTAAAATTCACGATTTTTAAAATTCCTGGGGCTAAACCGTTTGTGTTACGAACTTCTACATGAGCTTTTTAGGCAGAAAACAAGCCATCTACGTGATTGATACCAGCATAAGTAGAATTTAAACCCTACTACTAAATTTAGCTATTTTTAAAATTCTTGACTTTTAATATTCCGGATGCAAAACCGTTTGTGTTACGAACTTCTAAATGTGCTTTTTAGGCAGAAAGCAAGCCATCTACATGATTGATACCAGCATAAGTAGAATTTAAACCCTACTACTAAATTTAGCTATTTTTAAAGTTCACGATTTTTAAAATTATCGAGGCTAAACCGTTTGTGTTACGAACTTCTACGTGACCTTTTTAGGCAGAAAGCAAGCCATCTACATGATTGATACCAGCATAAGTAGAATTTAAACCCTACTACTAAATTTAGCTATTTTTAAAATTCACGATTTTTAAAATTCCCGAGGCTAACCCGTTTGTGTTACAAACTTCTAAATGTGATTTTTAGGCAGAAAGCAAGCCAACTACATGATTGATACCAGCATAAGTAGAATTTAAAACCTACTACTAAAATTAGCTATTTTTAATATTCTCGATTTTTACAATTCCTGAGGCTAAAACGTTTGTGTTACGAACTTCTACTTGAGCAGGCAGAAAACGAGCCATCTACGTGATTGATACCAGCATAAGTAGAATTTAAACCCTACTACTAAATTTAGCTATTTTTAAAATTCACGATTTTTAAAATTCCCGAGGCTAACCCGTTTGTGTTACGAACTTCTACATGAGCTTTTTCGCAGGAAGCAAGCCATCTACATGATTGATACCAGCATAAGTAGAATTTATACCCTACTACTAAATTTAGCTATTTTTAAAATTCTTGACTTTTAATATTCCTGATGCTAAACCGTTTGTGTTACGAACTTCGAAATGTGATTTTTAGGTAGAAAGCAAGCTAGCTACATGATTGAAACGAGTTTAAGAAGAATTTAAAATCTACTACTAAATTTATCTATTTTTAAAATTCTCGATTTTTAAAATTCCTGGGGCTAAAGCGTTTGTGCTACGAACTTCTAAATGTGCTTTTAAGACAGAAAGCAAGCCATCTACATGATTGAAACGAGTTTAAGAAGAATTTAAAACCTACTACTAAATTTAGCTATTTTTAAAATTCTCGATTCTTAAAATTCCTGAGGCTAAACCGTTTGTGTTACGAACTTCTAAATGTGCTTTTTAGGCAGAAAGCAAGCCATCTACATGATTGATACCAGCATAAGTAGAATTTAAACCCCACTACTAAATTTAGCTATTTTTAAAATTCTTGACTTTTAAAATTCCCGAGGCTAAACCGTTTGTGTTACGAACTTCTAAATGTGCTTTTTAGGCAGAAAGCAAGCCATCTACATGATTGATACCAGCATAAGTAGAATTTAAACCCTACTAATAAATTTAGCTTTTTTTTAAAGTTCTCGATTTTTAAAATTCCTGAGGCTAAACCGTTCGTGTTACGAACTTCTTAATATGCATTTTACACAGAAAGCAAGCAATCTACATGATTGAAACGAGTTTAAGAAGAATTTAAAACCTACTACTAAATTTAGCTATTTTTAAAATTCTCGATTCTTAAAATTCCCGAGGCTAAACCGTTTGTGTTACGAACTTATAAATGTGCTTTTTAGGCTGAAAGCAAGCCATCTACATGATTGATACCAGCATAAGTAGAATTTAAACCCTACTACTAAATTTAGCTATTTTTAAAATTCACGATTTTTAAAAATTCTTGACTTTTAATATTCCTGATGCTAAACCGTTTGTGTTACGAACTTCTAAATGTGCTTTTTAGATAGAAAGCAAGCCATCTACATGATTGAAACGAGTTTAAGAAGAATTTAAAACCTACTACTAAATTTAGCTATTTTTAAAGTTCTCGATTTTTAAAATTCCTGGGGCTAAACTGTTTGTGCTACGAACTTCTAAATGTGCTTTTTAGGCAGAAAGCTAGCCATCAACATGATTGATACCAGCATAAGTAGAATTTAAACCCTACTACTAAATTTAGCTATTTTTAAAATTCTTGACTTTTAAAATTCCCGAGGCTAAACCGTTTGTGTTACGAACTTATAAATGTGCTTTTTAGGCAGAAAGCAAGCCATCTACATGATTGTTACCAGCATAAGTAGAATTTAAACTCTACTAATAAATTTAGCTTTTTTTTAAAGTTCTCGATTTTTAAAATTCCTGAGGCTAAACCGTTTGTGTTACGAACTTCTTAATATGCACTTTACACAGAAAGCAAGCTATCTACATGATTGAAACGAGTTTAAAAAGAATTTAAAGCCTACTACTAAAATTAGCTATTTTTAAAATTCTCGATTTTTAAAATTCCTGGGGCTAAACCGTTTGTGTTACGAACTTCTACATGAGCTTTTTAGGCAGAAAGCAAGCCAACTACATGATTGATACCAGCATAAGTAGAATTTATACCCTACTACTAAATTTAGCTATTTTTAAAATTCTTGACTTTTAATATTCCTGATGCTAAACCGTTTGTGTTACGAACTTCGAAATGTGCTTTTTAGATAGAAAGCAAGCTAGCTACATGATTGAAAAGAGTTTAAGAAGAATTTAAAATCTACTACTAAATTTATCTATTTTTAAAATTCTCGATTTTTAAAATTCCTGGGGCTAAACCGTTTGTGCTACGAACTTCTAAATGTGCTTTTTAGACAGAAAGCAAGCCATCTACATGATTGAAACGAGTTTAAGAAGAATTTAAAACCTACTACTAAATTTAGCTATTTTTAAAATTCTCGATTCTTAAAATTCCTGAGGCTAAACCGTTTGTGTTACGAACTTCTAAATGTGATTTTTAGGCAGAAAGCAAGCCATCTACTTGATTGATACCGGCATAAGTAGAATTTAGACCCCACTACTAAATTTAGCTATTTTTAAAATTCACGATTTTTAATATTCCTGATGCTAAACCGTTTGTGTTACGAACTTCGAAATGTGCTTTTTAGATAGAAAGCAAGCTAGCTACACGATTGAAACGAGTTTAAGAAGAATTCAAAATCTACTACTAAATTTATTTATTTTTAAAATTCTCGATTTTTAAAATTCCTGGGGCTAAACCGTTTGTGCTACGAACTTCTAAATGTGCTTTTTAGACAGAAAGCAAGCCATCTACATGATTGAAACGAGTTTAAGAAGAATTTAAAACCTACTACTAAATTTAGCTATTTTTAAAATTCTCGATTCTTAAAATTCCTGAGGCTAAACCGTTTGTGTTACGAACTTCTAAATGTGCTTTTGAGGCAGAAAGCAAGCCATCTACATGATTGATACCGGCATAAGTAGAATTTAGACCCCACTACTAAATTTAGCTATTTTTAAAATTCACGATTTTTAAAATTCCCGAGGCTAAACCGTTTGTTTTAGGAACTTCATAATATGCATTTTACACAGAAAGCAAGCTGTCTACATGACTGAAACGAGTTTAAGAAGAATTTAAAACCTACTACTAAAATTAGCTATTTTTAAAATTCTCGATTTTTAAAATTCCTGAGGCTAAACCGTTTGTGTTACGAACTTCTAAATGTGCTTTTTAGGCAGAAAGCAAGCCATCTACATGATTGATACCAGCATAAGTAGAATTTAAACCCTACTACTAAATTTAGCTATTTTTATAATTCTTGACTTTTAAAATTCCTGATGCTAAACCGTTTGTGTTCCGAACTTCTAAATGTGCTTTTTAGATAGAAAGCAAGCCAACTACATGATTGAAACGAGTTTAAGAAGAATTTAAAACCTACTACTAAATTTAGCTATTTTTAAAATTCTCGATTTTTAAAATTCCTGGGGCTAAACCATTTGTGTTACGAACTTCTAAATGTTCTTTTTAGATAGAAAGCAAGCTAGCTACATGATTGAAACGAGTTTAAGAAGAATTTAAAACCTACTACTAAATTTAGCTATTTTTAAAATTCTCGATTTTTAAAGTTCCTGAGGCTAAACCGTTTGTGTTACGAACTTCTAAATGTGCTTTTTAGATAGAAAGCAAGCTAGCTACATGATTGAAACGAGTTTAAGAAGAATTTAAAACCTACTACTAAATTTAGCTATTTTTAAAATTCACGATTTTTAAAATTCCTGGGGCTAAACCGTTTGTGTTACGAACTTCTACATGAGCTTTTTAGGCAGAAAACAAGCCATCTACGTGATTGATACCAGCATAAGTAGAATTTAAACCCTACTACTAAATTTAGCTATTTTTAAAATTCTTGACTTTTAATATTCCGGATGCAAAACCGTTTGTGTTACGAACTTCTAAATGTGCTTTTTAGGCAGAAAGCAAGCCATCTACATGATTGATACCAGCATAAGTAGAATTCAAACCCTACTACTAAATTTAGCTATTTTTAAAATTCACGATTTTTAAAATTCCCGAGGCTAACCCGTTTGTGTTACGAACTTCTAAATGTGATTTTTAGGCAGAAAGCAAGCCAACTACATGATTGATACCAGCATAAGTAGATTTAAAACCTACTACTAAAATTAGCTATTTTTAATATTCTCGATTTTTACAATTCCTGAGGCTAAACCGTTTGTGTTACGAACTTCTACTTGAGCAGGCAGAAAACGAGCCATCTACGTGATTGATACCAGCATAAGTAGAATTTAAACCCTACTACTAAATTTAGCTATTTTTAAAATTCACGATTTTTAAAATTCCCGAGGCTAACCCGTTTGTGTTACGAACTTCTACATGAGCTTTTTCGCAGGAAGCAAGCCATCTACATGATTGATACCAGCATAAGTAGAATTTATACCCTACTACAAAATTTAGCTATTTTTAAAATTCTTGACTTTTAATATTCCTGATGCTAAACCGTTTGTGTTACGAACTTCGAAATGTGCTTTTTAGGTAGAAAGCAAGCTAGCTACATGATTGAAACGAGTTTAAGAAGAATTTAAAATCTACTACTAAATTTATCTATTTTTAAAATTCTCGATTTTTAAAATTCCTGGGGCTAAACCGTTTGTGCTACGAACTTCTAAATGTGCTTTTAAGACAGAAAGCAAGCCATCTACATGATTGAAACGAGTTTAAGAAGAATTTAAAACCTACTACTAAATTTAGCTATTTTTAAAATTCTCGATTCTTAAAATTCCTGAGGCTAAACCGTTTGTGTTACGAACTTCTAAATGTGCTTTTTAGGCAGAAAGCAAGCCATCTACATTATTGATACCAGCATAAGTAGAATTTGAACCCCACTACTAAATTTAGCTATTTTTAAAATTCTTGACTTTTAAAATTCCCGAGGCTAAACCGTTTGTGTTACGAACTTCTAAATGTGCTTTTTAGGCAGAAAGCAAGCCATCTACATGATTGATACCAGCATAAGTAGAATTTAAACCCTACTAATAAATTTAGCTTTTTTTTAAAGTTCTCGATTTTTAAAATTCCTGAGGCTAAACCGTTTGTGTTACGAACTTCTTAATATGCATTTTACACAGAAAGCAAGCAATCTACATGATTGAAACGAGTTTAAGAAGAATTTAAAACCTACTACTAAATTTAGCTATTTTTAAAATTCTCGATTCTTAAAATTCCCGAGGCTAAACCGTTTGTGTTACGAACTTATAAATGTGCTTTTTAGGCTGAAAGCAAGCCATCTACATGATTGATACCAGCATAAGTAGAATTTAAACCCTACTACTAAATTTAGCTATTTTTAAAATTCACGATTTTTAAAAATTCTTGACTTTTAATATTCCTGATGCTAAACCGTTTGTGTTACGAACTTCTAAATGTGTTTTTTAGATAGAAAGCAAGCCATCTACATGATTGAAACGAGTTTAAGAAGAATTTAAAACCTACTACTAAATTTAGCTATTTTTAAAGTTCTCGATTTTTAAAATTCCTGGGGCTAAACTGTTTGTGCTACGAACTTCTAAATGTGCTTTTTAGGCAGAAAGCTAGCCATCAACATGATTGATACCAGCATAAGTAGAATTTAAACCCTACTACTAAATTTAGCTATTTTTAAAATTCTTGACTTTTAAAATTCCCGAGGCTAAACCGTTTGTGTTACGAACTTATAAATGTGCTTTTTAGGCAGAAAGCAAGCCATCTACATGATTGTTACCAGCATAAGTAGAATTTAAACTCTACTAATAAATTTAGCTTTTTTTTTAAGTTCTCGATTTTTAAAATTCCTGAGGCTAAACCGTTTGTGTTACGAACTTCTTAATATGCACTTTACACAGAAAGCAAGCTATCTACATGATTGAAACGAGTTTAAAAAGAATTTAAAGACTACTACTAAAATTAGCTATTTTTAAAATTCTCGATTTTTAAAATTCCTGGGGCTAAACCGTTTGTGTTACGAACTTCTACATGAGCTTTTTAGGCAGAAAGCAAGCCATCTACATGATTGATACCAGCATAAGTAGAATTTATACCCTACTACAAAATTTAGCTATTTTTAAAATTCTTGACTTTTAATATTCCTGATGCTAAACCGTTTGTGTTACGAACTTCGAAATGTGCTTTTTAGATAGAAAGCAAGCTAGCTACATGATTGAAAAGAGTTTAAGAAGAATTTAAAATCTACTACTAAATTTATCTATTTTTAAAATTCTCGATTTTTAAAATTCCTGGGGCTAAACCGTTTGTGCTACGAACTTCTAAATGTGCTTTTTAGACAGAAAGCAAGCCATCTACATGATTGAAACGAGTTTAAGAAGAATTTAAAACCTACTACTAAATTTAGCTATTTTTAAAATTCTCGATTCTTAAAATTCCTGAGGCTAAACCGTTTGTGTTACGAACTTCTACATGAGCTTTTTAGGCAGAAAAAAGTCATCTACATGATTGATACCAGCATAAGTAGAATTTAGACCCTACTACTAAATTTAGCTATTTTTAAAATTTACGATTTTTAAAATTCCCGAGGCTAACCCGTTTGTGTTTCGAACTTCTACATGAGCTTTTTAGGCAGAATGCAAGCCATCTACATGATTGATACCAGCATAAGTAGAATTTAAAACCTACTACTAAGATTAGCTATTTTTAATATTCTCGATTTTTAAAATTCCTGAGGCTAAACCGTTTGTGTTACGAACTTCTACTTGAGCAGGCAGAAAACAAGCCATCTACGTGATTGATACCAGCATAAGTCGAATTTAAACTCTACTACTAAATTTAGCTATTTTTAAAATTAACGATTTTTAAAATTCCCGAGGCTAACCCGTTTGTGTTTCGAACTTCTACATGAGCTTTTTAGGCAGAATGCAAGCCATCTACATGATTGATACCAGCATAAGTAGAAATTAAACCCTACTACTAAATTTAGCTATTTTTAAAATTCACGATTTTTAAAATTCCCGAGGCTAAACCGTTTGTGTTACGAACTTCTACATGAGCTTTTTAGGCAGAAAGCAAGCCATCTACATGATTGATACCAGCATAAGTAGAATTTATACCCTACTACTAAATTTAGCTATTTTTAAAATTCTTGACTTTTAATATTCCTGATGCTAAACCGTTTGTGTTACGAACTTCGAAATGTGCTTTTTAGATAGAAAGCAAGCTAGCTACATTATTGAAACGAGTTTAAGAAGAATTTAAAATCTACAACTAAATTTATATCTCCTACGGTTTAGCCTGGGCAATTATAAAAATCTCGCATTTTTATTCTGGCAATTATAAAAATCTCTCTTTTTTAAAATTACCAAAAATTAATAAATTCGATTTAAACTCATTTTAGCTGCATAGAACGACGTCTGAAACCATAATAAGCATATTTAGAAATTTGTATCTCCTACAGTTTAGCCTGGGCAATTATAAAAATCTCGCATTTTTAATCTGGCAATTATAAAAATCTGTCTTTTTTAAAATTACCAAAAATTAATAAATTCGATTTAAACTCATTTTAGCTGTATAGAACGACGTCTTAAGTAATAATAAGGACATTTAGAAATTTGTATCACCTACGGTTTAGCCTGGGGAATTATAAAAATCTCGCATTTATAAAATTACCAAAAATTAATAAATTCGTTTTAAATTCATTTTAGCTGTATAGAACGACGTCTGAAACCATAATAAGCATATTTAGAAATGCGTATCTCCTACAGTTTAGCCTGGGCAATTATAAAAATCTCGCATTTTTAATCTGGCAATTAGAAAAATCTCTCTTTTTTAAAATTACTCAAAAATTAATAAATTCGATTTAAACTCATTTTTGCTGTATAGAACGACGTCTGAAACCATAATAAGCATATTTAGAAATTTGTATCTCCTACAGTTTAGCCTGGGCAATTATAAAAATTTCGCATTTTTAATCTGGCAATTATAAAAATCTGTCTTTTTTAAAATTACCAAAAATTAATAAATTCGATTTAAACTCATTTTAGCTGCATAGAACGACGTCTTAAGTAATAATAAGGACATTTAGAAATTTGTATCACCTACGGTTTAGCCTGCAGAATTATAAAAATCTCGCATTTATAAAATTACCAAAAATTAATAAATTCGTTTTAAATTCATTTTAGCTGCATAGAACGACGTCTGAAACCATAATAAGCATATTTAGAAATTTGTATCTCCTACAGTTTAGCCTGGGCAATTATAAAAATCTCGCATTTTTAATCTGGCAATTATAAAAATCTGTCTTTTTTAAAATTACCAAAAATTAATAAATTCGATTTAAACTCATTTTAGCTGTATAGAACGACGTCTTAAGTAATAATAAGGACATTTAGAAATTTGTATCACCTACGGTTTAGCCTGGGGAATTATAAAAATCTCGCATTTATAAAATTACCAAAAATTAATAAATTCGTTTTAAATTCATTTTAGCTGTATAGAACGACGTCTGAAACCATAATAAGCATATTTAGAAATGCGTATCTCCTACAGTTTAGCCTGGGCAATTATAAAAATCTCGCATTTTTAATCTGGCAATTAGAAAAATCTCTCTTTTTTAAAATTACTCAAAAATTAATAAATTCGATTTAAACTCATTTTTGCTGTATAGAACGACGTCTGAAACCATAATAAGCATATTTAGAAATTTGTATCTCCTACAGTTTAGCCTGGGCAATTATAAAAATTTCGCATTTTTAATCTGGCAATTATAAAAATCTGTCTTTTTTAAAATTACCAAAAATTAATAAATTCGATTTAAACTCATTTTAGCTGCATAGAACGACGTCTTAAGTAATAATAAGGACATTTAGAAATTTGTATCACCTACGGTTTAGCCTGCAGAATTATAAAAATCTCGCATTTATAAAATTACCAAAAATTAATAAATTCGTTTTAAATTCATTTTAGCTGGATAGAACGACGTCTGAAACCATAATAAGCATATTTAGAAATTTGTATCTCCTACGGTTTAACCTGGGCAATTATAAAAATCTCGCATTTTTAATCTGGCAATTATAAAAATCCGTCTTTTTTGAAATTACCAAAAATTAATAAATTCGATTTAAACTCATTTTAGCTGCATAGAACGACGTCTTAAGTAATAATAAAGACATTTAGAAATTTATATCACCTACGGTTTAGCCTGCAGAATTATAAAAATCTCGCATTTATAAAATTACCAAAAATTGATAAATTCGTTTTAAATTCATTTTAGCTGCATAGAACGACGTCTGAAACCATAATAAGCATATTTAGAAATTTGTATCTCCTACAGTTTAGCCTGGGCAATTATAAAAATCACGCATTTTTAATCCGGCAATTATAAAAATCTGTCTTTTTTAAAATTACCAAAAATTAATAAATTCGATTTAAACTCATTTTAGCTGCATAGAACGACGTCTTAAGTAATAATAAGGACATTTAGAAATTTGTATCACCTTCGGTTTAGCCTGCAGAATTATAAAAATCTCGCATTTATAAAATTACCAAAAATTAATAAATTCGTTTTAAATTCATTTTAGCTGCATAGAACGAAGTCTGAAACCATAATAAGCATATTTAGAAATTTGTATCTCCTACGGTTTAGCCTGGGCAATTATAAAAATCTCGCATTTTTAATCTGGCAATTATAAAATCTGCCTTTTTTAAAATTACCAAAAATTAATAAATTCGATTTAAACTCATTCTAGCTGCATAGAACGACGTCTTAAGTAATAATAAGGACATTTAGAAATTTGTATCACCTACGGTTTAGCCTGCAGAATTATAAAAATCTCGCATTTATAAAATTACCAAAAATTAATAAATTCGTTTTAAATTCATTTTAGCTGCATAGAACGACGTCTGAAACCATAATAAGCATATTTAGAAATTTGTATCTCCTACGGTTTAGCCTGGGCAATTATAAAAATCTCGCATTTTTAATCTGGCAATTATAAAAATCTCTCTTTTTTAAAATTACCAAAAATTAATAAATTCGATTTAAACTCATTTTAGCTGCATAGAACGACGTCTTAAGTAATAATAAGGTCATTTAGAAATTTGTATCACCTACGGTTTAGCCTGCAGAATTATAAAAATCTCGCATTTGTAAAATTACCAAAAATTATTAAATTCGTTTTAAATTCATTTTAGCTGCATAGAACGACGTCTGAAACCATAATAAGCATGTTTAGAAATTTGTATCTCCTACGGTTTAGCCTGGCCAATTATAAAAATCTCGCATTTTTAATCTGGCAATTATAAAAATTTCTCTTTTTTAAAATTACCAAAAATTAATAAATTCGATTTAAATTCATTTTAGCTGCATAGAACGACGTCTTAAATAATAATAAGGACATTTAGAAATTTGTATCACCTACGGTTTAGCCTGGGGAATTATAAAATTCTCGCATTTATAAAATTACCAAAAATTAATAAATTCGTTTTAAATTCATTTTAGCTGCATAGAACGACGTCTGAAACCATAATAAGCATATTTAGAAATTTGTATCTCCTACGGTTTAGCCTGGGCAATTATAAAAATCTCGCATTTTTAATCTGGCAATTATAAAAATCTCGCATTTGTAAAATTACCAAAAATTAATAAATTCGTTTTAAATTCATTTTAGCTGCATAGAACGACGTCTGAAACCATAATAAGCATATTTAGAAATTTGTATCTCCTACGGTTTAGCCTGGGCAATTATAAAAATCTCGCATTTTTAATTTGGCAATTATAAAAATCTCTCTTTTTTAAAATTACCAAAAATTAATAAATTCGATTTAAACTCATTTTAGCTGCATAGAACGACGTCTTAAATAATAATAAGGACATTTAGAAATTTGTATCACCTACGGTTTAGCCTGGGGAATTATAAAAATCTCGCATTTATAAAATTACCAAAAATTAATAAATTCGTTTTAAATTCATTTTAGCTGCAGAGAACGACGTCTGAAACCATAATAAGCATATTTAGAAATTTGTATCTGCTACAGTTTAGCCTGGGCAATTATAAAAATCTCGCATTTTTAATCTGGCAATTATAAAAATCTCTCTTTTTTAAAATTACTCAAAAATTAATAAATTCGATTTAAACACATTTTTGCTGCATAGAACGACGTCTGAAACCATAATAAGCATATTTAGAAATTTGTATCTCCTACGGTTTAGCCTGGGCAATTATAAAAATCTCGCATTTTTAATCTGGCAATTATAAAAATCTCGCATTTGTAAAATTACCAAAAATTAATAAATTCGTTTTAAATTCATTTTAGCTGCATAGAACGACGTCTGAAACCATAATAAGCATATTTAGAAATTTGTATCTCCTACGGTTTAGCCTGGGCAATTATAAAAATCTCGCATTTTTAATTTGGCAATTATAAAAATCTCTCTTTTTTAAAATTACCAAAAATTAATAAATTCGATTTAAACTCATTTTAGCTGCATAGAACGACGTCTTAAATAATAATAAGGACATTTAGAAATTTGTATCACCTACGGTTTAGCCTGGGGAATTATAAAAATCTCGCATTTATAAAATTACCAAAAATTAATAAATTCGTTTTAAATTCATTTTAGCTGCAGAGAACGACGTCTGAAACCATAATAAGCATATTTAGAAATTTGTATCTGCTACAGTTTAGCCTGGGCAATTATAAAAATCTCGCATTTTTAATCTGGCAATTATAAAAATCTCTCTTTTTTAAAATTACTCAAAAATTAATAAATTCGATTTAAACACATTTTTGCTGCATAGAACGACGTCTGAAACCATAATAAGCATATTTAGAAATTTGTATCTCCTACAGTTTAGCCTGGGCAATTATAAAAATCTCGCATTTTTAATCTGGCAATTATAAAAATCTGTCTTTTTTAAAATTACCAAAAATTAATAAATTCGATTTAAACTCATTTTAGCTGCATAGAACGACGTCTTAAGTAATAATAAGGACATTTAGAAATTTGTATCACCTACGGTTTAGCCTGCAGAATTATAAAAATCGCGCATTTATAAAATTACCAAAAATTAATAAATTCGTTTTAAATTCATTTTAGCTGCATAGAACGACGTCTGAAACCATAATAAGCATATTTAGAAATTTGTATCTCCTACGGTTTAGCCTGGGCAATTATAAAAATCTCGCATTTTTAATCTGGCAATTATAAAAATCTCTCTTATTTAAAATTACCAAAAATTAATAAATTCGATTTAAACTCATTTTAGCTGCATAGAACGACGTCTTAAATAATAATAAGGACATTTAGAAATATGTATCACCTACGGTTTAGCCTGGGGAATTATAAAAATCTCGCATTTATAAAATTACCAAAAATTAATAAATTCGTTTTAAATTCATTTTAGCTGCATAGAACGACGTCTGAAACCATAATAAGCATATTTAGAAATGCGTATCTCCTACAGTTTAGCCTGGGCAATTATAAAAATCTCGCATTTTTAATCTGGCAATTATAAAAATCTGTCTTTTTTAAAATTACCAAAAATTAATAAATTCGATTTAAACTCATTTTAGCTGCATAGAACGACGTCTTAAGTAATAATAAGGACATTTAGAAATTTGTATCACCTACGGTTTAGCCTGCAGAATTATAAAAATCTCGCATTTATAAAATTACCAAAAATTAATAAATTCGTTTTAAATTCATTTTAGCTGCAGAGAACGACGTCTGAAACCGTAATAAGCATATTTAGAAATTTGTATCTCCTACGGTTTAGCCTGGGCAATTATAAAAATCTCGCATTTTTAATCTGGCAATTATAAAAATCTCTCTTTTTTAAAATTACCAAAATTTAATAAATTCGATTTAAACTCATTTTAGCTGCATAGAACGACGTCTGAAACCATAATAAGCATATTTAGAAATTTGTATCTCCTACAGTTTAGCCTGGGCAATTATAAAAATCTCGCATTTTTAATCTGGCAATTATAAAAATCTGTCTTTTTTAAAATTACCAAAAATTAATAAATTCGATTTAAACTCATTTTAGCTGCATAGAACGACGTCTTAAGTAATAATAAGGAAATTTAGAAATTTGTATCACCTACGGTTTAGCCTGCAGAATTATAAAAATCTCGCATTTATAAAATTACCAAAAATTAATAAATTCGTTTTAAATTCATTTTAGCTGCATAGAACGACGACTGAAACCATAATAAGCATATTTAGAAATTTGTATCTCCTACAGTTTAGCCTGGGCAATTATAAAAATCTCGCATTTTTAATCTGGCATTTATAAAAATCTGTCTTTTATAAAATTACCAAAAATTAATAAATTCGATTTAAACTCATTTTAGCTGCATAGAACGACGTCTGAAACCATAATAAGCATATTTAGAAATTTGTATCTCCTACAGTTTAGCCTGGGCAATTATAAAAATCTCGCATTTTTAATCTGGCAATTATAAAAATCTCTCTTATTTAAAATTACCAAAAATTAATAAATTCGATTTAAACTCATTTTAGCTGCATAGAACGACGTCTTAAATAATAATAAGGACATTTAGAAATATGTATCACCTACGGTTTAGCCTGGGGAATTATAAAAATCTCGCATTTATAAAATTACCAAAAATTAATAAATTCGTTTTAAATTCATTTTAGCTGCATAGAACGACGTCTGAAACCATAATAAGCATATTTAGAAATGCGTATCTCCTACAGTTTAGCCTGGGCAATTATAAAAATCTCGCATTTTTAATCTGGCAATTATAAAAATCTGTCTTTTTTAAAATTACCAAAAATTAATAAATTCGATTTAAACTCATTTTAGCTGCATAGAACGACGTCTTAAGTAATAATAAGGACATTTAGAAATTTGTATCACCTACGGTTTAGCCTGCAGAATTATAAAAATCTCGCATTTATAAAATTACCAAAAATTAATAAATTCGTTTTAAATTCATTTTAGCTGCAGAGAACGACGTCTGAAACCGTAATAAGCATATTTAGAAATTTGTATCTCCTACGGTTTAGCCTGGGCAATTATAAAAATCTCGCATTTTAAATCTGGCAATTATAAAAATCTCTCTTTTTTAAAATTACCAAAAATTAATAAATTCGATTTAAACTCATTTTAGCTGCATAGAACGACGTCTGAAACCATAATAAGCATATTTAGAAATTTGTATCTCCTACAGTTTAGCCTGGGCAATTATAAAAATCTCGCATTTTTAATCTGGCAATTATAAAAATCTGTCTTTTTTAAAATTACCAAAAATTAATAAATTCGATTTAAACTCATTTTAGCTGCATAGAACGACGTCTTAAGTAATAATAAGGAAATTTAGAAATTTGTATCACCTACGGTTTAGCCTGCAGAATTATAAAAATCTCGCATTTATAAAATTACCAAAAATTAATAAATTCGTTTTAAATTCATTTTAGCTGCATAGAACGACGTCTGAAACCATAATAAGCATATTTAGAAATTTGTATCTCCTACAGTTTAGCCTGGGCAATTATAAAAATCTCGCATTTTTAATCTGGCATTTATAAAAATCTGTCTTTTATAAAATTACCAAAAATTAATAAATTCGATTTAAACTCATTTTAGCTGCATAGAACGACGTCTGAAACCATAATAAGCATATTTAGAAATTTGTATCTCCTACAGTTTAGCCTGGGCAATTATAAAAATCTCGCATTTTTAGTCTGGCATTTATAAAAATCTGTCTTTTATAAAATTACCAAAAATTAATAAATTCGATTTAAACTCATTTTAGCTGCATAGAACGACGTCTTAAGTAATAATAAGGACATTTAGAAATTTGTATCACCTACGGTTTAGCCTGCAGAATTATAAAAATCTCGCATTTATAAAATTACCAAAAATTAATAAATTCGTTTTAAATTCATTTTAGCTGCATAGAACTACGTCTGAAACCATAATAAGCATATTTAGAAATTTGTATCTCCTACGGTTTAGCCTGGGAAATTATAAAAATCTCGCATTTTTATTCTGGCAATTATAAAAATCTCTCTTTTTTAAAATTACCAAAAATTAATAAATTCGATTTAAACTCATTTTAGCTGCAAAGAACGACGTCTTAAGTAATAATAAGGACATTTAGAAATTTGTATCACCTACGGTTTAGCCTGCAGAATTATAAAAATCTCGCATTTGTAAAATTACCAAAAATTAATAAATTCGCTTTAAATTCATTTTAGCTGCATAGAACGACGTCTGAAACCATAATAAGCATATTTAGAAATTTGTATCTCCTACGGTTTAGCCTGGGCAATTATAAATATCTCGCATTTTTAAACTGGCAATTATAAAAATCTCTCTTTTTTAAAATTACCAAAAATTAATAAATTCGATTTAAACTCATTTTAGCTGCATAGAACGACGTCTTAAGTAATAATAAGGAAATTTAGAAATTTGTATCACCTACGGTTTAGCCTGCAGAATTATAAAAATCTCGCATTTATAAAATTACCAAAAATTAATAAATTCGTTTTAAATTCATTTTAGCTGCATAGAACGACGTCTGAAACCATAATAAGCATATTTAGAAATTTGTATCTCCTACAGTTTAGCCTGGGCAATTATAAAAATCTCGCATTTTTAATCTGGCATTTATAAAAATCTGTCTTTTATAAAATTACCAAAAATTAATAAATTCGATTTAAACTCATTTTAGCTGCATAGAACGACGTCTGAAACCATAATAAGCATATTTAGAAATTTGTATCTCCTACAGTTTAGCCTGGGCAATTATAAAAATCTCGCATTTTTAGTCTGGCATTTATAAAAATCTGTCTTTTATAAAATTACCAAAAATTAATAAATTCGATTTAAACTCATTTTAGCTGCATAGAACGACGTCTTAAGTAATAATAAGGACATTTAGAAATTTGTATCACCTACGGTTTAGCCTGCAGAATTATAAAAATCTCGCATTTATAAAATTACCAAAAATTAATAAATTCGTTTTAAATTCATTTTAGCTGCATAGAACTACGTCTGATACCATAATAAGCATATTTAGAAATTTGTATCTCCTACGGTTTAGCCTGGGAAATTATAAAAATCTCGCATTTTTATTCTGGCAATTATAAAAATCTCTCTTTTTTAAAATTACCAAAAATTAATAAATTCGATTTAAACTCATTTTAGCTGCAAAGAACGACGTCTTAAGTAATAATAAGGACATTTAGAAATTTGTATCACCTACGGTTTAGCCTGCAGAATTATAAAAATCTCGCATTTGTAAAATTACCAAAAATTAATAAATTCGCTTTAAATTCATTTTAGCTGCATAGAACGACGTCTGAAACCATAATAAGCATATTTAGAAATTTGTATCTCCTACGGTTTAGCCTGGGCAATTATAAAAATCTCGCATTTTTAATCTGGCAATTATAAAAATCTCTCTTATTTAAAATTACCAAAAATTAATAAATTCGATTTAAACTCATTTTAGCTGCATAGAACGACGTCTGAAACCATAATAAGCATATTTAGAAATTTGTATCTCCTACGGTTTAGCCTGGGCAATTATAAATATCTCGCATTTTTAAACTGGCAATTATAAAAATCTCTCTTTTTTAAAATTACCAAAAATTAATAAATTCGATTTAAACTCATTTTAGCTGCATAGAACGACGTCTTAAGTAATAATAACGACATTTAGAAATTTGTATCACCTACGGTTTAGCCTGCAGAATTATAAAAATCTCGCATTTATAAAATTACCAAAAATTAATAAATTCGTTTTAAATTCATTTTAGCTGCATAGAACGACGTCTGAAACCATAATAAGCATATTTAGAAATGCGTATCTCCTACAGTTTAGCCTGGGCAATTATAAAAATCTCGCATTTTTAATCTGGCAATTATAAAAATCTCTCTTTTTTAAAATTACCAAAAATTAATAAATTCGATTTAAACTCATTTTAGCTGCATAGAACGACGTCTGAAACCATAATAAGCATATTTAGAAATTTGTATCTCCTACAGTTTAGCCTGGGCAATTATAAAAATCTCGCATTTTTAATCTGGCAATTATAAAAATCTGTCTTTTTTAAAATTACCAAAAATTAATAAATTCGATTTAAACTCATTTTAGCTGCATAGAACGACGTCTTAAGTAATAATAACGACATTTAGAAATTTGTATCACCTACGGTTTAGCCTGCAGAATTATAAAAATCTCGCATTTATAAAATTACCAAAAATTAATAAATTCGTTTTAAATTCATTTTAGCTGCATAGAACGACGTCTGAAACCATAATAAGCATATTTAGAAATTTGCATCTCCTACGGTTTAGCCTGGGCAATTATAAAAATCTCGCATTTTTAATCTAGCAATTATAAAAATCTCTCTCTTTTAAAATTACCAAAAATTAATAAATTCGATTTAAACTCATTTTAGCTGCATAGAACGACGTCTTAAGTAATAATAAAGACATTTAGAAATTTGTATCACCTACGGTTTAGCCTGCAGAATTATAAAAATCTCGCATTTATAAAATTACCAAAAATTAATAAATTCGTTTTAAATTCATTTTAGCTGCAGAGAACGACGTCTGAAACCATAATAAGCATATTTAGAAATTTGTATCTCCTACAGTTTAGCCTGGGCAATTATAAAAATCTCGCATTTTTAATCTGGCAATTATAAAAATCTCTCTTTTTTAAAATTACCAAAAATTAATAAATTCGATTTAAACTCATTTTAGCTGCATAGAACGACGTCTTAAGTAATAATAAGGACATTTAGAAATTTGTATCACCTACGGTTTAGCCTGCAGGATTATAAAAATCTGGCATTTATAAAATTACCAAAAATTAATAAATTCGTTTTAAATTCATTTTAGCTGTATAGAACGACGTCTGAAACCATAATAAGCATATTTAGAAATTTGTATCTCCTACAGTTTAGCCTGGGCAATTATAAAAATCTAGGATTTTTAATCTGGCAATTATAAAAATCTCTCTTTTTAAAATTACCAAAAATTAATAAATTCGATTTAAACTTGTTAGAGATACCGGCGATTCGTATTCTATGAAATGTTTTATTTAAGAACTAGGGTGCGAAATATAAGACAATCAAAAATATAAATAAGTGTATGTCAAGATTAAAAATTACATAATCTGTGTGTATATTTAATTGTAAATAAAGACTCTGTTCTAATAGGTTACGGGCCCAGATGGTGTATGTTTAAAAAATAATATACCATTATACGTGTTTGCAGTGAACTTATTTGTATTTGATTCCTGAAGTGAAGAAGAATCGAAAAATGGCTCAGACCATAAGATTCGAAACATTAGGTAAAGACAATTATGATACTTGGAAACTATTCATGGAAGCATTGCTTGTAAAAAATGATCTCTGGCTATACGTAAATAGTGTAAAACCGGATCTAATGGAAGGCAATGCAGCATCAGTTAATGCGATACGTGAATGGGAAAAGAACGACGCAAAAGCTAGATCGGACATTATTCTATCAATCAGTTCTAGCGAATTAAAACAAATAAAAGGTTGTAAGACAGCAAAGGAAGTGTGGTCGAAACTCGAAGATACATATCAGTCGAAGGGACCAGCACGAAAAGCTGCTTTACTTAAACGATTGACAACGCATAAAATGCAAAGCGGAAGTGACATACAGGAACATTTGCGATCTTTTTTCGATACCGTTGATAAAATAAATGAAATCGGCGTGGAAATTGACGCTGATTTGCTATCAATTATGCTATTGTCTAGTTTGTCGAATGATTTTGAAAATTTTAGATGTGCAATTGAATCTCGTGACGTGCTGCCGTCACCAGAGGCACTTCGCATAAAAATTGTGGAAGAAGCGGATGCCCGGCAAAACATCACGAATGATTCAACCTCGAATGTGTTATACACTGGAAAACGATGGAAGAAATTCCAGCAAAAATCTAAAGACACTACGTCAGAATCTGGAAAAAGTGGCGCGTTTAAATTTAAATGCTATAAGTGTCACGTTTTTGGGCATAAAGCGTCTGAATGTAAAAACAAGAAACAGCAGTTAGCAAGAAGTACGAAAGATGTTTCAATGTTTACATCTGAAGTGTTTGTAGCGAGTGAGATTGAATGTTCCGGTAGTTGGTGTTTAGACAGTGGAGCTACATCACATTTTTGCCGCGATATTCGTAGTTTCAAAGAAAATTTGAAAGTAAAGCAAGAAAAACTTAATCTAGCTAATAAAGACACGATTAACATCGTGGCGGAAGGTACTGCTACATTCAATACAAGCATTAATGATGAAATGAAACATATTTCTCTTAAGAATACTCAATATGTACCCGATCTTCGTATAAATTTATTATCTGTTGGAAAAATTACTGCTCAAGGGTTTAAGGTAATTTTTGACAGTGAAAAAGCAGTTGTAATTCATCCAGACGGCGATGTTATATTAATCGCGAACAAAACAAACGGTTTATATATTGCGCATGACGTTCAAGAAGGTGTTCACATGACAGATGAAAATTCGGGAACACGAATTGAAGAGTGGCATAAAAGATTTGGACATTTAAATTATGGGGATCTGCAGAAGGCCATACGTCAAGGTCGAGTCAAAGGTGCAAACCTCGAAGGCCCAACCAACATGGAGGATTGCACGGTTTGTCTTGAAGGCAAGGTAGTTAGGAATCCTTTTCCTATGAAGTCTAGCCGAACTTTGCAAGTAATGGACCTGGTGCATACCGATTTATGTGGTCCAATGCGAGAGGATTCACTTGGTGGAGCTAAGTATTTTATTCAATTTATTGATGATTGCTCCAGATGGAGTGAAGTTCATTTTTTGAAAAGTAAAAGCGATACTTTTCAGGCTGTCAAAAATTTTGTGAACTTGATGGAGAACCAGACTGGCAGGAAACTTAAGTGCATTCAATCCGATAACGGGAAAGAATTCGTGAATAAAACGCTTGATGAATTTCTTAGGGAACGCGGAATTATTCGAAGACTTACCATTCCTTACAATCCACAGCAAAACGGAATAGCCGAAAGGCGTAACCGAACACTAGTGGAGATGGCAAGGTGTTTGTTATTGCAGTCAGGGCTTTCACACAAATTTTGGGCAGAAGCTGTCAACGCAGCCAATTACATTCGAAATCGGTCTCCAACAAAGGCGTTGGATGGCAAGACTCCCTTCGAAGTTCTTACCGGAAAAATTCCTGATGTGACGCATTTAAGGGTATTTGGTAGTGCAGTCTTTATTTTAAATAAAGATCCAAATATTGGCAAGTTTGATTCGAGAGGCATGCCTGGAATTTTTGTTGGATATGCTGATTCATCGAAGGGATACAGAATTTGGTTGCCGAATGAACATAAAACTGTATTTTCAAGGGATGTGACATTTACAAAGTCAGATAAACATGAAGGTGTTAAGGAAAACGAATTTACAATGCCGAAAAGCAATAAGTTAGATTTGACTTATTTAAATGACAGCATATCTGCCCGAGATGTGGAAATCATCCAACAAATACCTGAACAGGATGCTGCCGATGAAGATCCTGGGCCCTCCAGTGGTCGAGGTAGGCCAAAAATTATTCGAACAGGTCAGCGTGGACGACCAAGAAAAGAGTATCAAGTTCGTGAAGAAGAGGCAACATTCTTGAAGAATGAGGAGATATTTCTTTCCGAAATCCCCATGAAAGAAGCAATGTCTAGCCCTGAAAGTCACGAGTGGAAGAGAGCAATGGTTGATGAATTAAAATCAATAATAAAAAATGATACGTGGAATCTGGTCAAACGTCCGGAAGATTCAACGGTAATTGGATGTCGTATGATTTTAAGAAATAAGTTGAATCCAGATGGAACCATTCAAAGGCGAAAGGCTCGTTTAGTTGCTCAAGGTTTTAATCAGCAACCTGGCATACATTTTAACGAGACATTCGCGCCTGTGACACGACTTGGTTCTGTTCGCCTGATGATAAGCTTGGCTGCTCGTTACAAAATGAAGATTCAACAGTTGGACGTTACAACAGCTTACCTCAATGGTTTTCTCGAAGAAGATGTATACATGGAAACTCCAAAGTACCTGGATGAGTTGTTAGAGATAATTATACAGACAGACCGAGATAAAATTATGGTAGGTAAAGCAAAATCCATGTTACAGGATTTAGGCAGTGAAGGCAGAGTTTGTTTACTTAAGAAGGCGTTATATGGGTTACGTCAAGCCGGACGGTGTTGGTATCGAAGATTCGATCAAGTTTTAAGAAAATGTCACGCTGTACCAACGTTCGCTGATCCTTGTTTCTACCATATCGGTAAGGGGGAGAACATGTTGTTAATAGCTGTTTATGTAGATGATGTGTTAATTGCTTCAAGAGATCAGAAGGCAATTAATAACATTGTGAAAGATATTTCCCAGCATTTTGATATTAAAAATCTGGGAGAAGTTAGTTATTGCCTTGGTATTGAATTTTCCCGTGAAGGAAATGCCATCACAATGCGACAAGGTGGATACATTGACGAGATCCTGAAAAAATATAAAATGGAAGAATGTAACACCGTTAGTACTCCAATGGATTTAAGTACGAAATTAGACCAAGAAACGACCGAACGATCAGAGGTAGAACAAAATCTACCGTATCGTGAAATTATGGGATGTCTCACATATTTGGCAACATCAACTAGACCGGATATTGCATTTGTGGCTAGTTATCTAAGTCAGTTTAATGCGTGCTACGGTGAAGCTCATTGGAAGGCCGCGAAGCGCGTTTTAAGATACTTGAAAGGAACTAAAGACATTGGTTTAGTTTATAAAGGAGATTCGGAGAATTTAAGAGGATTCGTGGATTCGGACTGGGGCAACTGTCATATAGATCGACGATCATATTCTGGATTTGTATTTATGCTAAATGGATGTGCCATTACTTGGGATTCCAGAAAACAAAGAACAGTAGCTCTATCGACATGTGAAGCTGAATATATGGCTCTAACCGAAGGTGCAAAAGAAGCTTTGTTCTTACAACGTTTCTTGAACGAACTTGGATTTCCAGATCTGGGAAATGTGACAATATTTAGTGATAACCTTGGATCTATTAAATTGGCAGAAAACCCTGTTTTTCATAACAGAAGCAAACATATTGATATTAGGTATCATTACATTCGAAATTTGCTTAAAGAAGGGAAATTAAAAATCGAACATGTGTCTACAACAGACATGGTGGCCGATGTGATGACAAAGGGTTTACCTAAGAGTACACATTTAAAATGTATAAAAATGAGCGGTTTGTGCAGAACTGGTCACTCGAATAGAACACGATTCGAGGGGGAGTGTTAGAGATACCGGCGATTCGTATTCTATGAAATGTTTTATTTAAGAACTAGGGTGCGAAATATAAGACAATCAAAAATATAAATAAGTGTATGTCAAGATTAAAAATTACATAATCTGTGTGTATATTTAATTGTAAATAAAGACTCTGTTCTAATAAAACTCATTTTAGCTGCATAGA
This sequence comes from Melanotus villosus, assembly GCA_963082815.1. NCBI lineage: Eukaryota > Metazoa > Arthropoda > Insecta > Coleoptera > Elateridae > Melanotus > Melanotus villosus. The sequence continues at coordinate 27,136 of CAUJBP010000052.1, forward strand.
ACGACGTCTGAAACCATAATAAGCATATTTAGAAATTTGTATCTCCTACAGTTTAGCCTGGGCAATTATAAAAATCTCGCATTTTTAATCTGGCAATTATAAAAATCTGTCTTTTATAAAATTACCAAAAATTAATAAATTCGATTTAAACTCATTTTAGCTGTATAGAACGACGTCTTAAGTAATAATAAGGACATTTAGAAATTTGTATCACCTACGGTTTAGCCTGCAGAATTATAAAAATCTCGCATTTATAAAATTACCAAAAAATAATAAATTCGTTTTAAATTCATTTTAGCTGCATAGAACGACGTCTGAAACCATAATAAGCATATTTAGAAATTTGTATCTCCTACGGTTTAGCCTGGGCAATTATAAAAATCTCGCATTTTTATTCTGGCAATTATAAAAATCTCTCTTATTTAAAATTACCAAAAATTAATAAATTCGATTTAAACTCATTTTAGCTGCATAGAACGACGTCTTAAATAATAATAAGGACATTTCGAAATTTGTATCACCTACGGTTTAGCCTGGGGAATTATAAAAATCTCGCATTTATAAAATTACCAAAAATTAATAAATTCGTTTTAAATTCATTTTAGCTGCATAGAACGACGTCTGAAACCATAATAAGCATATTTAGAAATGCGTATCTCCTACAGTTTAGCCTGGGCAATTATAAAAATCTCGCATTTTTAATCTGGCAATTATAAAAATCTCTCTTTTTTAAAATTACTTAAAAATTAATAAATTCGATTTAAACTCATTTTTGCTGTATAGAACGACGTCTGAAACCATAATAAGCATATTTAGAAATTTGTATCTCCTACAGTTTAGCCTGGGCAATTATAAAAATCTCGCATTTTTAATCTGGCAATTATAAAAATCTCTCTTTTTTAAAATTACCAAAAATTAATAAATTCGATTTAAACTCATTTTAGCTGCATAGAACGACGTCTTAAGTAATAATAAGGACATTTAGAAATTTGTATCACCTACGGTTTAGCCTGCAGAATTATAAAAATCTGGCATTTATAAAATTACCAAAAATTAATAAATTCGTTTTAAATTCATTTTAGCTGTATAGAACGACGTCTGAAACCATAATAAGCATATTTAGAAATTTGTATCTCCTACAGTTTAGCCTGGGCAATTATAAAAATCTCGCATTTTTAATCTGGCAATTATAAAAATCTCTCTTTTTTAAAATTACCAAAAATTAATAAATTCGATTTAAACTCATTTTAGCTGCATAGAACGACGTCTCAAACCATAATAAGCATATTTAGAAATTTGTATCTCCTACAGTTTAGCCTGGGCAATTATAAAAATCTCGCATTTTTAATCTGGCAATTATAAAAATCTGTCTTTTATAAAATTACCAAAAATTAATAAATTCGATTTAAACTCATTTTAGCTGTATAGAACGACGTCTTAAGTAATAATAAGGACATTTAGAAATTTGTATCACCTACGGTTTAGCCTGCAGAATTATAAAAATCTCGCATTTATAAAATTACCAAAAAATAATAAATTCGTTTTAAATTCATTTTAGCTGCATAGAACGACGTCTGAAACCATAATAAGCATATTTAGAAATTTGTATCTCCTACGGTTTAGCCTGGGCAATTATAAAAATCTCGCATTTTTATTCTGGCAATTATAAAAATCTCTCTTATTTAAAATTACCAAAAATTAATAAATTCGATTTAAACTCATTTTAGCTGCATAGAACGACGTCTTAAATAATAATAAGGACATTTCGAAATTTGTATCACCTACGGTTTAGCCTGGGGAATTATAAAAATCTCGCATTTATAAAATTACCAAAAATTAATAAATTCGTTTTAAATTCATTTTAGCTGCATAGAACGACGTCTGAAACCATAATAAGCATATTTAGAAATGCGTATCTCCTACAGTTTAGCCTGGGCAATTATAAAAATCTCGCATTTTTAATCTGGCAATTATAAAAATCTCTCTTTTTTAAAATTACTTAAAAATTAATAAATTCGATTTAAACTCATTTTTGCTGTATAGAACGACGTCTGAAACCATAATAAGCATATTTAGAAATTTGTATCTCCTACAGTTTAGCCTGGGCAATTATAAAAATCTCGCATTTTTAATCTGGCAATTATAAAAATCTCTCTTTTTTAAAATTACCAAAAATTAATAAATTCGATTTAAACTCATTTTAGCTGCATAGAACGACGTCTTAAGTAATAATAAGGACATTTAGAAATTTGTATCACCTACGGTTTAGCCTGCAGAATTATAAAAATCTGGCATTTATAAAATTACCAAAAATTAATAAATTCGTTTTAAATTCATTTTAGCTGTATAGAACGACGTCTGAAACCATAATAAGCATATTTAGAAATTTGTATCTCCTACAGTTTAGCCTGGGCAATTATAAAAATCTCGCATTTTTAATCTGGCAATTATAAAAATCTCTCTTTTTTAAAATTACCAAAAATTAATAAATTCGATTTAAACTCATTTTAGCTGCATAGAACGACGTCTCAAACCATAATAAGCATATTTAGAAATTTGTATCTCCTACAGTTTAGCCTGGGCAATTATAAAAATCTCGCATTTTTAATCTGGCAATTATAAAAATCTGTCTTTTATAAAATTACCAAAAATTAATAAATTCGATTTAAACTCATTTTAGCTGTATAGAACGACGTCTTAAGTAATAATAAGGACATTTAGAAATTTGTATCACCTACGGTTTAGCCTGCAGAATTATAAAAATCTCGCATTTATAAAATTACCAAAAATTAATAAATTCGTTTTAAATTCATTTTAGCTGCATAGAACGACGTCTGAAACCATAATAAGCATATTTAGAAATTTGTATCTCCTACGGTTTAGCCTGGGCAATTATAAAAATCTCGCATTTTTATTCTGGCAATTATAAAAATCTCTCTTTTTTAAAATTACCAAAAATTAATAAATTCGATTTAAACTCATTTTAGCTGCATAGAACGACGTCTGAAACCATAATAAGCATATTTAGAAATTTGTATCTCCTACGGTTTAGCCTGGGCAATTATAAATATCTCGCATTTTTAATCTGGCAATTATAAAAATCTGTCTTTTTTAAAATTACCAAAAATTAATAAATTCGATTTAAACTCATTTTAGCTACATAGAATGACGTTTTAAGTAATAATAAGGAAATTTAGAAATTTGTATCACCTACGGTTTAGCCTGCAGAATTATAAAAATCTCGCATTTATAAAATTACCAAAAATTAATAAATTCGTTTTAAATTCATTTTAGCTGCAGAGAACGACGTCTGAAACCGTAATAAGCATATTTAGAAATTTGTATCTCCTACGGTTTAGCCTGGGCAATTATAAAAATCTCGCATTTTTAAACTGGCAATTATAAAAATCTCTCTTTTTTAAAATTACCAAAAATTAATAAATTCGATTTAAACTCATTTTAGCTGCATAGAACGACGTCTTAAATAATAATAAGGACATTTAGAAATTTGTATCACCTACGGTTTAGCCTGGGGAATTATAAAAATCTCGCATTTATAAAATTACCAAAAATTAATAAATTCGTTTTAAATTCATTTTAGCTGCATAGAACGACGTCTGAAACCATAATAACAATATTTAGAAATTTGTATCTCCTACAGTTTAGCCTAGGCAATTATAAAAATCTCGCATTTTTAATCTGGCAATTATAAAAATCTCTCTTTTTTAAAATTACCAAAAATTAATAAATTCGATTTAAACTCATTTTAGCTGCATAGAACGACGTCTGAAACCATAATAAGCATATTTAGAAATTTGTATCTCCTACAGTTTAGCCTGGGCAATTATAAAAATCTCGCATTTTTAATCTGGCAATTATAAAAATCTGTCTTTTTTAAAATTACCAAAAATTAATAAATTCGATTTAAACTCATTTTAGCTGCATAGAACGACGTCTTAAGTAATAATAACGACATTTAGAAATTTGTATCACCTACGGTTTAGCCTGCAGAATTATAAAAATCTCGCATTTATAAAATTACCAAAAATTAATAAATTCGTTTTAAATTCATTTTAGCTGCATAGAACGACGTCTGAAACCATAATAAGCATATTTAGAAATTTGCATCTCCTACGGTTTAGCATGGGCAATTATAAAAATCTCGCATTTTTAATCTGGCAATTATAAAAATCTCTCTCTTTTAAAATTACCAAAAATTAATAAATTCGATTTAAACTCATTTTAGCTGTATAGAACGACGTCTTAAGGACATTTAGAAATTTGTATCACCTACGGTTTAGCCTGCAGAATTATAAAAATCTCGCATTTATAAAATTACCAAAAATTAATAAATTCGTTTTAAATTCATTTTAGCTGCATAGAACGACGTCTGAAACCATAATAAGCATATTTAGAAATTTGTATCTCCTACGGTTTAGCCTGGGCAATTATAAAAATCTCGCATTTTTATTCTGGCAATTATAAAAATCTCTCTTTTTTAAAATTACCAAAAATTAATAAATTCGATTTAAACTCATTTTAGCTGCATAGAACGACGTCTGAAACCATAATAAGCATATTTAGAAATTTGTATCTCCTACGGTTTAGCCTGGGCAATTATAAATATCTCGCATTTTTAATCTGGCAATTATAAAAATCTGTCTTTTTTAAAATTACCAAAAATTAATAAATTCGATTTAAACTCATTTTAGCTACATAGAACGACGTTTTAAGTAATAATAAGGAAATTTAGAAATTTGTATCACCTACGGTTTAGCCTGCAGAATTATAAAAATCTCGCATTTATAAAATTACCAAAAATTAATAAATTCGTTTTAAATTCATTTTAGCTGCAGAGAACGACGTCTGAAACCGTAATAAGCATATTTAGAAATTTGTATCTCCTACGGTTTAGCCTGGGCAATTATAAAAATCTCGCATTTTTAAACTGGCAATTATAAAAATCTCTCTTTTTTAAAATTACCAAAAATTAATAAATTCGATTTAAACTCATTTTAGCTGCATAGAACGACGTCTTAAATAATAATAAGGACATTTAGAAATTTGTATCACCTACGGTTTAGCCTGGGGAATTATAAAAATCTCGCATTTATAAAATTACCAAAAATTAATAAATTCGTTTTAAATTCATTTTAGCTGCATAGAACGACGTCTGAAACCATAATAAGCATATTTAGAAATGCGTATCTCCTACAGTTTAGCCTAGGCAATTATAAAAATCTCGCATTTTTAATCTGGCAATTATAAAAATCTCTCTTTTTTAAAATTACCAAAAATTAATAAATTCGATTTAAACTCATTTTAGCTGCATAGAACGACGTCTGAAACCATAATAAGCATATTTAGAAATTTGTATCTCCTACAGTTTAGCCTGCGCAATTATAAAAATCTCGCATTTTTAATCTGGCAATTATAAAAATCTGTATTTTTTAAAATTACCAAAAATTAATAAATTCGATTTAAACTCATTTTAGCTGCATAGAACGACGTCTTAAGTAATAATAACGACATTTAGAAATTTGTATCACCTACGGTTTAGCCTGCAGAATTATAAAAATCTCGCATTTATAAAATTACCAAAAATTAATAAATTCGTTTTAAATTCATTTTAGCTGCATAGAACGACGTCTGAAACCATAATAAGCATATTTAGAAATTTGCATCTCCTACGGTTTAGCCTGGGCAATTATAAAAATCTCGCATTTTTAATCTGGCAATTATAAAAATCTCTCTCTTTTAAAATTACCAAAAATTAATAAATTCGATTTAAACTCATTTTAGCTGCATAGAACGACGTCTTAAGTAATAATAAAGACATTTAGAAATTTGTATCACCTACGGTTTAGCCTGCAGAATTATAAAAATCTCGCATTTATAAAATTACCAAAAATTAATAAATTCGTTTTAAATTCATTTTAGCTGCAGAGAACGACGTCTGAAACCATAATAAGCATATTTAGAAATTTGTATCTCCTACAGTTTAGCCTGGGTAATTATAAAAATCTCGCATTTTTAATCTGGCAATTATAAAAATCTCTTTTTTAAAATTACCAAAAATTAATAAATTCGATTTAAACTCATTTTAGCTGCATAGAACGACGTCTTAAGTAATAATAAGGACATTTAGAAATTTGTATCACCTACGGTTTAGCCTGCAGAATTATAAAAATCTGGCATTTATAAAATTACCAAAAATTAATAAATTCGTTTTAAATTCATTTTAGCTGTATAGAACGACGTCTGAAACCATAATAAGCATATTTAGAAATTTGTATCTCCTACAGTTTAGCCTGGGCAATTATAAAAATCTAGCATTTTTAATGTGGCAATTATAAAAATCTCTCTTTTTAAAATTACCAAAAATTAATAAATTCGATTTAAACTCATTTTAGCTGCATAGAACGACGTCTGAAACCATAATAAGCATATTTAGAAATTTGTATCTCCTACAGTTTAGCCTGGGCAATTATAAAAATCTCGCATTTTTAATCTGGCAATTATAAAAATCTGTCTTTTATAAAATTACCAAAAATTAATAAATTCGATTTAAACTCATTTTAGCTGTATAGAACGACGTCTTAAGTAATAATAAGGACATTTAGAAATTTGTATCACCTACGGTTTAGCCTGCAGAATTATAAAAATCTCGCATTTATAAAATTACCAAAAAATAATAAATTCGTTTTAAATTCATTTTAGCTGTATAGAACGACGTCTGAAACCATAATAAGCATATTTAGAAATTTGTATCTCCTACGGTTTAGCCTGGGCAATTATAAAAATCTCGCATTTTTATTCTGGCAATTATAAAAATCTCTCTTATTTAAAATTACCAAAAATTAATAAATTCGATTTAAACTCATTTTAGCTGCATAGAACGACGTCTTAAATAATAATAAGGACATTTAGAAATTTGTATCACCTACGGTTTAGCCTGGGGAATTATAAAAATCTCGCATTTATAAAATTACCAAAAATTAATAAATTCGTTTTAAATTCATTTTAGCTGCATAGAACGACGTCTGAAACCATAATAAGCATATTTAGAAATGCGTATCTCCTACAGTTTAGCCTGGGCAATTATAAAAATCTCGCATTTTTAATCTGGCAATTATAAACATCTCTCTTTTTTAAAATTACTCAAAAATTAATAAATTCGATTTAAACTCATTTTTGCTGTATAGAACGACTTCTGAAACCATAATAAGCATATTTAGAAATTTGTATCTCCTACAGTTTAGCCTGGGCAATTATAAAAATCTCGCATTTTTAATCTGGCAATTATAAAAATCTCTCTTTTTTAAAATTACCAAAAATTAATAAATTCGATTTAAACTCATTTTAGCTGCATAGAACGACGTCTTAAGTAATAATAAGGACATTTAGAAATTTGTATCACCTACGGTTTAGCCTGCAGAATTATAAAAATCTGGCATTTATAAAATTACCAAAAATTAATAAATTCGTTTTAAATTCATTTTAGCTGTATAGAACGACGTCTGAAACCATAATAAGCATATTTAGAAATTTGTATCTCCTACAGTTTAGCCTGGGCAATTATAAAAATCTCGCATTTTTAATCTGGCAATTATAAAAATCTCTCTTTTTTAAAATTACCAAAAATTAATAAATTCGATTTAAACTCATTTTAGCTGTATAGAACGACGTCTGAAACCATAATAAGCATATTTAGAAATTTGTATCTCCTACAGTTTAGCCTGGGCAATTATAAAAATCTCGCATTTTTAATCTGGCAATTATAAAAATCTGTCTTTTATAAAATTACCAAAAATTAATAAATTCGATTTAAACTCATTTTAGCTGTATAGAACGACGTCTTAAGTAATAATAAGGACATTTAGAAATTTGTATCACCTACGGTTTAGCCTGCAGAATTATAAAAATCTCGCATTTATAAAATTACCAAAAATTAATAAATTCGTTTTAAATTCATTTTAGCTGCATAGAACGACGTCTGAAACCATAATAAGCATATTTAGAAATTTGTATCTCCTACGGTTTAGCCTGGGCAATTATAAAAATCTCGCATTTTTATTCTGGCAATTATAAAAATCTCTCTTTTTTAAAATTACCAAAAATTAATAAATTCGATTTAAACTCATGTTAGCTGCATAGAACGACGTCTGAAACCATAATAAGCATATTTAGAAATTTGTATCTCCTACAGTTTAGCCTGGGCAATTATAAAAATCTCGCATTTTTAATCTGGCAATTATAAAAATCTGTCTTTTTTAAAATTACCAAAAATTAATAAATTCGATTTAAACTCATTTTAGCTGTATAGAACGACGTCTTAAGTAATAATAAGGACATTTAGAAATTTGTATCACCTACGGTTTAGCCTGGGGAATTATAAAAATCTCGCATTTATAAAATTACCAAAAATTAATAAATTCGTTTTAAATTCATTTTAGCTGTATAGAACGACGTCTGAAACCATAATAAGCATATTTAGAAATGCGTATCTCCTACAGTTTAGCCTGGGCAATTATAAAAATCTCGCATTTTTAATCTGGCAATTATAAAAATCTGTCTTTTTTAAAATTACCAAAAATTAATAAATTCGATTTAAACTCATTTTAGCTGCATAGAACGACGTCTTAAGTAATAATAAGGACATTTAGAAATTTGTATCACCTACGGTTTAGCCTGCAGAATTATAAAAATCTCGCATTTATAAAATTACCAAAAATTAATAAATTCGTTTTAAATTCATTTTAGCTGCATAGAACGACGTCTGAAACCATAATAAGCATATTTAGAAATTTGTATCTCCTACGGTTTAGCCTGGGCAATTATAAAAATCTCGCATTTTTAATCTGGCAATTATAAAAATCTGTCTTTTTTAAAATTACCAAAAATTAATAAATTCGTTTTAAATTCATTTTAGCTGCAGAGAACGACGTCTGAAACCGTAATAAGCATATTTAGAAATTTGTATCTCCTACGGTTTAGCCTGGGCAATTATAAAAATCTCGCATTTTTAATCTGGCAATTATAAAAATCTGTCTTTTTTAAAATTACCAAAAATTAATAAATTCGATTTAAACTCATTTTAGCTGCATAGAACGACGTCTTAAGTAATAATAAGGACATTTAGAAATTTGTATCACCTACGGTTTAGCCTGCAGAATTATAAAAATCTCGCATTTATAAAATTACCAAAAATTAATAAATTCGTTTTAAATTCATTTTAGCTGGATAGAACGACGTCTGAAACCATAATAAGCATATTTAGAAATTTGTATCTCCTACGGTTTAACCTGGGCAATTATAAAAATCTCGCATTTTTAATCTGGCAATTATAAAAATCCGTCTTTTTTGAAATTACCAAAAATTAATAAATTCGATTTAAACTCATTTTAGCTGCATAGAACGACGTCTTAAGTAATAATAAAGACATTTAGAAATTTATATCACCTACGGTTTAGCCTGCAGAATTATAAAAATCTCGCATTTATAAAATTACCAAAAATTGATAAATTCGTTTTAAATTCATTTTAGCTGCATAGAACGACGTCTGAAACCATAATAAGCATATTTAGAAATTTGTATCTCCTACAGTTTAGCCTGGGCAATTATAAAAATCACGCATTTTTAATCCGGCAATTATAAAAATCTGTCTTTTTTAAAATTACCAAAAATTAATAAATTCGATTTAAACTCATTTAAGTAATAATAAGGACATTTAGAAATTTGTATCACCTTCGGTTTAGCCTGCAGAATTATAAAAATCTCGCATTTATAAAATTACCAAAAATTAATAAATTCGTTTTAAATTCATTTTAGCTGCATAGAACGAAGTCTGAAACCATAATAAGCATATTTAGAAATTTGTATCTCCTACGGTTTAGCCTGGGCAATTATAAAAATCTCGCATTTTTAATCTGGCAATTATAAAAATCTGCCTTTTTTAAAATTACCAAAAATTAATAAATTCGATTTAAACTCATTTTAGCTGCATAGAACGACGTCTTAAGTAATAATAAGGACATTTAGAAATTTGTATCACCTACGGTTTAGCCTGCAGAATTATAAAAATCTCGCATTTATAAAATTACCAAAAATTAATAAATTCGTTTTAAATTCATTTTAGCTGCATAGAACGACGTCTGAAACCATAATAAGCATATTTAGAAATTTGTATCTCCTACGGTTTAGCCTGGGCAATTATAAAAATCTCGCATTTTTAATCTGGCAATTATAAAAATCTCTCTTTTTTAAAATTACCAAAAATTAATAAATTCGATTTAAACTCATTTTAGCTGCATAGAACGACGTCTTAAGTATTAATAAGGTCATTTAGAAATTTGTATCACCTACGGTTTAGCCTGCAGAATTATAAAAATCTCGCATTTGTAAAATTACCAAAAATTATTAAATTCGTTTTAAATTCATTTTAGCTGCATAGAACGACGTCTGAAACCATAATAAGCATGTTTAGAAATTTGTATCTCCTACGGTTTAGCCTGGGCAATTATAAAAATCTCGCATTTTTAATCTGGCAATTATAAAAATTTCTCTTTTTTAAAATTACCAAAAATTAATAAATTCGATTTAAACTCATTTTAGCTGCATAGAACGACGTCTTAAATAATAATAAGGACATTTAGAAATTTGTATCACCTACGGTTTAGCCTGGGGAATTATAAAATTCTCGCATTTATAAAATTACCAAAAATTAATAAATTCGTTTTAAATTCATTTTAGCTGCATAGAACGACGTCTGAAACCATAATAAGCATATTTAGAAATTTGTATCTCCTACGGTTTAGCCTGGGCAATTATAAAAATCTCGCATTTTTAATTTGGCAATTATAAAAATCTCTCTTTTTTAAAATTACCAAAAATTAATAAATTCGATTTAAACTCATTTTAGCTGCATAGAACGACGTCTTAAATAATAATAAGGACATTTAGAAATTTGTATCACCTACGGTTTAGCCTGGGGAATTATAAAAATCTCGCATTTATAAAATTACCAAAAATTAATAAATTCGTTTTAAATTCATTTTAGCTACAGAGAACGACGTCTGAAACCATAATAAGCATATTTAGAAATTTGTATCTGCTACAGTTTAGCCTGGGCAATTATAAAAATCTCGCATTTTTAATCTGGCAATTATAAAAATCTCTCTTTTTTAAAATTACCAAAAATTAATAAATTCGTTTTAAATTCATTTTAGCTGCATAGAACGACGTCTGAAACCATAATAAGCATATTTAGAAATGCGTATCTCCTACAGTTTAGCCTGGGCAATTATAAAAATCTCGCATTTTTAATCTGACAATTATAAAAATCTCTCTTTTTTAAAATTACCAAAAATTAATAAATTCGATTTAAACTCATTTTAGCTGCATAGAACGACGTCTGAAACCATAATAAGCATATTTAGAAATTTGTATCTCCTACGGTTTAGCCTGGGCAATTATAAAAATCTCGCATTTTTAATCTGGCAATTATAAAATACTGCCTTTTTTAAAATTACCAAAAATTAATAAATTCGATTTAAACTCATTTTAGCTGCATAGAACGACGTCTTAAGTAATAATAAGGACATTTAGAAATTTGTATCACCTACGGTTTAGCCTGCAGAATTATAAAAATCTCGCATTTATAAAATTACCAAAAATTAATAAATTCGTTTTAAATTCATTTTAGCTACATAGAACGACGTCTGAAACCATAATAAGCATATTTAGAAATTTGTATCTCCTACGGTTTAGCCTGGGCAATTATAAAAATCTCGCATTTTTAATCTGGCAATTATAAAAATCTCGCATTTATAAAATTACCAAAAATTAATAAATTCGTTTTAAATTCATTTTAGCTGTATAGAACGACGTCTGAAACCATAATAAGCATATTTAGAAATTTGTATCTCCTACGGTTTAGCCTGGGCAATTATAAAAATCTCGCATTTTTAATTTGGCAATTATAAAAATCTCTCTTTTTTAAAATTACCAAAAATTAATAAATTCGATTTAAACTCATTTTAGCTGCATAGAACGACGTCTTAAATAATAATAAGGACATTTAGAAATTTGTATCACCTACGGTTTAGCCTGGGGAATTATAAAAATCTCGCATTTATAAAATTACCAAAAATTAATAAATTCGTTTTAAATTCATTTTAGCTGTATAGAACGACGTCTGAAACCATAATAAGCATATTTAGAAATTTGTATCTCCTACAGTTTAGCCTGGGCAATTATAAAAATCTCGCATTTTTAATCTGGCAATTATAAAAATCTCTCTTTTTTAAAATTACTCAAAAATTAATAAATTCGATTTAAACTCATTTTTGCTGTATAGAACGACGTCTGAAACCATAATAAGCATATTTAGAAATTTGTATCTCCTACAGTTTAGCCTGGGCAATTATAAAAATCTCGCATTTTTAATCTGGCAATTATAAAAATCTCTCTTTTTTAAAATTACCAAAAATTAATAAATTCGATTTAAACTCATTTTAGCTGCATAGAACGACGTCTTAAGTAATAATAAGGACATTTAGAAATTTGTATCACCTACGGTTTAGCCTGCAGAATTATAAAAATCTGGCATTTATAAAATTACCAAAAATTAATAAATTCGTTTTAAATTCATTTTAGCTGTATAGAACGACGTCTGAAACCATAATAAGCATATTTAGAAATTTGTATCTCCTACAGTTTAGCCTGGGCAATTATAAAAATCTCGCATTTTTAATCTGGCAATTATAAAAATCTCTCTTTTTAAAATTACCAAAAATTAATAAATTCGATTTAAACTCATTTTAGCTGTATAGAACGACGTCTGAAACCATAATAAGCATATTTAGAAATTTGTATCTCCTACAGTTTAGCCTGGGCAATTATAAAAATCTCGCATTTTTAATCTGGCAATTATAAAAATCTGTCTTTTATAAAATTACCAAAAATTAATAAATTCGATTTAAACTCATTTTAGCTGTATAGAACGACGTCTTAAGTAATAATAAGGACATTTAGAAATTTGTATCACCTACGGTTTAGCCTGCAGAATTATAAAAATCTCGCATTTATAAAATTACCAAAAATTAATAAATTCGTTTTAAATTCATTTTAGCTGCATAGAACGACGTCTGAAACCATAATAAGCATATTTAGAAATTTGTATCTCCTACGGTTTAGCCTGGGCAATTATAAAAATCTCGCATTTTTATTCTGGCAATTATAAAAATCTCTCTTTTTTAAAATTACCAAAAATTAATAAATTCGATTTAAACTCATTTTAGCTGCATAGAACGACGTCTGAAACCATAATAAGCATATTTAGAAATTTGTATCTCCTACAGTTTAGCCTGGGCAATTATAAAAATCTCGCATTTTTAATCTGGCAATTATAAAAATCTGTCTTTTTTAAAATTACCAAAAATTAATAAATTCGATTTAAACTCATTTTAGCTGTATAGAACGACGTCTTAAGTAATAATAAGGACATTTAGAAATTTGTATCACCTACGGTTTAGCCTGGGGAATTATAAAAATCTCGCATTTATAAAATTACCAAAAATTAATAAATTCGTTTTAAATTCATTTTAGCTGTATAGAACACGTCTGAAACCATAATAAGCATATTTAGAAATGCGTATCTCCTACAGTTTAGCCTGGGCAATTATAAAAATCTCGCATTTTTAATCTGGCAATTAGAAAAATCTCTCTTTTTTAAAATTACTCAAAAATTAATAAATTCGATTTAAACTCATTTTTGCTGTATAGAACGACGTCTGAAACCATAATAAGCATATTTAGAAATTTGTATCTCCTACAGTTTAGCCTGGGCAATTATAAAAATTTCGCATTTTTAATCTGGCAATTATAAAAATCTGTCTTTTTTAAAATTACCAAAAATTAATAAATTCGATTTAAACTCATTTTAGCTGCATAGAACGACGTCTTAAGTAATAATAAGGACATTTAGAAATTTGTATCACCTACGGTTTAGCCTGCAGAATTATAAAAATCTCGCATTTATAAAATTACCAAAAATTAATAAATTCGTTTTAAATTCATTTTAGCTGCATAGAACGACGTCTGAAACCATAATAAGCATATTTAGAAATTTGTATCTCCTACGGTTTAGCCTGGGCAATTATAAAAATCTCGCATTTTTAATCTGGCAATTATAAAAATCTGTCTTTTTTAAAATTACCAAAAATTAATAAATTCGTTTTAAATTCATTTTAGCTGCAGAGAACGACGTCTGAAACCGTAATAAGCATATTTAGAAATTGGTATCTCCTACGGTTTAGCCTGGGCAATTATAAAAATCTCGCATTTTTAATCTGGCAATTATAAAAATCTGTCTTTTTTAAAATTACCAAAAATTAATAAATTCGATTTAAACTCATTTTAGCTGCATAGAACGACGTCTTAAGTAATAATAAGGACATTTAGAAATTTGTATCACCTACGATTTAGCCTGCAGAATTATAAAAATCTCGCATTTATAAAATTACCAAAAATTAATAAATTCGTTTTAAATTCATTTTAGCTGGATAGAACGACGTCTGAAACCATAATAAGCATATTTAGAAATTTGTATCTCCTACGGTTTAACCTGGGCAATTATAAAAATCTCGCATTTTTAATCTGGCAATTATAAAAATCCGTCTTTTTTGAAATTACCAAAAATTAATAAATTCGATTTAAACTCATTTTAGCTGCATAGAACGACGTCTTAAGTAATAATAAAGACATTTAGAAATTTATATCACCTACGGTTTAGCCTGCAGAATTATAAAAATCTCGCATTTATAAAATTACCAAAAATTGATAAATTCGTTTTAAATTCATTTTAGCTGCATAGAACGACGTCTGAAACCATAATAAGCATATTTAGAAATTTGTATCTCCTACAGTTTAGCCTGGGCAATTATAAAAATCACGCATTTTTAATCCGGCAATTATAAAAATCTGTCTTTTTTAAAATTACCAAAAATTAATAAATTCGATTTAAACTCATTTTAGCTGCATAGAACGACGTCTTAAGTAATAATAAGGACATTTAGAAATTTGTATCACCTTCGGTTTAGCCTGCAGAATTATAAAAATCTCGCATTTATAAAATTACCAAAAATTAATAAATTCGTTTTAAATTCATTTTAGCTGCATAGAACGAAGTCTGAAACCATAATAAGCATATTTAGAAATTTGTATCTCCTACGGTTTAGCCTGGGCAATTATAAAAATCTCGCATTTTTAATCTGGCAATTATAAAAATCTGCCTTTTTTAAAATTACCAAAAATTAATAAATTCGATTTAAACTCATTTTAGCTGCATAGAACGACGTCTTAAGTAATAATAAGGACATTTAGAAATTTGTATCACCTACGGTTTAGCCTGCGGAATTATAAAAATCTCGCATTTATAAAATTACCAAAAATTAATAAATTCGTTTTAAATTCATTTTAGCTGCATAGAACGACGTCTGAAACCATAATAAGCATATTTAGAAATTTGTATCTCCTACGGTTTAGCCTGGGCAATTATAAAAATCTCGCATTTTTAATCTGGCAATTATAAAAATCTCTCTTTTTTAAAATTACCAAAAATTAATAAATTCGATTTAAACTCATTTTAGCTGCATAGAACGACGTCTTAAGTAATAATAAGGTCATTTAGAAATTTGTATCACCTACGGTTTAGCCTGCAGAATTATAAAAATCTCGCATTTGTAAAATTACCAAAAATTATTAAATTCGTTTTAAATTCATTTTAGCTGCATAGAACGACGTCTGAAACCATAATAAGCATGTTTAGAAATTTGTATCTCCTACGGTTTAGCCTGGGCAATTATAAAAATCTCGCATTTTTAATCTGGCAATTATAAAAATTTCTCTTTTTTAAAATTACCAAAAATTAATAAATTCGATTTAAACTCATTTTAGCTGCATAGAACGACGTCTTAAATAATAATAAGGACATTTAGAAATTTGTATCACCTACGGTTTAGCCTGGGGAATTATAAAATTCTCGCATTTATAAAATTACCAAAAATTAATAAATTCGTTTTAAATTCATTTTAGCTGCATAGAACGACGTCTGAAACCATAATAAGCATATTTAGAAATTTGTATCTCCTACGGTTTAGCCTGGGCAATTATAAAAATCTCGCATTTTTAATCTGGCAATTATAAAAATCTCGCATTTGTAAAATTACCAAAAATTAATAAATTCGTTTTAAATTCATTTTAGCTGCATAGAACGACGTCTGAAACCATAATAAGCATATTTAGAAATTTGTATCTCCTACGGTTTAGCCTGGGCAATTATAAAAATCTCGCATTTTTAATTTGGCAATTATAAAAATCTCTCTTTTTTAAAATTACCAAAAATTAATAAATTCGATTTAAACTCATTTTAGCTGCATAGAACGACGTCTTAAATAATAATAAGGACATTTAGAAATTTGTATCACCTACGGTTTAGCCTGGGGAATTATAAAAATCTCGCATTTATAAAATTACCAAAAATTAATAAATTCGTTTTAAATTCATTTTAGCTGCAGAGAACGACGTCTGAAACCATAATAAGCATATTTAGAAATTTGTATCTGCTACAGTTTAGCCTGGGCAATTATAAAAATCTCGCATTTTTAATCTGGCAATTATAAAAATCTCTCTTTTTTAAAATTACCAAAAATTAATAAATTCGTTTTAAATTCATTTTAGCTGCATAGAACGACGTCTGAAACCATAATAAGCATATTTAGAAATGCGTATCTCCTACAGTTTAGCCTGGGCAATTATAAAAATCTCGCATTTTTAATCTGACAATTATAAAAATCTCTCTTTTTTAAAATTACCAAAAATTAATAAATTCGATTTAAACTCATTTTAGCTGCATAGAACGACGTCTGAAACCATAATAAGCATATTTAGAAATTTGTATCTCCTACGGTTTAGCCTGGGCAATTATAAAAATCTCGCATTTTTAATCTGG
The DNA here is from genome assembly GCA_963082815.1 of Melanotus villosus. Classification (NCBI taxonomy): domain Eukaryota; kingdom Metazoa; phylum Arthropoda; class Insecta; order Coleoptera; family Elateridae; genus Melanotus; species Melanotus villosus. The sequence continues at coordinate 44,147 of CAUJBP010000052.1, forward strand.
CAATTATAAAATACTGCCTTTTTTAAAATTACCAAAAATTAATAAATTCGATTTAAACTCATTTTAGCTGCATAGAACGACGTCTTAAGTAATAATAAGGACATTTAGAAATTTGTATCACCTACGGTTTAGCCTGCAGAATTATAAAAATCTCGCATTTATAAAATTACCAAAAATTAATAAATTCGTTTTAAATTCATTTTAGCTACATAGAACGACGTCTGAAACCATAATAAGCATATTTAGAAATTTGTATCTCCTACGGTTTAGCCTGGGCAATTATAAAAATCTCGCATTTTTAATCTGGCAATTATAAAAATCTCGCATTTGTAAAATTACCAAAAATTAATAAATTCGTTTTAAATTCATTTTAGCTGCATAGAACGACGTCTTAAATAATAATAAGGACATTTAGAAATTTGTATCTCCTACGGTTTAGCCTGGGCAATTATAAAAATCTCGCATTTTTAATTTGGCAATTAGAAAAATCTCTCTTTTTTAAAATTACCAAAAATTAATAAATTCGATTTAAACTCATTTTAGCTGCATAGAACGACGTCTTAAATAATAATAAGGACATTTAGAAATTTGTATCACCTACGGTTTAGCCTGGGGAATTATAAAAATCTCGCATTTATAAAATTACCAAAAATTAATAAATTCGTTTTAAATTCATTTTAGCTGCAGAGAACGACGTCTGAAACCATAATAAGCATATTTAGAAATTTGTATCTGCTACAGTTTAGCCTGGGCAATTATAAAAATCTCGCATTTTTAATCTGGCAATTATAAAAATCTCTCTTTTTTAAAATTACCAAAAATTAATAAATTCGATTTAAACTCATTTTAGCTGCATAGAACGACGTCTTAAGTAATAATAAGGACATTTAGAAATTTGTATCACCTACGGTTTAGCCTGCAGAATTATAAAAATCTGGCATTTTAAAATTACCAAAAATTAATAAATTCGTTTTAAATTCATTTTAGCTGTATAGAACGACGTCTGAAACCATAATAAGCATATTTAGAAATTTGTATCTCCTACAGTTTAGCCTGGGCAATTATAAAAATCTCGCATTTTTAAACTGGCAATTATAAAAATCTCTCTTTTTTAAAATTACCAAAAATTAATAAATTCGATTTAAACTCATTTTAGCTGCATAGAACGACGTCTTAAATAATAATAAGGACATTTAGAAATTTGTATCACCTACGGTTTAGCCTGGGGAATTATAAAAATCTCGCATTTATTAAATTACCAAAAATTAATAAATTCGTTTTAAATTCATTTTAGCTGCATAGAACGACGTCTGAAACCATAATAAGCATATTTAGAAATGCGTATCTCCTACAGTTTAGCCTGGGCAATTATAAAAATCTCGCGTTTTTAATCTGGCAATTATAAAAATCTCTCTTTTTTAAAATTACCAAAAATTAATAAATTCGATTTAAACTCATTTTAGCTGCATAGAACGACGTCTTAAGTAATAATAACGACATTTAGAAATTTGTATCACCTACGGTTTAGCCTGCAGAATTATAAAAATCTCGCATTTATAAAATTACCAAAAATTAATAAATTCGTTTTAAATTCATTTTAGCTGCATAGAACGACGTCTGAAACCATAATAAGCATATTTAGAAATTTGCATCTCCTACGGTTTAGCCTGGGCAATTATAAAAATCTCGCATTTTTAATCTGGCAATTATAAAAATCTCTCTCTTTTAAAATTACCAAAAATTAATAAATTCGATTTAAACTCATTTTAGCTGCATAGAACGACGTCTGAAACCATAATAAGCATATTTAGAAATTTGTATCTCCTACAGTTTAGCCTGGGCAATTATAAAAATCTCGCATTTTTAATCTGGCAATTATAAAAATCTGTCTTTTTTAAAATTACCAAAAATTAATAAATTCGATTTAAACTCATTTTAGCTGCATAGAACGACGTCTTAAGTAATAATAACGACATTTAGAAATTTGTATCACCTACGGTTTAGCCTTCAGAATTATAAAAATCTCGCATTTATAAAATTACCAAAAATTAATAAATTCGTTTTAAATTCATTTTAGCTGCATAGAACGACGTCTGAAACCATAATAAGCATATTTAGAAATTTGTATCTCCTACAGTTTAGCCTGGGCAATTATAAAAATCTAGCATTTTTAATCTGGCAATTATAAAAATCTCTCTTTTTAAAATTACCAAAAATTAATAAATTCGATTTAAACTCATTTTAGCTGCATAGAACGACGTCTGAAACCATAATAAGCATATTTAGAAATTTGTATCTCCTACAGTTTAGCCTGGGCAATTATAAAAATCTCGCATTTTTAATCTGGCAATTATAAAAATCTGTCTTTTATAAAATTACCAAAAATTAATAAATTCGATTTAAACTCATTTTAGCTGTATAGAACGACGTCTTAAGTAATAATAAGGACATTTAGAAATTTGTATCACCTACGGTTTAGCCTGCAGAATTATAAAAATCTCGCATTTATAAAATTACCAAAAAATAATAAATTCGTTTTAAATTCATTTTAGCTGTATAGAACGACGTCTGAAACCATAATAAGCATATTTAGAAATTTGTATCTCCTACGGTTTAGCCTGGGCAATTATAAAAATCTCGCATTTTTATTCTGGCAATTATAAAGATCTCTCTTATTTAAAATTACCAAAAATTAATAAATTCGATTTAAACTCATTTTAGCTGCATAGAACGACGTCTTAAATAATAATAAGGACATTTAGAAATTTGTATCACCTACGGTTTAGCCAGGGGAATTATAAAAATCTCGCATTTATAAAATTACCAAAAATTAATAAATTCGTTTTAAATTCATTTTAGCAGCATAGAACGACGTCTGAAACCATAATAAGCATATTTAGAAATGCGTATCTCCTACAGTTTAGCCTGGGCAATTATAAAAATCTCGCATTTTTAATCTGGCAATTATAAAAATCTCTCTTTTTTAAAATTACTCAAAAATTAATAAATTCGATTTAAACTCATTTTTGCTGTATAGAACGACGTCTGAAACCATAATAAGCATATTTAGAAATTTGTATCTCCTACAGTTTAGCCTGGGCAATTATAAAAATCTCGCATTTTTAATCTGGCAATTATAAAAATCTCTCTTTTTTAAAATTACCAAAAATTAATAAATTCGATTTAAACTCATTTTAGCTGCATAGAACGACGTCTTAAGTAATAATAAGGACATTTAGAAATTTGTATCACCTACGGTTTAGCCTGCAGAATTATAAAAATCTGGCATTTATAAAATTACCAAAAATTAATAAATTCGTTTTAAATTCATTTTAGCTGTATAGAACGACGTCTGAAACCATAATAAGCATATTTAGAAATTGGTATCTCCTACAGTTTAGCCTGGGCAATTATAAAAATCTCGCATTTTTAATCTGGCAATTATAAAAATCTCTCTTTTTTAAAATTACCAAAAATTAATAAATTCGATTTAAACTCATTTTAGCTGCATAGAACGACGTCTGAAACCATAATAAGCATATTTAGAAATTTGTATCTCCTACAGTTTAGCCTGGGCAATTATAAAAATCTCGCATTTTTAATCTGGCAATTATAAAAATCTCTCTTTTTTAAAATTACCAAAAATTAATAAATTCGATTTAAACTCATTTTAGCTGCATAGAACGACGTCTGAAACCATAATAAGCATATTTAGAAATTTGTATCTCCTACAGTTTAGCCTGGGCACTTATAAAAATCTCGCATTTTTAATCTGGCAATTATAAAAATCTGTCTTTTTTAAAATTACCAAAAATTAATAAATTCGATTTAAACTCATTTTAGCTGTATAGAACGACGTCTTAAGTAATAATAAGGACATTTAGAAATTTGTATCACCTACGGTTTAGCCTGGGGAATTATAAAAATCTCGCATTTATAAAATTACCAAAAATTAATAAATTCGTTTTAAATTCATTTTAGCTGTATAGAACGACGTCTGAAACCATAATAAGCATATTTAGAAATGCGTATCTCCTACAGTTTAGCCTGGGCAATTATAAAAATCTCGCATTTTTAATCTGGCAATTAGAAAAATCTCTTTTTTAAAATTACTCAAAAATTAATAAATTCGATTTAAACTCATTTTAGCTATTTTTCAAATTCTCGATTCTTAAAATTCCTGAGGCTAAACCGTTTGTGTTACGAACTTCTAAATGTGCTTTTTAGGCAGAAAGCAAACCATCTACATGATTGATACCAGCATAAGTAGAATTTAAACCCTACTACTAAATTTAGCTATTTTTAAAATTCTTGACTTTTAAAATTCCCGAGGCTAAACCGTTTGTGTTACGAACTTCTAAATGTGCTTTTTATGCAGAAAGCAAGCCATCTACATGATTGAAACCAGCATAAGTAGAATTTAAACCCTACTAATAAATTTAGCTATTTTTAAAATTCTCGATTTTTAAAATTCCTGAGGCTAAACCGTTTGTGTTACGAACTTCTTAATATGCGTTTTACACACAAAGCAAGCTAGCTACATGATTGAAACGAGTTTAAGAAGAATTTAAAACCTACTACTAAATTTAGCTATTTTTAAAATTCTCGATTTTTAAAATTCCTGAGGCTAAACCGTTTGTGTTACGAACTTCTAAATGTGCTTTTTAGATAGAAAGCAAGCTAGCTACATGATTGAAACGAGTTTAAGAAGAATTCAAAACCAACTACTAAATTTAGCTATTTTTAAAATTCTCGTTTTTTAAAATTTCTGAGGCTAAACCGTTTGTGTTACGAACTTCTACATGAGCTTTTTAGGCAGAAAACGAGCCATCCACGTGATTGATACCAGCATAAGTAGAATTTAAACCCTACTACTAAATTTAGCTATTTTTAAAATTCTCGATTTTTAAAGTTCCTGGGGCTAAACCGTTTGTGCTACGAACTTCTGAATGTGCTTTTTAGACAGAAATCAAGCCATCTACATGATTGAAACGAGTTTAAGTAGAATTTAAAACCCACTACTAAATTTAGCTATTTTTCAAATTCTCGATTCTTAAAATTCCTGAGGCTAAACCGTTTGTGTTACGAACTTCTAAATGTGCTTTTTAGGCAGAAAGCAAACCATCTACATGATTGATACCAGCATAAGTAGAATTTAAACCCTACTACTAAATTTAGCTATTTTTAAAATTCTTGACTTTTAAAATTCCCGAGGCTAAATCGTTTGTGTTACGAACTTCTAAATGTGCTTTTTAGATAGAAAGCAAGCTAGCTACATGATTGAAACGAGTTTAAGAAGAATTTAAACCTACTACTATATTTAGCTATTTTTAAAATTCTCGATTTTTAAAATTCCTGAGGCTAAACCGTTTGTGTTACGAACTTCTAAATGTGCTTTTTAGGCAGAAATCAAGCCATCTACATGATTGATACGAGCATAAGTAGAATTTAAACCCTACTACTAAATTTAGCTATTTTTAAAATTCACGATTTTTAAAATTCCCGAGGCTAAACCGTTTGTGTTACGAACTTCTAAATGTGCTTTTTAGATAGAAAGCAAGCTAGCTACATGATTGAAACGAGTTTAAGAAGAATTTAAAACCTACTACTAAATTTAGCTATTTTTAAAATTTACGATTTTTAAAATTCCTGAGGCTAAACCGTTTGTGTTACGAACTTCTAAATGTGCTTTTTAGATAGAAAGCAAGCTAGCTACATGATTGAAACGGGTTTAAGAAGAATTTAAAACCTACTACTAAATTTAGCTATTTTTAAAGTTCTCGATTTTTAAAATTCCTGAGGCTAAACCGTTTGTGTTACGAACTTCTAAATGTGCTTTTTAGATAGAAAGCACGCCAACTACATGATTGAAACGAGTTTAAGAAGAATTTAAAATCTACTACTAAATTTGGCTATTTTTAAAATTCTCGATTTTTAAAATTCCTGAGGCTAAACCGTTTGTGTTACGAACTTCTAAATGTGCTTTTTATATAGAAAGCAAGCTAGCTACATGATTGAAACGAGTTTAAGAAGAATTTAAAAGCAACTACTAAATTTAGCTATTTTTAAAATTCTCGATTTTTAAAATTCCTGAGGCTAAACCGTTTGTGTTACGAACTTCTAAATGTTCTTTTTAGGCAGAAATCAAGCCATCTACATGATTGATACCAGCATAAGTAGAATTTAAACCCTGCTACTAAAATTAGCTATTTTTAAAGTTTACGATTTTTAAAATTCCTGAGGCTAAACCGTTTGTGTTACGAACTTCTAAATGTGCTTTTTAGATAGAAAGCAAGCTAGCTACATGATTGAAACGAGTTTAAGAAGAATTTAAACCTACTACTATATTTAGCTATTTTTAAAATTCTCGATTTTTAAAATTCCTGAGGCTAAACCGTTTGTGTTACGAACTTCTAAATGTGCTTTTTAGGCAGAAATCAAGCCATCTACATGATTGATACGAGCATAAGTAGAATTTAAACCCTACTACTAAATTTAGCTATTTTTAAAATTCACGATTTTTAAAATTCCCGAGGCTAAACCGTTTGTGTTACGAACTTCTAAATGTGCTTTTTAGATAGAAAGCAAGCTAGCTACATGATTGAAACGAGTTTAAGAAGAATTTAAAACCTACTACTAAATTTAGCTATTTTTAAAGTTCTCGATTTTTAAAATTCCTGAGGCTAAACCGTTTGTGTTACGAACTTCTAAATGTGCTTTTTAGATAGAAAGCAAGCTAGCTACATGATTGAAACGAGTTTAAGAAGAATTTAAAACCTACTACTAAATTTAGCTATTTTTAAAATTTACGATTTTTAAAATTCCTGAGGCTAAACCGTTTGTGTTACGAACTTCTAAATGTGCTTTTTATATAGAAAGCAAGCTAGCTACATGATTGAAACGAGTTTAAGAAGAATTTAAAAGCAACTACTAAATTTAGCTATTTTTAAAATTCTCGATTTTTAAAATTCCTGAGGCTAAACCGTTTGTGTTACGAACTTCTAAATGTTCTTTTTAGGCAGAAATCAAGCCATCTACATGATTGATACCAGCATAAGTAGAATTTAAACCCTACTACTAAATTTAGCTATTTTTAAAATTCACGAATTTTAAAATTCCCGAAGCTAAACGGTTGGTGTTACGAACTTCTTAATATGAATTTTACACAGAAAGCAAGCTATCTACATGATTGAAACGAGTTTAACGAGAATTTAAAACCTACTACTAAAATTAGCTATTTTTAAAATTCTCGATTTTTAAAATTCCTGAGGCTAAACCGTTTGTGTTACGAACTTCGAAATGTGCTTTTTAGATAGAAAGCAAGCTAGCTACATGATTGAAACGAGTTTAAGAAGAATTTAAAACCTACTACTAAATTTAGCTATTTTTAAAATTATCGATTTTTAAAATTCCTGGGGCTAAACCGTTTGTGTTACGAACTTCTACTTGAGCAGGCAGAAAACAAGCCATCTACGTGATTGATACCAGCATAAGTAGAATTTAAACCCTACTACTAAAATTAGCTATTTTTAAAATTCTTGACTTTTAATATTCCTGATGCTAAACCGTTTGTGTTACGAACTTCGAAATGTGCTTTTTAGATAGAAATCAAGCTAGCTACATGATTGAAACGAGTTTAAGAAGAATTTAAAAACCTACTACTAAATTTAGCTATTTTTAAAATTTACGATTTTTAAAATTCCTGAGGCTAAACCGTTTGTGTTACGAACTTCTAAATGTGCTTTTTAGATAGAAAGCAAGCTAGCTACATAATTGAAACGGGTTTAAGAAGAATTTAAAAACCTACTACTAAATTTAGCTATTTTTAAAATTTACGATTTTTAAAATTCCTGATGCTAAACCGTTTGTGTTACGAACTTCGAAATGTGCTTTTTAGATAGAAATCAAGCTAGCTACATGATTGAAACGAGTTTAAGAAGAATTTAAAAACCTACTACTAAATTTAGCTATTTTTAAAATTTACGATTTTTAAAATTCCTGAGGCTAAACCGTTTGTTTTACGAACTTCTGAATGTGCTTTTTAGGCAGAAAGCAAGCCATCTACATGATTGATACCAGCATAAGTAGAATTTAAACCTACTACTAAATTTAGCTATTTTTAAAATTCTCGATTTTTAAAATTCCTGAGGCTAAACCGTTTGTGTTACGAACTTCTAAATGTGCTTTTTAGGCAGAAATCAAGCCATCTACATGATTGATACGAGCATAAGTAGAATTTAAACCGTACTACTAAATTTAGCTATTTTTAAAATTCACGATTTTTAAAATTCCCGAGGCTAAACCGTTTGTGTTACGAACTTCTAAATGTGCTTTTTAGATAGAAAGCAAGCTAGCTACATGATTGAAACGAGTTTAAGAAGAATTTAAAACCTACTACTAAATTTAGCTATTTTTAAAGTTCTCGATTTTTAAAATTCCTGAGGCTAAACCGTTTGTGTTACGAACTTCTAAATGTGCTTTTTAGATAGAAAGCAAGCTACCTACATGATTGAAACGAGTTTAAGAAGAATTTAAAAACCTACTACTAAATTTAGCTATTTTTAAAATTTACGATTTTTAAAATTCCTGAGGCTAAACCGTTTGTGTTACGAACTTCTAAATGTGCTTTTTAGATAGAAAGCAAGCTAGCTACATAATTGAAACGGGTTTAAGAAGAATTTAAAACCTACTACTAAATTTAGCTATTTTTAAAGTTCTCGATTTTTAAAATTCCTGAGGCTAAACCGTTTGTGTTACGAACTTCTAAATGTGCTTTTTAGATAGAAAGCAAGCCAACTACATGATTGAAACGAGTTAAAGAAGAATTTAAAATCTACTACTAAATTTAGCTATTTTTAAAATTCTCGATTTTTAAAATTCCTGAGGCTAAACCGTTTGTGTTACGAACTTCTAAATGTTCTTTTTAGGCAGAAATCAAGCCATCTACATGATTGATACCAGCATAAGTAGAATTTAAACCCTACTACTAAATTTAGCTATTTTTAAAATTCACGATTTTTAAAATTCCCGAGGCTAAACGGTTTGTGTTACGAACTTCTTAATATGAATTTTACACAGAAAGCAAGCTATCTACATGATTGAAACGAGTTTAAGGAGAATTTAAAACCAACTACTAAATTTAGCTATTTTTAAAATTCTCGATTTTTAAAATTCCTGAGGCTAAACCGTTTGTGTTACGAACTTCTAAATGTTCTTTTTAGGCAGAAATCAAGCCATCTACATGATTGATACCAGCATAAGTAGAATTTAAACCCTACTACTAAATTTAGCTATTTTTAAAATTCACGATTTTTAAAATTCCCGAGGCTAAACGGTTTGTGTTACGAACTTCTTAATATGAATTTTACACAGAAAGCAAGCTATCTACATGATTGAAACGAGTTTAAGGAGAATTTAAAACCTACTACTAAAATTAGCTATTTTTAAAGTTCTCGAATTTTAAAATTCCTGGGGCTAAACCGTTTGTGTTACGAACTTCGAAATGTGCTTTTTAGATAGAAAGCAAGCTAGCTACATGATTGAAACGAGTTTAAGAAGAATTTAAAACCTACTACTAAATTTAGCTATTTTTAAAATTATCGATTTTTAAAATTCCTGGGGCTAAACCGTTTGTGTTACGAACTTCTACTTGAGCAGGCAGAAAACAAGCCATCTACGTGATTGATACCAGCATAAGTAGAATTTAAACCCTACTACTAAAATAAGCTATTTTTAAAATTCTTGACTTTTAATATTCCTGATGCTAAACCGTTTGTGTTACGAACTTCGAAATGTGCTTTTTAGATAGAAATCAAGCTAGCTACATGATTGAAACGAGTTTAAGAAGAATTTAAAACCAACAACTAAATTTAGCTATTTTTAAAATTCTCGATTTTTAAAATTCCTGAGGCTAAACCGTTTGTGTTACGAACTTCTGAATGTGCTTTTTAGGCAGAAAGCAAGCCATCTACATGATTGATACCAGCATAAGTAGAATTTAAACCCTACTACAAAATTTAGCTATTTTTAAAGTTCTTGACTTTTAAAATTCCTGATGCTAAACCGTTTGTGTTACGAACTTCTAAATGTGCTTTTTAGGCAGAAATCAAGCCATCTACATGATTGATACCAGCATAAGTAGAATTTAAACCCTACTACTAAATTTAGCTATTTTTAAAATTACCGATTTTTAAAATTCCTGAGACTAAACCGTTTGTGTTACGAACTTCTAAATGTGCTTTTTAGATAGAAAGCAAGCTAGCTACATGATTGAAACGAGTTTAAGAAGAATTTAAAACCTACTACTAAATTTAGCTATTTTTAAAGCTCTCAATTTTGAAAATTCCTGAGGCTAAACCGTTTGTGTTACGAACTTCTAAATGTGCTTTTTAGATAGAAAGCAAGCTAGCTACATGATTGAAACGAGTTTAAGAAGAATTTAAAACCTACTACTAAATTTAGCTATTTTTAAAGTTCTCGATTTTTAAAATTCCTGAGGCTAAACCTTTGTGTTAGGAACTTCTAAATGTGCTTTTTAGGCAGAAATCAAGCCATCTACATGATTGATACGAGCATAAGTAGAATTTAAACCCTACTACTAAATTTAGCTATTTTTAAAATTCACGATTTTTAAAATTCCCGAGGCTAAACGGTTTGTGTTACGAACTTCTTAATATGAATTTTACACAGAAAGCAAGCTATCTACACGATTGAAACGAGTTTAAGGAGAATTTAAAACCTACTACTAAAATTAGCTATTTTTAAAATTCTCGATTTTTAAAATTCCTGATGCTAAACCGTTAGTGTTACGAACTTCTAAATGTGCTTTTTAGATAGAAAGCAAGCCAACTACATGATTGAAACGAGTTTAAGAAGAATTTAAAGTCTACTACTAAATTTGGCTATTTTTAAAATTCTCGATTTTTAAAATTCCTGAGGCTAAACCGTTTGTGTTACGAACTTCTACATGAGCTTTTTAGGCAGAAAACGAGCCATCTACGTGATTGATACCAGCATAAGTAGAATTTAAACCCTACTACTAAATTTAGCTATTTTTAAAATTCTCGATTTTTAAAGTTCCTGGGGCTAAACCGTATGTGCTACGAACTTCTGAATGTGCTTTTTAGACAGAAAGCAAGCCATCTACATGATTGAAACGAGTTTAAGTAGAATTTAAATCCACTACTAAATTTAGCTATTTTTCAAATTCTCGATTCTTAAAATTCCTGATGCTAAACCGTTTGTGTTACGAACTTCTAAATGTGCTTTTTAGGCAGAAAGCAAACCATCTACATGATTGATACCAGCATAAGTAGAATTTAAACCCTACTACTAAATTTAGCTATTTTTAAAATTCTTGACTTTTAAAATTCCCGAGGCTAAACCGTTTGTGTTACGAACTTCTAAATGTGCTTTTTATTCAGAAAGCAAGCCATCTACATGATTGAAACCAGCATAAGTAGAATTTAAACCCTACTAATAAATTTAGCTATTTTTAAAATTCTCGATTTTTAAAATTCCTGAGGCTAAACCGTTTGTGTTACGAACTTCTTAATATGCGTTTTACACACAAAGCAAGCTATCTACATGATTGAAACGAGTTTAAGAAGAATTTAAAACCTACTACTAAATTTAGCTATTTTTTAAATTCTCGATTTTTAAAATTCCTGAGGCTAAACCGTTTGTGTTACGAACTTCTAAATGTGCTCTTTAGGCAGAAAGCAAGCCATCAACATGATTGATACCAGCATAAGTAGAATTTAAACCCTACTAATAAATTTAGCTATTTTTAAAATTCTCGATTTTTAAAATACCTGAGGCTAAACCGTTTGTGTTACGAACTTCTTAATATGCATTTTACACAGAAAGCAAGCTATCTACATGACTGAAACGAGTTTAAAAAGAATTTAAAACCTACTACTAAAATTAGCTATTTTTAAAATTTTCGATTTTTAAAATTGCTGAGGCTAAACCGTTTGTGTTACTAACTTCTAAATGTGCTTTTTAGGCAGAAAGCAAGCCATCTACATGATTGATACCAGCATAAGTAGAATTTAAACCCTACTACTAAATTTAGCTATTTTTAAAGTTCACGATTTTTAAAATTCCCGAGGCTAAACCGTTTGTGTACGAACTTCTTAATATGAATTTTACACAGAAAGCAAGCTATCTACATGATTGAAACGAGTTTAAGGAGAATTTAAAACCTACTACTAAAATTAGCTATTTTTAAAATTCTCGTTTTTTACAATTCCTGAGGCTAAACCGTTTGTGTTACGAACTTCTAAATGTGATTTTTAGGCAGAAAGCAAGCCATCTACATGATTGATACCAGCATAAGTAGAATTTAAACCCTGCTACTAAATTTAGCTATTTTTAAAGTTTACGATTTTTAAAATTCCTGAGGCTAAACCGTTTGTGTTACGAACTTCTAAATGTGCTTTTTAGATAGAAAGCAAGCTAGCTACATGATTGAAACGAGTTTAAGAAGAATTTAAACCTACTACTAAATTTAGCTATTTTTAAAATTCTCGATTTTTAAAATTCCTGAGGCTAAACCGTTTGTGTTACGAACTTCTAAATGTGCTTTTTAGGCAGAAATCAAGCCATCTACATGATTGATACGAGCATAAGTAGAATTTATACCCTACTACTAAATTTAGCTATTTTTAAAATTCACGATTTTTAAAATTCCCGAGGCTAAACCGTTTGTGTTACGAACTTCTAAATGTGCTTTTTAGATAGAAAGCAAGCTAGCTACATGATTGAAACGAGTTTAAGAAGAATTTAAAACCTACTACTAAATTTAGCTATTTTTAAAATTATCGATTTTTAAAATTCCTGGGGCTAAACCGTTTGTGTTACGAACTTCTACTTGAGCAGGCAGAAAACAAGCCATCTACGTGATTGATACCAGCATAAGTAGAATTTAAACCCTACTACTAAAATTAGCTATTTTTAAAATTCTTGACTTTTAATATTCCTGATGCTAAACCGTTTGTGTTACGAACTTCGAAATGTGCTTTTTAGATAGAAAGCAAGCTAGCTACATGATTGAAACGAGTTTAAGAAGAATTTAAAACCAACAACTAAATTTAGCTATTTTTAAAATTCTCGATTTTTAAAATTCCTGAGGCTAAACCGTTTGTGTTACGAACTTCTAAATGTGCTTTTTAGGCAGAAATCAAGCCATCTACATGATTGATACCAGCATAAGTAGAATTTAAACCCTACTACTAAATTTAGCTATTTTTAAAATTTACGATTTTTAAAATGCCTGAGGCTAAACCGTTTGTGTTACGAACTTCTAAATGTGCTTTTTAGATAGAAAGCAAGCTAGCTACATGATTGAAACGAGTTTAAGAAGAATTTAAAACCTACTACTAAATTTAGCTATTTTTAAAATTCTCGATTTTTAAAATTCCTGAGGCTAAACCGTTTGTGTTACGAACTTCTAAATGTGCTTTTTAGATAGAAAGCAAGCTAGCTACATGATTGAAACGAGTTTAAGAAGAATTTAAACCTACTACTAAATTTAGCTATTTTTAAAATTCTCGATTTTTAAAATTCCTGAGGCTAAACCGTTTGTGTTACGAACTTCTAAATGTGCTTTTTAGGCAGAAATCAAGCCATCTACATGATTGATACGAGCATAAGTAGAATTTATACCCTACTACTAAATTTAGCTATTTTTAAAATTCTCGTTTTTTACAATTCCTGAGGCTAAACCGTTTGTGTTACGAACTTCTAAATGTGATTTTTAGGCAGAAAGCAAGCCATCTACATGATTGATACCAGCATAAGTAGAATTTAAACCCTACTACTAAATTTAGCTATTTTTAAAGTTCTTGACTTTTAAAATTCCTGATGCTAAACCGTTTGTGTTACGAACTTCTAAATGTGCTTTTTAGGCAGAAATCAAGCCATCTACATGTTTGATACCAGCATAAGTAGAATTTAAACCCCGCTACTAAATTTAGCTATTTTTAAAGTTTACGATTTTTAAAATTCCTGAGGCTAAACCGTTTGTGTTACGAACTTCTAAATGTGCTTTTTAGATAGAAAGCAAGCTAGCTACATGATTGAAACGAGTTTAAGAAGAATTTAAAACCTACTACTAAATTTAGTTATTTTTAAAGTTATCGATTTTTAAAATTCCTGAGGCTAAACCGTTTGTGTTACGAACTTCTAAATGTGCTTTTTAGATAGAAAGCAAGCTAGCTACATGATTGAAACGAGTTTAAGAAGAATTTAAACCTACTACTAAATTTAGCTATTTTTAAAATTCTCGATTTTTAAAATTCCTGAGGCTAAACCGTTTGTGTTACGAACTTCTAAATGTGCTTTTTAGGCAGAAATCAAGCCATCTACATGATCGATACGAGCATAAGTAGAATTTATACCCTACTACTAAATTTAGCTATTTTTAAAATTCACGATTTTTAAAATTCCCGAGGCTAAACCGTTTGTGTTACGAACTTCTAAATGTGCTTTTTAGATAGAAAGCAAGCTAGCTACATGATTGAAACGAGTTTAAGAAGAATTTGAAACCTACTACTAAATTTAGCTATTTTTAAAGGTCTCGATTTTTAAAATTCCTGAGGCTAAACCGTTTGTGTTACGAACTTCTAAATGTGCTTTTTAGATAGAAAGCAAGCTAGCTACATGATTGAAACGAGTTTAAGAAGAATTTAAAACCTACTACTAAATTTAGCTATTTTTAAAATTTACGATTTTTAAAATTCCTGAGGCTAAACCGTTTGTGTTACGAACTTCTAAATGTGCTTTTTAGATAGAAAGCAAGCTAGCTACATGATTGAAACGGGTTTAAGAAGAATTTAAAACCTACTACTAAATTTAGCTATTTTTAAAGTTCTCGATTTTTAAAATTCCTGAGGCTAAACCGTTTGTGTTACGAACTTCTAAATGTGCTTTTTAGATAGAAAGCAAGCCAACTACATGATTGAAACGAGTTTAAGAAGAATTTAAAATCTACTACTAAATTTGGCTATTTTTAAAATTCTCGATTTTTAAAATTCCTGAGGCTAAACCGTTTGTGTTACGAACTTCTAAATGTGCTTTTTATATAGAAAGCAAGCTAGCTACATGATTGAAACGAGTTTAAGAAGAATTTAAAACCAACTACTAAATTTAGCTATTTTTAAAATTCTCGATTTTTAAAATTCCTGAGGCTAAACCGTTTGTGTTACGAACTTCTAAATGTTCTTTTTAGGCAGAAATCAAGCCATCTACATGATTGATACCAGCATAAGTAGAATTTAAACCCTACTACTAAATTTAGCTATTTTTAAAATTCACGATTTTTAAAATTCTCGAGGCTAAACGGTTTGTGTTACGAACTTCTTAATATGAATTTTACACAGAAAGCAAGCTATCTACATGATTGAAACGAGTTTAAGGAGAATTTAAAACCTACTACTAAAATTATCTATTTTTAAAATTCTCGATTTTTAAAATTCCTGAGGCTAAACCGTTTGTGTTACGAACTTCGAAATGTGCTTTTTAGATAGCAAGCAAGCTAGCTACATGATTGAAACGAGTTTAAGAAGAATTTAAAACCTACTACTAAATTTAGCTATTTTTAAAATTATCGATTTTTAAAATTCCTGGGGCTAAACCGTTTGTGTTACGAACTTCTACTTGAGCAGGCAGAAAACAAGCCATCTACGTGATTGATACCAGCATAAGTAGAATTTAAACCCTACTACTAAAATTAGCTATTTTTAAAATTCTTGACTTTTAATATTCCTGATGCTAAACCGTTTGTGTTACGAACTTCGAAATGTGCTTTTTAGATAGAAAGCAAGCTAGCTACATGATTGAAACGAGTTTAAGAAGAATTTAAAACCAACAACTAAATTTAGCTATTTTTAAAATTCTCGATTTTTAAAATTCCTGAGGCTAAACCGTTTGTGTTACGAACTTCTGAATGTGCTTTTTAGGCAGAAAGCAAGCCATCTACATGATTGATACCAGCATAAGTAGAATTTAAACCCTGCTACTAAATTTAGCTATTTTTAAAGTTCTTGACTTTTAATATTCCTGATGCTAAACCGTTTGTGTTACGAACTTCGAAATGTGCTTTTTAGATAGAAAGCAAGCTAGCTACATGATTGAAACGAGTTTAAGAAGAATTTAAAACCAACAACTAAATTTAGCTATTTTTAAAATTCTCGATTTTTAAAATTCCTGAGGCTAAACCGTTTGTGTTACGAACTTCTAAATGTGCTTTTTAGGCAGAAATCAAGCCATCTACATGATTGATACCAGCATAAGTAGAATTTAAACCCTACTACTAAATTTAGCTATTTTTAAAATTTACCATTTTTAAAATTCCTGAGGCTAAACCGTTTGTGTTACGAACTTCTAAATGTGCTTTTTAGATAGAAAGCAAGCTAGCTACATGATTGAAACGAGTTTAAGAAGAATTTAAAACCTACTACTAAATTTAGCTATTTTTAAAGTTCTCGATTTTTAAAATTCCTGAGGCTAAACCGTTTGTGTTACGAACTTCTAAATGTGCTTTTTAGATAGAAAGCAAGCTAGCTACATGATTGAAACGAGTTTAAGAAGAATTTAAAACCTACTACTAAATTTAGCTATTTTTAAAGTTCTCGATTTTTAAAATTCCTGAGGCTAAACCGTTTGTGTTACGAACTTCTAAATGTGCTTTTTAGGCAGAAATCAAGCCATCTACATGATTGATACGAGCATAAGTAGAATTTAAACCCTACTACTAAATTTAGCTATTTTTAAAATTCACGATTTTTAAAATTCCCGAGGCTAAACGGGTTGTGTTACGAACTTCTTAATATGAATTTTACACAGAAATCAAGCTATCTACACGATTGAAACGAGTTTAAGGAGAATTTAAAACCTACTACTAAAATTAACTATTTTTAAAATTCTTGACTTTTAAAATTCCTGATGCTAAACCGTTAGTGTTACGAACTTCTAAATTTGCTTTTTAGATAGAAAGCAAGCCAACTACATGATTGAAACGAATTTAAGAAGAATTTAAAGTCTACTACTAAATTTGGCTATTTTTAAAATTCTCGATTTTTAAAATTCCTGAGGCTAAACCGTTTGTGTTACGAACTTCTAAATGTGCTTTTTAGATAGAAAGCAAGCTAGCTACATGATTGAAACGAGTTTAAGAAGAATTCAAAACCAACTACTAAATTTAGCTATTTTTAAAATTCTCGATTTTTAAAATTCCTGAGGCTAAACCGTTTGTGTTACGAACTTCTACATGAGCTTTTTAGGCAGAAAACGAGCCATCTACGTGATTGATACCAGCATAAGTAGAATTTAAACCCTACTACTAAATTTAGCTATTTTTAAAATCTCGATTTTTAAAGTTCCTGGGGCTAAACCGTTTGTGCTACGAACTTCTGAATGTGCTTTTTAGACAGAAAGCAAGCCATCTACATGATTGAAACGAGTTTAAGTAGAATTTAAAACCCACTACTAAATTTAGCTATTTTTCAAATTCTCGATTCTTAAAATTCCTGAGGCTAAACCGTTTGTGTTACGAACTTCTAAATGTGCTTTTTAGGCAGAAAGCAAACCATCTACATGATTGATACCAGCATGAGTAGAATTTAAACCCTACTACTAAATTTAGCTATTTTTAAAATTCTTGACTTTTAAAATTCCCGAGGCTAAACCGTTTGTGTTACGAACTTCTAAATGTGCTTTTTAGGCAGAAAGCAAGCCATCTACATGATTGAAACCAGCATAAGTAGAATTTAAACCCTACTAATAAATTTCGCTATTTTTAAAATTCTCGATTTTTAAAATTCCTGAGGCTAAACCGTTTGTGTTACGAACTTCTTAATATGCGTTTTACACACAAAGCAAGCTATCTACATGATTGAAACGAGTTTAAGAAGAATTTAAAACCTACTACTAAATTTAGCTATTTTTTAAAATCTCGATTTTTAAAATTCCTGAGGCTAAACCGTTTGTGTTACGAACTTCTAAATGTGCTCTTTAGGCAGAAAGCAAGCCATCAACATGATTGATACCAGCATAAGTAGAATTTAAACCCTACTAATAAATTTAGCTATTTTTAAAATTCTCGATTTTTAAAATACCTGAGGCTAAACCGTTTGTGTTACGAACTTCTTAATATGCATTTTACACAGAAAGCAAGCTATCTACATGACTGAAACGAGTTTAAAAAGAATTTAAAACCTACTACTAAAATTAGCTATTTTTAAAATTTTCGATTTTTAAAATTGCTGAGGCTAAACCGTTTGTGTTACTAACTTCTAAATGTGCTTTTTAGGCAGAAAGCAAGCCATCTACATGATTGATACCAGCATAAGTAGAATTTAAACCCTACTACTAAATTTAGCTATTTTTAAAGTTCACGATTTTTAAAATTCCCGAGGCTAAACCGTTTATGTTACGAACTTCTTAATATGAATTTTACACAGAAAGCAAGCTATCTACATGATTGAAACGAGTTTAAGGAGAATTTAAAACCTACTACTAAAATTAGATATTTTTAAAATTCTCGTTTTTTACAATTCCTGAGGCTAAACCGTTTGTGTTACGAACTTCTAAATGTGCTTTTTAGATAGAAATCAAGCTAGCTACATGATTGAAACGAGTTTAAGAAGAATTTAAATCCTACTACTAAATTTAGCTATTTTTAAAATTCTCGATTTTTAAAATTCCTGAGGCTAAACCGTTTGTGTTACGAACTTCTAAATGTGCTTTTTAGGCAGAAATCAAGCCATCTACATGATTGATACCAGCATAAGTAGAATTTAAACCCTACTACTAAATTTAGCTATTTTTAAAATTCACGATTTTTAAAATTCCCGAAGCTAAACGGTTTGTGTTACGAACTTCTTAATATGAATTTTACACAGAAAGCAAGCTATCTACATGATTGAAACGAGTTTAAGGAGAATTTAAAACCTACTACTAAATTTAGCTATTTTTAAAATTCTCGATTTTTAAAATTCCTGAGGCTAAACCGTTTGTGTTACGAACTTCTAAATGTGCTTTTTATATAGAAAGCAAGCTAGCTACATGATTGAAACGAGTTTAAGAAGAATTTAAAACCAACTACTAAATTTAGCTATTTTTAAAATTCTCGATTTTTAAAATTCCTGAGGCTAAACCGTTTGTGTTACGAACTTCTAAATGTGCTTTTTATATAGAAAGCAAGCTAGCTACATGATTGAAACGAGTTTAAGAAGAATTTAAAACCAACTACTAAATTTAGCTATTTTTAAAATTCTCGATTTTTAAAATTCCTGAGGCTAAACCGTTTGTGTTACGAACTTCTAAATGTGCTTTTTATATAGAAAGCAAGCTAGCTACATGATTGAAACGAGTTTAAGAAGAATTTAAAACCAACTACTAAATTTAGCTATTTTTAAAATTCTCGATTTTTAAAATTCCCGAGGCTAAACCGTTTGTGTTACGAACTTCTAAATGTGCTTTTTAGATAGAAAGCAAGCTAGCTACATGATTGAAACGAGTTTAAGAAGAATTTAAAACCTACTACTAAATTTAGCTATTTTTAAAGTTCTCGATTTTTAAAATTCCTGAGGCTAAACCGTTTGTGTTACGAACTTCTAAATGTGCTTTTTAGATAGAAAGCAAGCTAGCTACATGATTGAAACGAGTTTAAGAAGAATTTAAAACCTACTACTAAATTTAGCTATTTTTAAAATTTACGATTTTTAAAATTCCTGAGGCTAAACCGTTTGTGTTACGAACTTCTAAATGTGCTCTTTAGATAGAAAGCAAGCTAGCTACATGATTGAAACGGGTTTAAGAAGAATTTAAAACCTACTACTAAATTTAGCTATTTTTAAAGTTCTCGATTTTTAAAATTCCTGAGGCTAAACCGTTTGTGTTACGAACTTCTAAATGTGCTTTTTAGATAGAAAGCAAGCTAGGTACATGATTGAAATGAGTTTAAGAAGAATTTAAAACCTACTACTAAATTTAGCTATTTTTAAAATTTACGATTTTTAAAATTCCTGAGGCTAAACCGTTTGTGTTACGAACTTCTAAATGTGCTTTTTAGATAGAAAGCAAGCTAGCTACATGATTGAAACGGGTTTAAGAAGAATTTAAAACCTACTACTAAATTTAGCTATTTTTAAAATTTACGATTTTTAAAATTCCTGAGGCTAAACCGTTTGTGTTACGAACTTCTAAATGATATTTTTAGATAGAAAGCAAGCTAGCTACATGATTGAAACGGGTTTAAGAAGAATTTAAAACCTACTACTAAATTTAGCTATTTTTAAAGTTCTCGATTTTTAAAATTCCTGAGGCTAAACCGTTTGTGTTACGAACTTCTAAATGTGCTTTTTATATAGAAAGCAAGCTAGCTACATGATTGAAACGAGTTTAAGAAGAATTTAAAACCAACTACTAAATTTAGCTATTTTTAAAATTCTCGATTTTTAAAATTCCCGAGGCTAAACCGTTTGTGTTACGAACTTCTAAATGTGCTTTTTAGATAGAAAGCAAGCTAGCTACATGATTGAAACGGGTTTAAGAAGAATTTAAAACCTACTACTAAATTTAGCTATTTTTAAAGTTCTCGATTTTTAAAATTCCTGAGGCTAAACCGTTTGTGTTACGAACTTCTAAATGTGCTTTTTAGATAGAAAGCAATCTAGGTACATGATTGAAATGAGTTTAAGAAGAATTTAAAACCTACTACTAAATTTAGCTATTTTTAAAGTTCTCGATTTTTAAAATTCCTGAGGCTAAACCGTTTGTGTTACGAACTTCTAAATGTGCTTTTTAGGCAGAAATCAAGCCACCTACATGATTGATACCAGCATAAGTAGAATTTAAACCCTACTACTAAATTAAGCTATTTTTAAAATTCACGATTTTTAAAATTCCTGAGGCTAAACCGTTTGTGTTACGAACTTCTTAATATGAATTTTACACAGAAAGCAAGCTATCTACATGATTGATACGAGTTTAAGGAGAATTTGAAACCTACTACTAAAATTAGCTATTTTTAAAATTCTTGACTTTTAAAATTCCTGATGCTAAACCGTTAGTGTTACGAACTTCTAAATGTGCTTTTTAGATAGAAAGCAAGCCAACTACATGATTGAAACGAGTTTAAGAAGAATTTAAAATCTACTACTGAATTTGGCTATTTTTAAAATTCTCGATTTTTAAAATTCCTGAGGCTAAACCGTTTGTGTTACGAACTTCTAAATGTGCTTTTTATATAGAAAGCAAGCTAGCTACATGATTGAAACGAGTTTAAGAAGAATTTAAAACCAACTACTAAATTTAGCTATTTTTAAAATTCTCGATTTTTAAAATTACTGAGGCTAAACCGTTTGTGTTACGAACTTCTAAAAGTGCTTTTTAGGCAGAAAGCAAACCATCTACATGATTGATACCAGCATAAGTAGAATTTAAACCCTACTACTAAATTTAACTATTTCTAAAATTCTTGACTTTTAAAATTCCCGAGGCTAAACCGTTTGTGTTACGAACTTCTAAATGTGCTTTTTAGGCAGAAAGCATGCCATCTACATGATTGAAACCAGCATAAGTATGTAGAATTTAAACCTACTAATAAATTTAGCTATTTTTAAAATTCTCGATTTTTAAAATTCCTGAGGCTAAACCGTTTGTGTTACGAACTTCTTAATATGCGTTTTACACAGAAAGCAAGCTATCTACATGATTGAAACGAGTTTAAAAAGAATTTAAAACCTACTACTAAAATTAGCTATTTTTAAAATTCTCGATTTTTAAAATTCCTGAGGCTAAACCGTTTGTGTTACGAACTTCTAAATGTGCTTTTTAGGCAGAAATCAAGCCATCTACATGATTGATACCAGCATAAGTAGAATTTAAACCCTACTACTAAATTTAGCTATTTTTAAAATTCACGATTTTTAAAATTCCTGAGGCTAAACCGTTTGTGTTACGAACTTCTTAATATGAATTTTACACAGAAAGCAAGCTATCAACATGATTGAAACGAGTTTAAGGAGAATTTGAAACCTACTACTAAAATTAGCTATTTTTAAAATTCTCGATTTTTAAAATTCCTGGGGCTTAACCGTTTGTGCTACGAACTTCTAAATGTGCTTTTTAGACAGAAAGCAAGCCATCTACATGATTGAAACGAGTTTAAGTAGAATTTAAAACCCACTACTAAATTTAGCTATTTTTAAAATTCTCGATTTTTAAAATTCCTGGGGCTAAACCGTTTGTGCTACGAACTTCTAAATGTGCTTTTTAGACAGAAAGCAAGCCATCTACATGATTGAAACGAGTTTAAGTAGAATTTAAAACCCACTACTAAATTTAAGTATTTTTCAAATTCTCGATTCTTAAAATTCCTGAGGCTAAACCGTTTGTGTTACGAACTTCTAAATGTGCTTTTTAGATAGAAAGCAAGCTAGCTACATGATTGAAACGGGTTTAAGAAGAATTTAAAACCTACTACTAAATTTAGCTATTTTTAAAGTTCTCGATTTTTAAAATTCCTGAGGCTAAACCGTTTGTGTTACGAACTTCTAAATGTGCTTTTTAGATAGAAAGCAAGCTAGGTACATGATTGAAATGAGTTTAAGAAGAATTTAAAACCTACTACTAAATTTAGCTATTTTTAAAGTTCTCGATTTTTAAAATTCCTGAGGCTAAACCGTTTGTGTTACGAACTTCTAAATGTGCTTTTTAGGCAGAAATCAAGCCATCTACATGATTGATACCAGCATAAGTAGAATTTAAACCCTACTACTAAATTAAGCTATTTTTAAAATTCACGATTTTTAAAATTCCTGAGGCTAAACCGTTTGTGTTACGAACTTCTTAATATGAATTTTACACAGAAAGCAAGCTATCTACATGATTGATACGAGTTTAAGGAGAATTTGAAACCTACTACTAAAATTAGCTATTTTTAAAATTCTTGACTTTTAAAATTCCTGATGCTAAACCGTTAGTGTTACGAACTTCTAAATGTGCTTTTTAGATAGAAAGCAAGCCAACTACATGATTGAAACGAGTTTAAGAAGAATTTAAAATCTACTACTGAATTTGGCTATTTTTAAAATTCTCGATTTTTAAAATTCCTGAGGCTAAACCGTTTGTGTTACGAACTTCTAAATGTGCTTTTTATATAGAAAGCAAGCTAGCTACATGATTGAAACGAGTTTAAGAAGAATTTAAAACCAACTACTAAATTTAGCTATTTTTAAAATTCTCGATTTTTAAAATTACTGAGGCTAAACCGTTTGTGTTACGAACTTCTAAAAGTGCTTTTTAGGCAGAAAGCAAACCATCTACATGATTGATACCAGCATAAGTAGAATTTAAACCCTACTACTAAATTTAACTATTTCTAAAATTCTTGACTTTTAAAATTCCCGAGGCTAAACCGTTTGTGTTACGAACTTCTAAATGTGCTTTTTAGGCAGAAAGCATGCCATCTACATGATTGAAACCAGCATAAGTATGTAGAATTTAAACCTACTAATAAATTTAGCTATTTTTAAAATTCTCGATTTTTAAAATTCCTGAGGCTAAACCGTTTGTGTTACGAACTTCTTAATATTCGTTTTACACAGAAAGCAAGCTATCTACATGATTGAAACGAGTTTAAAAAGAATTTAAAACCTACTACTAAAATTAGCTATTTTTAAAATTCTCGATTTTTAAAATTCCTGAGGCTAAACCGTTTGTGTTACGAACTTCTAAATGTGCTTTTTAGGCAGAAATCAAGCCATCTACATGATTGATACCAGCATAAGTAGAATTTAAACCCTACTACTAAATTTAGCTATTTTTAAAATTCACGATTTTTAAAATTCCTGAGGCTAAACCGTTTGTGTTACGAACTTCTTAATATGAATTTTACACAGAAAGCAAGCTATCAACATGATTGAAACGAGTTTAAGGAGAATTTGAAACCTACTACTAAAATTAGCTATTTTTAAAATTCTCGATTTTTAAAATTCCTGGGGCTTAACCGTTTGTGCTACGAACTTCTAAATGTGCTTTTTAGACAGAAAGCAATCCATCTACATGATTGAAACGAGTTTAAGTAGAATTTAAAACCCACTACTAAATTTAGCTATTTTTAAAATTCTCGATTTTTAAAATTCCTGGGGCTAAACCGTTTGTGCTACGAACTTCTAAATGTGCTTTTTAGACAGAAAGCAAGCCATCTACATGATTGAAACGAGTTTAAGTAGAATTTAAAACCCACTACTAAATTTAGCTATTTTTCAAATTCTCGATTCTTAAAATTCCTGAGGCTAAACCGTTTGTGTTACGAACTTCTAAATGTGCTTTTTAGGCAGAAAGCAAGCCATCTACATGATTGATACCAGCATAAGTAGAATTTAAACCCTACTACTAAATTTAGCTATTTTTAAAATTCTTGACTTTTAAAATTCCCGAGGCTAAACCGTTTGTGTTACGAACTTCTAAATGTGCTTTTTAGGCAGAAAGCATGCCATCTACATGATTGAAACCAGCATAAGTAGAATTTAAACCCTACTAATAAATTTAGCAATTTTTAAAATTCTCGATTTTTAAAATTCCTGAGGCTAAACCGTTTGTGTTACGAACTTCTTAATATGCGTTTTACACAGAAAGCAAGCTATCTACATGATTGAAACGAGTATAAAAAGAATTTAAAACCTACTACTAAAATTAGCTATTTTTAAAATTCTCGATTTTTAAAATTCCTGAGGCTAAACCGTTTGTGTTACGAACTTCTAAATGTGCTTTTTATATAGAAAGCAAGCTAGCTACATGATTGAAACGAGTTTAAGAAGAATTTAAAACCAACTACTAAATTTAGCTATCTTTAAAATTCTCGATTTTTAAAATTCCTGAGGCTAAACCGTTTGTGTTACGAACTTCTAAATGTGCTTTTTAGGCAGAAAGCAAGCCATCTACATGATTGATACCAGCATAAGTAGAATTTAAACCCTACTACTAAATTTAGCTATTTTTAAAATTCACGATTTTTAAAATTCCCGAGGCTAAACGGTTAGTGTTACGAACTTCTTAATATGAATTTTACACAGAAAGCAAGCTATCTACATGATTGAAACGAGTTTAAGGAGAATTTAAAACCTACTACTAAAATTAGCTATTTTTAAAATTCTTGACTTTTAAAATTCCTGATGCTAAACCGTTAGTGTTACGAACTTCTAAATGTGCTTTTTAGATAGAAAGCAAGCCAACTACATGATTGAAACGAGTTTAACAAGAATTTAAAATCTACTACTAAATTTGGCTATTTTTAAAATTCTCGATTTTTAAAATTCCTGAGGCTAAACCGTTTGTGTTACGAACTTCTAAATGTGCTTTTTAGATAGAAAGCAAGCTAGCTACATGATTGAAACGAGTTTAAGAAGAATTCAAGACCAACTACTAAATTTAGCTATTTTTAAAATTCTCGATTTTTAAAATTCCTGAGGCTAAACCGTTTGTGTTACGAACTTCTACATGAGCTTTTTAGGCAGAAAACAAGCCATCCACGTGATTGATTCCAGCATAAGTAGAATTTAAACCCTACTACTAAAATTAGCTATTTTTAAAATTCTCGATTTTTAAATTTCCTGGGGCTAAACCGTTTGTGCTACGAACTTCTAAATGTGCTTTTTAGACAGAAAGCAAGCCATCTACATGATTGAAACGAGTTTAAGTAGAATTTAAAACCCACTACTAAATTTAGCTATTTTTCAAATTCTCGATTCTTAAAATTCCTGAGGCTAAACCGTTTGTGTTACGAACTTCTAAATGTGCTTTTTAGGCAGAAAGCAAGCCATCTACATGATTGATACCAGCATAAGTAGAATTTAAACCCTAGTACTAAATTTAGCTATTTTTAAAATTCTTGACTTTTAAAATTCCCGAGGCTAAACCGTTTGTGTTACGAACTTCTAAATGTGCTTTTTAGGCAGAAAGCATGCCATCTACATGATTGAAATCAGCATAAGTAGAATTTAAACCCTACTAATAAATTTAGCTATTTTTAAAATTCTCGATTTTTAAAATTCCTGAGGCTAAACCGTTTGTGTTACGAACTTCTTAATATGCGTTTTACACAGAAAGCAAGCTATCTACATGATTGAAACGAGTTTAAAAAGAATTTAAAACCTACTACTAAAATTAGCTATTTTTAAAATTCTCGATTTTTAAAATTCCTGAGGCTAAACCGTTTGTGTTACGAACTTCTAAATGTGCTTTTTAGGCAGAAATCAAGCCATCTACATGATTGATACCAGCATAAGTAGAATTTAAACCCTACTACTAAATTTAGCTATTTTTAAAATTCACGATTTTTAAAATTCCTGAGGCTAAACCGTTTGTGTTACGAACTTCTTAATATGAATTTTACACAGAAAGCAAGCTATCTACATGATTGAAACGAGTTTAAGGGGAATTTGAAACTTACTACTAAAATTAGCGATTTTTAAAATTCTCGATTTTTAAAATTCCTGGGGCTTAACCGTTTGTGCTACGAACTTCTAAATGTGCTTTTTAGACAGAAAGCAAGCCATCTACATGATTGAAACGAGTTTAAGTAGAATTTAAAACCCACAACTAAATTTAGCTATTTTTCAAATTCTCGATTCTTAAAATTCCTGAGGCTAAACCGTTTGTGTTACGAACTTCTAAATGTGCTTTTTAGACAGAAGCAAGCCATCTACATGATTGATACCAGCATAAGTAGAATTTAAACCCTACTACTAAATTTAGCTATTTTTAAAATTCACGATTTTTAAAATTCCTGAGGCTAAACCGTTTGTGTTACGAACTTCTTAATATGAATTTTACACAGAAAGCAAGCTATCTACATGATTGAAACGAGTTTAAGGAGAATTTGAAACTTACTACTAAAATTAGCGATTTTTAAAATTCTCGATTTTTAAAATTCCTGGGGCTTAACCGTTTGTGCTACGAACTTCTAAATGTGCTTTTTAGACAGAAAGCAAGCCATCTACATGATTGAAACGAGTTTAAGTAGAATTTAAAACCCACAACTAAATTTAGCTATTTTTCAAATTCTCGATTCTTAAAATTCCTGAGGCTAAACCGTTTGTGTTACGAACTTCTAAATGTGCTTTTTAGACAGAAGCAAGCCATCTACATGATTGATACCAGCATAAGTAGAATTTAAACCCTACTACTAAATTTAGCTATTTTTAAAATTCTTGACTTTTAAAATTCCCGAGGCTAAACCGTTTGTGTTACGAACTTCTAAATGTGCTTTTTAGGCAGAAAGCATGCCATCTACATGATTGAAACCAGCATAAGTAGAATTTAAACCCTACTAATAAATTTAGCTATTTTTAAAATTCTCGATTTTTAAAATTCCTGAGGCTAAACCGTTTGTGTTACGAACTTCTTAATATGCGTTTTACACAGAAAGCAAACTATCTACATGATTGAAACGAGTTTAAAAAGAATTTAAAACCTACTACTAAAATTAGCTATTTTTAAAATTCTCGATTTTTAAAATTCCTGAGGCTAAACCGTTTGTGTTACGAACTTCTAAATGTGCTTTTTAGGCAGAAATCAAGCCATCTACATGATTGATACCAGCATAAGTAGAATTTAAACCCTAGTACTAAATTTAGCTATTTTTAAAATTCTTGACTTTTAAAATTCCCGAGGCTAAACCGTTTGTGTTACGAACTTCTAAATGTGCTTTTTAGGCAGAAAGCATGCCATCTACATGATTGAAATCAGCATAAGTAGAATTTAAACCCTACTAATAAATTTAGCTATTTTTAAAATTCTCGATTTTTAAAATTCCTGAGGCTAAACCGTTTGTGTTACGAACTTCTTAATATGCGTTTTACACAGAAAGCAAGCTATCTACATGATTGAAACGAGTTTAAAAAGAATTTAAAACCTACTACTAAAATTAGCTATTTTTAAAATTCTCGATTTTTAAAATTCCTGAGGCTAAACCGTTTGTGTTACGAACTTCTAAATGTGCTTTTTAGGCAGAAATCAAGCCATCTACATGATTGATACCAGCATAAGTAGAATTTAAACCCTACTACTAAATTTAGCTATTTTTAAAATTCACGATTTTTAAAATTCCTGAGGCTAAACCGTTTGTGTTACGAACTTCTTAATATGAATTTTACACAGAAAGCAAGCTATCTACATGATTGAAACGAGTTTAAGGAGAATTTGAAACTTACTACTAAAATTAGCGATTTTTAAAATTCTCGATTTTTAAAATTCCTGGGGCTTAACCGTTTGTGCTACGAACTTCTAAATGTGCTTTTTAGACAGAAAGCAAGCCATCTACATGATTGAAACGAGTTTAAGTAGAATTTAAAACCCACAACTAAATTTAGCTATTTTTCAAATTCTCGATTCTTAAAATTCCTGAGGCTAAACCGTTTGTGTTACGAACTTCTAAATGTGCTTTTTAGACAGAAAGCAAGCCATCTACATGATTGATACCAGCATAAGTAGAATTTAAACCCTACTACTAAATTTAGCTATTTTTAAAATTCTTGACTTTTAAAATTCCCGAGGCTAAACCGTTTGTGTTACGAACTTCTAAATGTGCTTTTTAGGCAGAAAGCATGCCATCTACATGATTGAAATCAGCATAAGTAGAATTTAAACCCTACTAATAAATTTAGCTATTTTTAAAATTCTCGATTTTTAAAATTCCTGAGGCTAAACCGTTTGTGTTACGAACTTCTTAATATGCGTTTTACACAGAAAGCAAGCTATCTACATGATTGAAACGAGTTTAAAAAGAATTTAAAACCTACTACTAAAATTAGCTATTTTTAAAATTCTCGATTTTTAAAATTCCTGAGGCTAAACCGTTTGTGTTACGAACTTCTAAATGTGCTTTTTAGGCAGAAATCAAGCCATCTACATGATTGATACCAGCATAAGTAGAATTTAAACCCTACTACTAAATTTAGCTATTTTTAAAATTCACGATTTTTAAAATTCCTGAGGCTAAACCGTTTGTGTTACGAACTTCTTAATATGAATTTTACACAGAAAGCAAGCTATCTACATGATTGAAACGAGTTTAAGGAGAATTTGAAACTTACTACTAAAATTAGCGATTTTTAAAATTCTCGATTTTTAAAATTCCTGGGGCTTAACCGTTTGTGCTACGAACTTCTAAATGTGCTTTTTAGACAGAAAGCAAGCCATCTACATGATTGAAACGAGTTTAAGTAGAATTTAAAACCCACAACTAAATTTAGCTATTTTTCAAATTCTCGATTCTTAAAATTCCTGAGGCTAAACCGTTTGTGTTACGAACTTCTAAATGTGCTTTTTAGACAGAAAGCAAGCCATCTACATGATTGATACCAGCATAAGTAGAATTTAAACCCTACTACTAAATTTAGCTATTTTTAAAATTCTTGACTTTTAAAATTCCCGAGGCTAAACCGTTTGTGTTACGAACTTCTAAATGTGCTTTTTAGGCAGAAAGCATGCCATCTACATGATTGAAACCAGCATAAGTAGAATTTAAACCCTACTAATAAATTTAGCTATTTTTAAAATTCTCGATTTTTAAAATTCCTGAGGCTAAACCGTTTGTGTTACGAACTTCTTAATATGCGTTTTACACAGAAAGCAAACTATCTACATGATTGAAACGAGTTTAAAAAGAATTTAAAACCTACTACTAAAATTAGCTATTTTTAAAATTCTCGATTTTTAAAATTCCTGAGGCTAAACCGTTTGTGTTACGAACTTCTAAATGTGCTTTTTAGGCAGAAATCAAGCCATCTACATGATTGATACCAGCATAAGTAGAATTTAAACCCTACTACTAAATTTAGCTATTTTTAAAATTCACGATTTTTAAAATTCCTGAGGCTAAACCGTTTGTGTTACGAACTTCTTAATATGAATTTTACACAGAAAGCAAGCTATCTACATGATTGAAGCGAGTTTAAGGAGAATTTGAAACCACTACTAAAATTAGCTATTTTTAAAATTCTCGATTTTTAAAATTCCTGGGGCTTAACCGTTTGTGCTACGAACTTCTAAATGTGCTTTTTAGACAGAAAGCAAGCCATCTACATGATTGAAACGAGTTTAAGTAGAATATAAAACCCACTACTAAATTTAGCTTTTTTTCAAATTCTCGATTCTTAAAATTCCTGAGGCTAAACCGTTTGTGTTACGAACTTCTAAATGTGCTTTTTAGATAGAAAGCAAGCTAGCTACATGATTGAAACGAGTTTAAGAAGAATTCAAAACCAACTACTAAATTTAGCTATTTTTAAAATTCTCGATTTTTAAAATTCCTGAGGCTAAACCGTTTGTGTTACGAACTTCTACATGAGCTTTTTAGGCAGAAAACAAGCCATCCACGTGATTGATTCCAGCATAAGTAGAATTTAAACCCTACTACTAAAATTAGCTATTTTTAAAATTCTCGATTTTTAAATTTCCTGGGGCTAAACCGTTTGTGCTACGAACTTCTAAATGTGCTTTTTAGACAGAAAGCAAGCCATCTACATGATTGAAACGAGTTTAAGTAGAATTTAAAACCCACTACTAAATTTAGCTATTTTTCAAATTCTCGATTCTTAAAATTCCTGAGGCTAAACCGTTTGTGTTACGAACTTCTAAATGTGCTTTTTAGGCAGAAAGCAAGCCATCTACATGATTGATACCAGCATAAGAAGAATTTAAACCCTACTACTAAATTTAGCTATTTTTAAAATTCTTGACTTTTAAAATTCCCGAGGCTAAACCGTTTGTGTTACGAACTTCTAAATGTGCTTTTTAGGCAGAAAGCATGCCATCTACATGATTGAAACCAGCATAAGTAGAATTTAAACCCTACTAATAAATTTAGCAATTTTTAAAATTCTCGATTTTTAAAATTCCTGAGGCTAAACCGTTTGTGTTACGAACTTCTTAATATGCGTTTTACACAGAAAGCAAGCTATCTACATGATTGAAACGAGTTTAAAAAGAATTTAAAACCTACTACTAAAATTAGCTATTTTTAAAATTCTCGATTTTTAAAATTCCTGAGGCTAAACCGTTTGTGTTACGAACTTCTAAATGTGCTTTTTAGGCAGAAATCAAGCCATCTACATGATTGATACCAGCATAAGTAGAATTTAAACCCTACTACTAAATTTAGCTATTTTTAAAATTCACGATTTTTAAAATTCCTGAGGCTAAACCGTTTGTGTTACGAACTTCTTAATATGAATTTTACACAGAAAGCAAGCTATCTACATGATTGAAACGAGTTTAAGGAGAATTTGAAACCTACTACTAAAATTAGCGATTTTTAAAATTCTCGATTTTTAAAATTCCTGGGGCTTAACCGTTTGTGCTACGAACTTCTAAATGTGCTTTTTAGGCAGGAAGCATGCCATCTACATGATTGAAACCAGCATAAGTAGAATTTAAACCCTACTAATAAATTTAGCTATTTTTAAAATTCTCGATTTTTAAAATTCCTGAGGCTAAACCGTTTGTGTTACGAACTTCTTAATATGCGTTTTACACAGAAAGCAAGCTATCTACATGATTGAAACGAGTTTAAAAAGAATTTAAAACCTACTACTAAAATTAGCTATTTTTAAAATTCTCGATTTTTAAAATTCCTGAGGCTAAACCGTTTGTGTTACGAACTTCTAAATGTGCTTCTTAGGCAGAAATCAAGCCATCTACATGATTGATACCAGCATAAGTAGAATTTAAACCCTACTACTAAATTTAGCTATTTTTAAAATTCACGATTTTTAAAATTCCTGAGGCTAAACCGTTTGTGTTACGAACTTCTTAATATGAATTTTACACAGAAAGCAAGTTATCTACGTGATTGAAACGAGTTTAAGGAGAATTTGAAACCTACTACTAAAATTAGCTATTTTTAAAATTCTCGATTTTTAAAATTCCTGGGGCTAAACCATTTGTGCCAGGAATTTCTAAATGTGCTTTTTAGACAGAAAGCAAGCCAACTACATGATTGAAACGAGTTTAAGAAGAATTTAAAACCTACTACTAAATTTGGCTATTTTTAAAATTCTCGATTTTTAAAATTCCTGAGGCTAAACCGTTTGTGTTACGAACTTCTTAATATGAATTTTACACAGAAAGCAAGCTATCTACATGATTGATACGAGTTTAAGGAGAATTTGAAACCTACTACTAAAATTAGCTATTTTTAAAATTCTTGACTTTTAAAATTCCTGATGCTAAACCGTTAGTGTTACGAACTTCTAAATGTGCTTTTTAGATAGAAAGCAAGCCAACTACATGATTGAAACGAGTTTAAGAAGAATTTAAAATCTACTACTAAATTTGGCTATTTTTAAAATTCTCGATTTTTAAAATTCCTGAGGCTAAACCGTTTGTGTTACGAACTTCTAAATGTGCTTTTTATATAGAAAGCAAGCTAGCTACATGATTGAAACGAGTTTAAGAAGAATTTAAAACCAACTACTAAATTTAGCTATTTTTAAAATTCTCGATTTTTAAAATTACTGAGGCTAAACCGTTTGTGTTACGAACTTCTAAATGTGCTTTTTAGGCAGAAAGCAAGCCATCTACATGATTGATACCAGCATAAGTAGAATTTAAACCCTACTACTAAATTTAACTATTTCTAAAATTCTTGACTTTTAAAATTCCCGAGGCTAAACCGTTTGTGTTACGAACTTCTAAATGTGCTTTATAGGCAGAAAGCATGCCATCTACATGATTGAAACCAGCATAAGTAGAATTTAAACCTACTAATAAATTTAGTTATTTTTAAAATTCTCGATTTTTAAAATTCCTGAGGCTAAACCGTTTGTGTTACGAACTTCTTAATATGCGTTTTACACAGAAAGCAAGCTATCTACATGATTGAAACGAGTTTAAAAAGAATTTAAAACCTACTACTAAAATTAGCTATTTTTAAAATTCTCGATTTTTAAAATTCCTGAGGCTAAACCGTTTGTGTTACGAACTTCTAAATGTGCTTTTTAGGCAGAAATCAAGCCATCTACATGATTGATACCAGCATAAGTAGAATTTAAACCCTACTACTAAATTTAGCTATTTTTAAAATTCACGATTTTTAAAATTCCTGAGGCTAAACCGTTTGTGTTACGAACTTCTTAATATGCGTTTTACACAGAAAGCAAGCTATCTACATGATTGAAACGAGTTTAAAAAGAATTTAAAACCTACTACTAAAATTAGCTATTTTTAAAATTCTCGATTTTTAAAATTCCTGAGGCTAAACCGTTTGTGTTACGAACTTCTAAATGTGCTTTTTAGGCAGAAATCAAGCCATCTACATGATTGATACCAGCATAAGTAGAATTTAAACCCTACTACTAAATTTAGCTATTTTTAAAATTCACGATTTTTAAAATTCCTGAGGCTAAACCGTTTGTGTTACGAACTTCTTAATATGAATTTTACACAGAAAGCAAGCTATCTACATGATTGAAACGAGTTTAAGGAGAATTTGAAACCTACTACTAAAATTAGCGATTTTTAAAATTCTCGATTTTTAAAATTCCTGGGGCTTAACCGTTTGTGCTACGAACTTCTAAATGTGCTTTTTAGACAGAAAGCAAGCCATCTACATGATTGAAACGAGTTTAAGTAGAATTTAAAACCCACTACTAAATTTAGCTATTTTTCAAATTCTCGATTCTTAAAATTCCTGAGGCTAAACCGTTTGTGTTACGAACTTCTAAATGTGCTTTTTAGACAGAAAGCAAGCCATCTACATGATTGAAACGAGTTTAAGTAGAATTTAAAACCCACTACTAAATTTAGCTATTTTTCAAATTCTCGATTCTTAAAATTCCTGAGGCTAAACCGTTTGTGTTACGAACTTCTAAATGTGCTTTTTAGGCAGAAAGCAAGCCATCTACATGATTGATACCAGCATAAGTAGAATTTAAACCCTACTACTAAATTTAGCTATTTTTAAAATTCTTGACTTTTAAAATTCCCGAGGCTAAACCGTTTGTGTTACGAACTTCTAAATGTGCTTTTAAGGCAGAAAGCATGCCATCTACATGATTGAAACCAGCATAAGTAGAATTTAAACCCTACTAATAAATTTAGCTATTTTTAAAATTCTCGATTTTTAAAATTCCTGAGGCTAAACCGTTTGTGTTACGAACTTCTTAATATGCGTTTTACACAGAAAGCAAGCTATCTACATGATTGAAACGAGTTTAAAAAGAATTTAAAACCTACTACTAAAATTAGCTATTTTTAAAATTCTCGATTTTTAAAATTCCTGAGGCTAAACCTTTTGTGTTACGAACTTCTAAATGTGCTTTTTAGGCAGAAATCAAGCCATCTACATGATTGAAACGAGTTTAAGGAGAATTTGAAACCTAAGTAAAAAAAAAAAAACATAAGTAGAATTTAAACCCTACTACTAAATTTAGCTATTTTTAAAATTCACGATTTTTAAAATTCCTGAGGCTAAACCGTTTGTGTTACGAACTTCTTAATATGAATTTTACACAGAAAGCAAGCTATCTACATGATTGAAACGAGTTTAAGGAGAATTTGAAACCTACTACTAAAATTAGCTATTTTTAAAATTCTCGATTTTTAAAATTCCTGAGGCTAAACCGTTTGTGTTACGAACTTCTAAATGTGCTTTTTAGACAGAAAGCAAGCCATCTACATGATTGATACCAGCATAAGTAGAATTTAAAACCCACTACTAAATTTAGCTATTTTTCAAATTCTCGATTCTTAAAATTCCTGAGGCTAAACCGTTTGTGTTACGAACTTCTAAATGTGCTTTTTAGGCAGAAAGCAAGCCATCTACATGATTGATACCAGCATAAGTAGAATTTAAACCCTACTAATAAATTTAGCTATTTTTAAAATTCTCGATTTTTAAAATTCCTGAGGCTAAACCGTTTGTGTTACGAACTTCTTAATATGAATTTTACACAGAAAGCAAGCTATCTACATGATTGAAACCAGCATAAGTAGAATTTAAACCCTACTAATAAATTTAGCTATTTTTAAAATTCTCGATTTTTAAAATTCCTGAGGCTAAACCGTTTGTGTTACGAACTTCTTAATATGCGTTTTACACAGAAAGCAAGCTATCTACATGATTGAAACGAGTTTAAAAAGAATTTAAAACCTACTACTAAAATTAGCTATTTTTAAAATTCTCGATTTTTAAAATTCCTGAGGCTAAACCGTTTGTGTTACGAACTTCTAAATGTGCTTTTTAGGCAGAAATCAAGCCATCTACATGATTGATACCAGCATAAGTAGAATTTAAACCCTACTACTAAATTTAGCTATTTTTAAAATTCACGATTTTTAAAATTCCTGAGGCTAAACCGTTTGTGTTACGAACTTCTTAATATGAATTTTACACAGAAAGCAAGCTATCTACATGATTGAAACGAGTTTAAGGAGAATTTGAAACCTACTACTAAAATTAGCTATTTTTAAAATTCTCGATTTTTAAAATTCCTGGGGCTTAACCGTTTGTGCTACGAACTTCTAAATGTGCTTTTTAGACAGAAAGCAAGCCATCTACATGATTGAAACGAGTTTAAGTAGAATTTAAAACCCACTACTAAATTTAGCTATTTTTCAAATTCTCGATTCTTAAAATTCCTGAGGCTAAACCGTTTGTGTTACGAACTTCTAAATGTGCTTTTTAGGCAGAAAGCAAGCCATCTACATGATTGATACCAGCATAAGTAGAATTTAAACCCTACTACTAAATTTAGCTATTTTTAAAATTCTTGACTTTTAAAATTCCCGAGGCTAAACCGTTTGTGTTACGAACTTCTAAATGTGCTTTTTAGGCAGAAAGCATGCCATCTACATGATTGAAACCAGCATAAGTAGAATTTAAACCCTACTAATAAATTTAGCTATTTTTAAAATTCTCGATTTTTAAAATTCCTGAGGCTAAACCGTTTGTGTTACGAACTTCTTAATATGCGTTTTACACAGAAAGCAAGCTATCTAAATGATTGAAACGAGTTTAAAAAGAATTTAAAACCTACTACTAAAATTAGCTATTTTTAAAATTCTCGATTTTTAAAATTCCTGAGGCTAAACCGTTTGTGTTACGAACTTCTAAATGTGCTTTTTAGGCAGAAATCAAGCCATCTACATGATTGATACCAGCATAAGTAGAATTTAAACCCTACTACTAAATTTAGCTATTTTTAAAATTCACGATTTTTAAAATTCCTGAGGCTAAACCGTTTGTGTTACGAACTTCTTAATATGAATTTTACACAGAAAGCAAGCTATCTACGTGATTGAAACGAGTTTAAGGAGAATTTGAAACCTACTACTAAAATTAGCTATTTTTAAAATTCTCGATTTTTAAAATTCCTGGGGCTAAACCATTTGTGCCAGGAATTTCTAAATGTGCTTTTTAGACAGAAAGCAAGCCATCTACATGATTGAAACGTGTTTAAGAAGAATTTAAAACCTACTACTAAATTTGGCTATTTTTAAAATTCTCGATTTTTAAAATTCCTGAGGCTAAACCGTTTGTGTTACGAACTTCTTAATATGAATTTTACACAGAAAGCAAGCTATCTACATGATTGATACGAGTTTAAGGAGAATTTGAAACCTACTACTAAAATTAGCTATTTTTAAAATTCTTGACTTTTAAAATTCCTGATGCTAAACCGTTAGTGTTACGAACTTCTAAATGTGCTTTTTAGATAGAAAGCAAGCCAACTACATGATTGAAACGAGTTTAAGAAGAATTTAAAATCTACTACTAAATTTGGCTATTTTTAAAATTCTCGATTTTTAAAATTCCTGAGGCTAAACCGTTTGTGTTACGAACTTCTAAATGTGCTTTTTATATAGAAAGCAAGCTAGCTACATGATTGAAACGAGTTTAAGAAGAATTTAAAACCAACTACTAAATTTAGCTATTTTTAAAATTCTCGATTTTTAAAATTACTGAGGCTAAACCGTTTGTGTTACGAACTTCTAAATGTGCTTTTTAGGCAGAAAGCAAGCCATCTACATGATTGATACCAGCATAAGTAGAATTTAAACCCTACTACTAAATTTAACTATTTCTAAAATTCTTGACTTTTAAAATTCCCGAGGCTAAACCGTTTGTGTTACGAACTTCTAAATGTGCTTTTTAGGCAGAAAGCATGCCTTCTACATGATTGAAACCAGCATAAGTAGAATTTAAACCTACTAATAAATTTAGCTATTTTTAAAATTCTCGATTTTTAAAATTCCTGAGGCTAAACCGTTTGTGTTACGAACTTCTTAATATGAATTTTACACAGAAAGCAAGCTATCAACATGATTGAAACGAGTTTAAAAAGAATTTGAAACCTACTACTAAAATTAGCTATTTTTAAAATTATCGATTTTTAAAATTCCTGGGGCTTAACCGTTTGTGCTACGAACTTCTAAATGTGCTTTTTAGACAGAAAGCAAGCCATCTACATGATTGAAACGAGTTTAAGTAGAATTTAAAACCCACTACTAAATTTAGCTATTTTTAAAATTCTCGATTTTTAAAATTCCTGGGGCTAAACCGTTTGTGCTACGAACTTCTAAATGTGCTTTTTAGACAGAAAGCAAGCCATCTACATGATTGAAACGAGTTTAAGTAGAATTTAAAACCCACTACTAAATTTAGCTATTTTTCAAATTCTCGATTCTTAAAATTCCTGAGGCTAAACCGTTTGTGTTACGAACTTCTAAATGTGCTTTTTAGGCAGAAAGCAAGCCATCTACATGATTGATACCAGCATAAGTAGAATTTAAACCCTACTACTAAATTTAGCTATTTTTAAAATTCTTGACTTTTAAAATTCCCGAGGCTAAACCGTTTGTGTTACGAACTTCTAAATGTGCTTTTTAGGCAGAAAGCATGCCATCTACATGATTGAAACCAGCATAAGTAGAATTTAAACCCTACTAATAAATTTAGCTATTTTTAAAATTCTCGATTTTTAAAATTCCTGAGGCTAAACCGTTTGTGTTACGAACTTCTTAATATGCGTTTTACACAGAAAGCAAGCTATCTACATGATTGAAACGAGTTTAAAAAGAATTTAAAACCTACTACTAAAATTAGCTATTTTTAAAATTCTCGATTTTTAAAATTCCTGAGGCTAAACCGTTTGTGTTACGAACTTCTAAATGTGCTTTTTAGACAGAAAGCAAGCCATCTACATGATTGAAACGAGTTTAAGTAGAATTTAAAACCCACTACTAAATTTAGCTATTTTTCAAATTCTCGATTCTTAAAATTCCTGAGGCTAAACCGTTTGTGTTACGAACTTCTAAATGTGCTTTTTAGACAGAAAGCAAGCCATCTACATGATTGAAACGAGTTTAAGTAGAATTTAAAACCCACTACTAAATTTAGCTATTTTTCAAATTCTCGATTCTTAAAATTCCTGAGGCTAAACCGTTTGTGTTACGAACTTCTAAATGTGCTTTTTAGGCAGAAAGCAAGCCATCTACATGATTGATGCCAGCATAAGTAGAATTTAAACCCTACTACTAAATTTAGCTATTTTTAAAATTCTTGACTTTTAAAATTCCCGAGGCTAAACCGTTTGTGTTCCGAACTTCTAAATGTGCTTTTTAGGCAGAAAGCAAGCCATCTACATGATTGATACCAGCATAAGTAGAATTTAAACCCTACTAATAAATTTAGCTATTTTTAAAATTCTCGATTTTTAAAATTCCTGAGGCTAAACCGTTTGTGTTACGAACTTCTTAATATGCGTTTTACACAGAAAGCAAGCTATCTACATGATTGAAACGAGTTTAAAAAGAATTTAAAACCTACTACTAAAATTAGCTATTTTCAAAATTCTCGATTTTTAAAATTCCTGAGGCTAAACCGTTTGTGTTACGAACTTCTAAATGTGCTTTTTAGGCAGAAATCAAGCCATCTACATGATTGATACCAGCATAAGTAGAATTTAAACCCTACTACTAAATTTAGCTATTTTTAAAATTCACGATTTTTAAAATTCCTGAGGCTAAACCGTTTGTGTTACGAACTTCTTAATATGAATTTTACACAGAAAGCAAGCTATCTACATGATTGAAACGAGTTTAAGGAGAATTTGAACCCTACTACTAAAATTAGCTATTTTTAAATTTCTCGATTTTTAAAATTCCTGAGGCTAAACCGTTGGTGTTACGAACTTCTAAATGTGCTTTTTAGACAGAAAGCAAGCCATCTACATGATTGATACCAGCATAAGTAGAATTTAAACCCTACTACTAAATTTAGCTATTTTTAAAATTCACGATTTTTAAAATTCCTGAGGCTAAACCGTTTGTGTTACGAACTTCTTAATATGAATTTTACACAGAAAGCAAGCTATCTACATGATTGAAACGAGTTTAAGGAGAATTTGAAACCTACTACTAAAATTAGCTATTTTTAAAATTCTCGATTTTTAAAATTCCTGGGGCTTAACCGTTTGTGCTACGAACTTCTAAATGTGCTTTTTAGACAGAAAGCAAGCCATCTACATGATTGAAACGAGTTTAAGTAGAATTTAAAACCCACTACTAAATTTAGCTATTTTTCCAATTCTCGATTCTTAAAATTCCCGAGGCTAAACCGTTTGTGTTACGAACTTCTAAATGTGCTTTTTAGGCAGAAAGCATGCCATCTACATGATTGAAACCAGCATAAGTAGAATTTAAACCCTACTAATAAATTTAGCTATTTTTAAAATTCTCGATTTTTAAAATTCCTGAGGCTAAACCGTTTGTGTTACGAACTTCTTAATTTGCGTTTTACACAGAAAGCAAGCTATCTACAAGATTGAAACGAGTTTAAAAAGAATTTAAAACCTACTACTAAAATTAGCTATTTTTAAAATTCTCGATTTTTAAAATTCCTGAGGCTAAACCGTTTGTGTTACGAACTTCTAAATGTGCTTTTTAGGCAGAAATCAAGCCATCTACATGATTGATACCAGCATAAGTAGAATTTAAACCCTACTACTAAATTTAGCTATTTTTAAAATTCACGATTTTTAAAATTCCTGAGGCTAAACCGTTTGTGTTACGAACTTCTTAATATGAATTTTACACAGAAAGCAAGCTATCTACGTGATTGAAACGAGTTTAAGGAGAATTTGAAACCTACTACTAAAATTAGCTATTTTTAAAATTCTCGATTTTTAAAATTCCTGGGGCTAAACCATTTGTGCCAGGAATTTCTAAATGTGCTTTTTAGACAGAAAGCAAGCCATCTACATGATTGAAACGTGTTTAAGAAGAATTTAAAACCTACTACTAAATTTGGCTATTTTTAAAATTCTCGATTTTTAAAATTCCTGAGGCTAAACCGTTTGTGTTACGAACTTCTTAATATGAATTTTACACAGAAAGCAAGCTATCTACATGATTGATACGAGTTTAAGGAGAATTTGAAACCTACTACTAAAATTAGCTATTTTTAAAATTCTTGACTTTTAAAATTCCTGATGCTAAACCGTTAGTGTTACGAACTTCTAAATGTGCTTTTTAGATAGAAAGCAAGCCAACTACATGATTGAAACGAGTTTAAGAAGAATTTAAAATCTACTACTAAATTTGGCTATTTTTAAAATTCTCGATTTTTAAAATTCCTGAGGCTAAACCGTTTGTGTTACGAACTTCTAAATGTGCTTTTTATATAGAAAGCAAGCTAGCTACATGATTGAAACGAGTTTAAGAAGAATTTAAAACCAACTACTAAATTTAGCTATTTTTAAAATTCTCGATTTTTAAAATTACTGAGGCTAAACCGTTTGTGTTACGAACTTCTAAATGTGCTTTTTAGGCAGAAAGCAAGCCATCTACATGATTGATACCAGCATAAGTAGAATTTAAACCCTACTACTAAATTTAACTATTTCTAAAATTCTTGACTTTTAAAATTCCCGAGGCTAAACCGTTTGTGTTACGAACTTCTAAATGTGCTTTTTAGGCAGAAAGCATGCCATCTACATGATTGAAAACAGCATAAGTAGAATTTAAACCTACTAATAAATTTAGCTATTTTTAAAATTCTCGATTTTTAAAATTCCTGAGGCTAAACCGTTTGTGTTACGAACTTCTTAATATGCGTTTTACACAGAAAGCAAGCTATCTACATGATTGAAACGAGTTTAAAAAGAATTTAAAACCTACTACTAAAATTAGCTATTTTTAAAATTCTCGATTTTTAAAATTCCTGAGGCTAAACCGTTTGTGTTACGAACTTCTAAATGTGCTTTTTAGGTAGAAATCAAGCCATCTACATGATTGATACCAGCATAAGTAGAATTTACACCCTACTACTAAATTTAGCTATTTTTAAAATTCACGATTTTTAAAATTCCTGAGGCTAAACCGTTTGTGTTACGAACTTCTTAATATGCGTTTTACACAGAAAGCAAGCTATCTACATGATTGAAACGAGTTTAAAAAGAATTTAAAACCTACTACTAAAATTAGCTATTTTTAAAATTCTCGATTTTTAAAATTCCTGAGGCTAAACCGTTTGTGTTACGAACTTCTAAATGTGCTTTTTAGGCAGAAATCAAGCCATCTACATGATTGATACCAGCATAAGTAGAATTTAAACCCTACTACTAAATTTAGCTATTTTTAAAATTCACGATTTTTAAAATTCCTGAGGCTAAACCGTTTGTGTTACGAACTTCTTAATATGAATTTTACACAGAAAGCAAGCTATCTACATGATTGAAACGAGTTTAAGGAGAATTTGAAACCTACTACTAAAATTAGCGATTTTTAAAATTCTCGATTTTTAAAATTCCTGGGGCTTAACCGTTTGTGCTACGAACTTCTAAATGTGCTTTTTAGACAGAAAGCAAGCCATCTACATGATTGAAACGAGTTTAAGTAGAATTTAAAACCCACTACTAAATTTAGCTATTTTTCAAATTCTCGATTCTTAAAATTCCTGAGGCTAAACCGTTTGTGTTACGAACTTCTAAATGTGCTTTTTAGACAGAAAGCAAGCCATCTACATGATTGAAACGAGTTTAGGTAGAATTTAAAACCCACTACTAAATTTAGCTATTTTTCAAATTCTCGATTCTTAAAATTCCTGAGGCTAAACCGTTTGTGTTACGAACTTCTAAATGTGCTTTTTAGGCAGAAAGCAAGCCATCTACATGATTGATGCCAGCATAAGTAGAATTTAAACCCTACTACTAAATTTAGCTATTTTTAAAATTCTTGACTTTTAAAATTCCCGAGGCTAAACCGTTTGTGTTACGAACTTCTAAATGTGCTTTTTAGGCAGAAAGCAAGCCATCTACATGATTGATACCAGCATAAGTAGAATTTAAACCCTACTAATAAATTTAGCTATTTTTAAATTCTCGTTTTTTAAAATTCCTGAGGCTAAACCGTTTGTGTTACGAACTTCTTAATATGCGTTTTACACAGAAAGCAAGCTATCTACATGATTGAAACGAGTTTAAAAAGAATTTAAAACCTACTACTAAAATCAGCTATTTTTATAATTCTCGATTTTTAAAATTCCTGAGGCTAAACCGTTTGTGTTACGAACTTCTAAATGTGCTTTTTAGGCAGAAATCAAGCCATCTACATGATTGATACCAGCATAAGTAGAATTTAAACCCTACTACTAAATTTAGCTATTTTTAAAATTCACGATTTTTAAAATTCCTGAGGCTAAACCGTTTGTGTTACGAACTTCTTAATATGAATTTTACACAGAAAGCAAGCTATCTACATGATTGAAACGAGTTTAAGGAGAATTTGAACCCTACTACTAAAATTAGCTATTTTTAAATTTCTCGATTTTTAAAATTCCTGAGGCTAAACCGTTTGTGTTACGAACTTCTAAATGTGCTTTTTAGACAGAAAGCAAGCCATCTACATGATTGATACCAGCATAAGTAGAATTTAAACCCTACTACTAAATTTAGCTATTTTTAAAATTCACGATTTTTAAAATTCCTGAGGCTAAACCGTTTGTGTTACGAACTTCTTAATATGAATTTTACACAGAAAGCAAGCTATCTACATGATTGAAACGAGTTTAAGGAGAATTTGAAACCTACTACTAAAATTAGCTATTTTTAAAATTCTTGACTTTTAAAATTCCCGAGGCTAAACCGTTTGTGTTACGAACTTCTAAATGTGCTTTTTAGACAGAAAGCAAGCCATCTACATGATTGAAACGAGTTTAAGTAGAATTTAAAACCCACTACTAAATTTAGCTATTTTTCAAATTC
Source organism: Melanotus villosus (assembly GCA_963082815.1). Taxonomy (NCBI): domain Eukaryota; kingdom Metazoa; phylum Arthropoda; class Insecta; order Coleoptera; family Elateridae; genus Melanotus; species Melanotus villosus. The sequence goes on from CAUJBP010000052.1 coordinate 87,424, forward strand.
TCGATTCTTAAAATTCCCGAGGCTAAACCGTTTGTGTTACGAACTTCTAAATGTGCTTTTTAGGCAGAAAGCATGCCATCTACATGATTGAAACCAGCATAAGTAGAATTTAAACCCTACTAATAAATTTAGCTATTTTTAAAATTCTCGATTTTTAAAATTCCTGAGGCTAAACCGTTTGTGTTACGAACTTCTTAATTTGCGTTTTACACAGAAAGCAAGCTATCTACAAGATTGAAACGAGTTTAAAAAGAATTTAAAACCTACTACTAAAATTAGCTATTTTTAAAATTCTCGTTTTTTAAAATTCCTGAGGCTAAACCGTTTGTGTTACGAACTTCTAAATGTGCTTTTTAGGCAGAAAGCAAGCCATCTACATGATTGATACCAGCATAAGTAGAATTTAAACCCTACTACTAAATTTAGCTATTTTTAAAATTCTTGACTTTTAAAATTTCCGAGGCTAAACCGTTTGTGTTACGAACTTCTAAATGTGCTTTTTAGGCAGAAAGCAAGCCATCTACATGATTGATACCGGCATAAGTAGAATTTAAACCCCACTACTAAATTTAGCTATTTTTAAAATTCTTGACTTTTAAAATTCCCGAGGCTAAACCGTTTGTGTTACGAACTTCTTAATATGCATTTTACACAGAAAGCAAGCTAACTACATGATTGAAACGAGTTTAAAAAGAATTTAAAAGCTACTACTAAAATTAGCTATTTTTGAAATTCTCGAATTTTAAAATTCCTGAGGCTAAACCGTTTGTGTTACGAACTTCTAAATGTGCTTTTTAGGCAGAAAGCATGATTGATACCGGCATAAGTAGAATTTAAACCCCACTACTAAATTTAGCTATTTTTAAAATTCTCGATTTTTAAAATCCCTGAGGCTAAACCGTTTGTGATACGAACTTCTTAATATGCATATTACACAGAAAGCAAGCTATCTACATGACTGAAACGAGTTTAAAAAGAATTTAAAAGCTACTACTAAAATTAGCTATTTTTAAAATTCTCGATTTTTAAAATTGCTGAGGCTAAACCGTTTGTGTTACTAACTTCTAAATGTGCTTTTTAGGCAGAAAGCAAGCCATCTACATGATTGATACCAGCATAAGTAGAATTTAAACCCTACTACTAAATTTAGCTATTTTTAAAATTCACAATTTTTAAAATTCGCTAGGCTAAACCGTTTGTGTTACGAACTTCTTAATATGAATTTTACACAGAAAGCAAGCTATCTACATGATTGAAACGAGTTTAAGGAGAATTTAAAACCTACTACTAAAATTAGCTATTTTTAAAATTCTCGCTTTTTACAATTCCTGTGGCTAAACCGTTTGTGTTACGAACTTCTAAATGTGCTTTTTAGGCAGAAAGCAAGCCATCTACATGATTGATACCAGCATAAGTAGAATTTAAACCCTACTACTAAATTTAGCTATTTTTAAAATTCACAATTTTTAAAATTCCCGAGGCTAAACCGTTTGTGTTACGAACTTCTTAATATGAATTTTACACAGAAAGCAAGCTATCTACATGATTGAAACGAGTTTAAGGAGAATTTAAAACCTACTACTAAAATTAGCTATTTTTAAAATTCTCGCTTTTTACAATTCCTGAGGCTAAACCATTTGTGTTACGAACTTCTAAATGTGCTTTTTAGGCAGAAAGCAAGCCATCTACATGATTGATACCAGCATAAGTAGAATTTAAACCCTACTACTAAATTTAGCTATTTTTAAAGTTCTCGACTTTTAAAACTCCTGAGGCTAAACCGTTTGTGTTACGAACTTCTAAATGTGCTTTTTAGGCAGAAATCAAGCCATCTACATGATTGATACCAGCATAAGTAGAATTTAAACCCTACTACTAAATTTAGCTATTTTTAAAATTCACGATTTTTAAAATTCCCGAGGCTAAACGGTTTGTGTTACGAACTTCTTAATATGAATTTTACACAGAAAGCAAGCTATCTACATGATTGAAACGAGTTTAAGGAGAATTTAAAACCTACTGCTAAAATTAGCTATTTTTAAAATTCTCGATTTTTAAAATTCCTGAGGCTAAACCGTTTGTGTTACGAACTTCTAAATGTGCTTTTTAGGCAGAAAGCAAGGCATCTACATGATTGATACCAGCATAAGTAGAATTTAAACCCCTCTACTAAATTTAGCTATTTTTAAAATTCACGATTTTTAAAATTCCCGAGGCGAAACCGTTTGTGTTACGAACTTCTACATGAGCTTTTTAGGCAGAAAGCAAGGCATCTACATGATTGATACCAGCATAAATAGAATTTAAACAGTACTACTACTAAATTTAGCTATTTTTAAAATTCTTGACTTTTAAAATACCTGATGCTAAACCGTTTGTGTTACGAACTTCTAAATGTGCTTTTTAGATAGAAAGCAAGCCAACTATATGATTGAAACGAGGTTAAGAAGAATTTAAAACCTACTACTAAATTTAGCTATTTTTAAAATTCTCGATTTTTAAAATTCCTGAGGCTAAACCGTTTGTGATACGAACTTCTAAATGTGCTTTTTAGATAGAAAGCAAGCTAGCTACTTGATTGAAACGAGTTTAAGAAGAATTTAAAACCTACTACTAAATTTAGCTATTTTTAAAATTATCGATTTTTAAAATTCCTGGGGCTAAACTGTTTGTGTTACGAACTTCTACTTGAGCAGGCAGAAAACAAGCCATCTACGTGATTGATACCAGCATAAGTAGAATTTAAACCCTACTACTAAATTTAGCTATTTTTAAAATTCTTGACTTTTAACATTCCTGATGCTAAACCGGTTCTGTTACGAACTTCGAAATGTGCTTTTTAGATAGAAAGCAAGCTAGCTACATGATTGAAACGAGTTTAAGAAGAATTTAAAATCTACTACTAAATTTATTTATTTTTAAAATTCTCGATTTTTAAAATTCCTGGGGCTAAACCGTTTGTGCTACGAACTTCTAAATGTGCTTTTTAGACAGAAAGCAAGCCATCTACATGATTGAAACGATTTTAAGAAGAATTTAAAACCTACTACTAAATTTAGCTATTTTTAAAATTCTCGATTTTTAAAATTCCTGAGGCTAAACCGTTTGTGTTACGAACTTCTGAATTTGCTTTTTAGGCAGAAAGCAAGCCATCAACATGATTGATACCAGCATAAGTAGAATTTAAACCCTACTAATAAATTTAGCTATTTTTAAAATTCTTGACTTTTAAAATTCCCGAGGCTAAACCGTTTGTGTTACGAAGTTCTAAATGTGCTTTTTAGGCAGAAAGCAAGCCATCTACATGATTGATACCAGTATAAGTAGAATTTAAACCCTACTAATAAATTTAGATATATTTAAAATTCTCGCCTTTTTTAAAATTCCTGAGGCTAAACCGTTTGTGTTACGAACTTCTTAATATGCATATTACACAGAAAGCAAGCTATCTACATGACTGAAACGAGTTTAAAAAGAATTTAAAACTTACTACTAAAATTAGCTATTTTTAAAATTCTCGATTTTTAAAATTCCTGAGGCTAAACCGTTTGTGTTACGAACTTCTAAATGTGCTTTTTAGGCAGAAAGCAAGGCATCTACATGATTGATACCAGCATAAGTAGAATTTAAACCCCACTACTAAATTTAGCTATTTTTAAAATTCACGATTTTTAAAATTCCCGAGGCGAAACCGTTTGTGTTACGAACTTCTTAATATGCATTTTACACAGAGAGCAAGCTATCTATATGATTGAAACGAGTTTAAGAAGAATTTAAAACCTACTACTAAAATTAGCTGTTTTTAATATTCTCGATTTTTAAAATTGCTGAGGCTAAACCGTTTGTGTTACGAACTTCTAAATGTGCTTTTTAGGCAGAAAGCAAGCCATCTACATGATTGATACCAGCATAAGTAGAATTTAAACCCTACTACTAAATTTAGCTATTTTTAAAATTCACGATTTTTAAAATTCTCGAGGCTAAACCGTTTGTGTTACGAACTTCTACATGAGCTTTTTAGGCAGAAAGCAAGGCATCTACATGATTGATACCAGCATAAATAGAATTTAAACAGTACTACTACTAAATTTAGCTATTTTTAAAATTCTTGACTTTTAAAATACCTGATGCTAAACCGTTTGTGTTACGAACTTCTAACTGTGCTTTTTAGATAGAAAGCAAGCCAACTACATGATTGAAACGAGGTTAAGAAGAATTTAAAACCTACTACTAAATTTAGCTATTTTTAAAATTCTCGATTTTTAAAATTCCTGAGGCTAAACCGTTTGTGTTACGAACTTCTAAATGTGCTTTTTAGATAGAAAGCAAGCTAGCTACTTGATTGAAACGAGTTTAAGAAGAATTTAAAACCTACTACTAAATTTAGCTATTTTTAAAATTCACGATTTTTAAAATTCCTGAGGCTAAACCGTTTGTGTTACGAACTTCTACATGAGCTTTTTAGGCAGAAAACAAGCCATCTACGTGATTGATACCAGCATAAGTAGAATTTAAACCCTACTACTAAATTTAGCTATTTTTAAAATTCACGATTTTTAAAATTCTCGAGGCTAAACCGTTTGTGTTACGAACTTCTAAATGTGCTTTTTAGATAGAAAGCAAGCCAGCTACATGATTGAAACGAGGTTAAGAAGAATTTAAAACCTACTTCTAAATTTAGCTATTTTTAAAATTCTCGATTTTTAAAATTCCTGAGGCTAAACCGTTTGTGTTACGAACTTCTAAATGTGCTTTTTAGATAGAAAGCAAGCTAGCTACATGATTGAAACGAGTTTAAGAAGAATTTAAAACCTACTACTAAATTTAGCTATTTTTAAAATTCTCGATTTTTAAAATTCCTGAGGCTAAACCGTTTGTGTTACGAACTTCTAAATGTGCTTTTTAGATAGAAAGCAAGCTATCTACATGATTGAAACGAGTTTAAGGAGAATTTAAAACCTACTACTAAATTTAGCTATTTTTAAAATTCTTGACTTTTAATATTCCTGATGCTAAACCGTTTGTGTTACGAACTTCGTAATATGAATTTTACACAGAAAGCAAGCTATCTGCATGATTGAAACGAGTTTAAGGAGAATTTAACACCTACTACTAACAACTAGCTATTTTTAAAATTCTCGTTTTTTACAATTCCTGAGGCTAAACCGTTTGTGTTACGAACTTCTACTTGAGCAGGCAGAAAACAAGCCATCTACGTGATTGATACCAGCATAAGTAGAATTTAAACCCTACTACTAAATTTAGCTATTTTTAAAATTCTTGACTTTTAATATTCCTGATGCTAAACCGTTTGTGTTACGAACTTCTTAATATGAATTTTACACAGAAAGCAAGCTATCTGCATGATTGAAACGAGTTTAAGGAGAATTTAAAACCTACTACTAAAATTAGCTATTTTTAAAATTCTCGTTTTTTACAATTCCTGAGGCTAAACCGTTTGTGTTACGAACTTCTAAATGTGCTTTTTAGGCAGAAAGCAAGCCATCTACATGATTGATACCAGCATAAGTAGAATTTAAACCCTGCTATTAAATTTAGCTATTTTTAAAATTTACGATTTTTAAAATTCCTGAGGCTAAACCGTTTGTGTTACGAACTTCTAAATGTGCTTTTTAGATAGAAAGCAAGCTAGCTACATGATTGACACGAGTTTAAGAAGAATTTAAAACCTACTACTAAATTTAGCTATTTTTAAAGTTCTCGATTTTTAAAATTCCTGAGGCTAAACCGTTTGTGTTACGAACTTCTAAATGTGTTTTTTAGATAGAAAGCAAGCTAGCTACATGATTGAAACGAGTTTAAGAAGAATGTAAAACCTACTACTAAATTTAGCTATTTTTAAAATTCTCGATTTTTAAAATTCCTGAGGCTAAACCGTTTGTGTTACGAACTTCTAAATGTGCTTTTTAGGCAGAAATCGAGCCATCTACATGATTGATACCAGCATAAGTAGAATTTAAACCCTACTACTAAATTTAGCTATTTTTAAAATTCACGATTTTTAAAATTCCCGAGGCTAAACGGTTTGTGTTACGAACTTCTTAATATGAATTTTACACAGAAAGCAAGCTATCTACATGATTGAAACGAGTTTAAGGAGAATTTAAAACCTACTACTAAATTTAGCTATTTTTAAAATTATCGATTTTTAAAATTCCTGGGGCTAAACCGTTTGTGTTACGAACTTCTACTTGAGCAGGCAGAAAACAAGCCATCTACGTGATTGATACCAGCATAAGTAGAATTTAAACCCTACTACTAAATTTAGCTATTTTTAAAATTCTTGACTTTTAATATTCCTGATGCTAAACCGTTTGTGTTACGAACTTCGAAATGTGCTTTTTAGATAGAAAGCAAGCTAGCTACATGATTGAAACGAGTTTAAGAAGAATTTAAAATCGACTACTAAATTTATTTATTTTTAAAATTCTCGATTTTTAAAATTCCTGGGGCTAAACCGTTTGTGCTACGAACTTCTAAATGTGCTTTTTAGACAGAAAGCAAGCCATCTACATGATTGAAACGAGTTTAAGAAGAATTTAAAACCTACTACTAAATTTAGCTATTTTTAAAATTCTCGATTCTTAAAATTCCTGAGGCTAAACCGTTTGTGTTACGAACTTCTAAATGTGCTTTTTAGGTAGAAACCAAGCCATCTACATGATTCATACCAGCATAAGTAGAATTTAAACCCTACTACTAAATTTAGCTATTTTTAAAGTTCACGATTTTTAAAATTCCCGAGGCTAAACCGTTTGTTTTACGAACTTCTTAATATGAATTTTACACCGAAAGCAAGCTATCTACATGATTGAAACGAGTATAAGGAGAATTTAAAACCTACTACTAAAATTAGCTATTTTTAAAATTCTCGATTTTTAAAATTCCTGAGGCTAAACCGTTTGTGTTACGAACTTCTAATTGTGCTTTTTAGGCAGAAAGCAAGCCATCTACATGATTTATACCAGCATAAGTGGAATTTAAACCCTACTACTAAATTTAGCTATTTTTAAAGTTCTTGACTTTTAAAATTCCTGATGCTAAACCGTTTGTGTTACGAATTTCTAAATGTGCTTTTTAGGTAGAAAGCAAGCCAACTACATTATTGAAACGAGTTTAAGAAGAATTTAAAACCTACTACTAAATTTAGCTATTTTTAAAGTTCTCGATTTTTAAAATTCCTGAGGCTAAGCCGTTTGTCTTACGAACTTCTAAATGTGCTTTTTAGGCAGAAAGCAAGCTATCTACATGATTGATACCAGCATAAGAAGAATTTAAATTCTACTACTAAATTTAGCTATTTTTAAAATTCACGATTTTTAAAATTCCTGAGGCTAAACCGTTTGTGTTACGAACTTCTACTTGAGCAGGCAGAAAACAAGCCATCTACGTGATTGATACCAGCATAAGTAGAATTTAAACCCTACTTCTAAATTTAGCTATTTTTAAAATTCACGATTTTTAAAATTCCCGAGGCTAACCCGTTTGTGTTACGAACTTCTACATGAGCATTTTAGGCAGAAAGCAAGCCATCTATATGATTGATACCAGCATAAGTAGAATTTATACCCTACTACTAAATTTAGCTATTTTTAAAATTCTTGAATTTTAATATTCCTGATGCTAAACCGTTTGTGTTACGAACTTCGAAATGTGCTTTTTAGATAGAAAGCAAGCTAGCTACATGATTGAAACGAGTTTAAGAAGAATTTAAAATCTACTACTAATTTTATCTATTTTTAAAGTTCTCGACTTTTAAAATTCCTGGGACTAAACCGTTTGGGCTACGAAATTCTAAATGTGCTTTTTAGACAGAAAGCAAGCCATCTACGTGATTGAAACGAGTTTAAGAAGAATTTAAAACCTACTACTATATTTACCTATTTTTAAAATTCTCGATTTTTAAAATTCCTGAGGCTAAACCGTTTGTGTTACGAACTTCTAAATGTGCTTTTTAGGCAGAAAGCAAGCCATCTACATGATTTATACCAGCATAAGTAGAATTTAAACCCTACTACTAAATTTAGCTATTTTTAAAATTCACGATTTTTAAAATTCCCGAGGCTAAACCGTTTGTGTTACGAACTTCTACATGAGCTTTTTAGGCAGAAAGCAAGCCATCTACATGATTGAGACGAGTTTAAGAAGAATTTAAAACCTACTACTAAATTTAGCTATTTTTAAAATTTTCGATTTTTAAAGTTCCTGAGGCTAAACCGTTTGTGTTACGAACTTCTTAATATGCATTTTACACGGAAAGCAAGCTATCTACATGATTGAAACGAGTTTAAGAAGAATTTAATACCTACTACTAAAATTAGTAATTTTTAATATTCTCGATTTTTAGAATTCCTGAGGCTAAACCGTTTGTGTTACGAACTTCTAAATGTCCTTTTTAGGCAGAAAGCAAGCCATCTACATGATCGATACCAGCATAAGTAGAATTTAAACCCTACTACTAAATTTAGCTATTTTTAAAATTCACGATTTTTAAAATTCCCGAGGCTAAACCGTTTGTGTTACGAACTTCTACATGAGCTTTTTAGGCAGAAAAAAGTCATCTACATGATTGATACCAGCATAAGTAGAATTTAGACCCTACTACTAAATTTAGCTATTTTTAAAATTTACGATTTTTAAAATTCCCGAGGCTAACCCGTTTGTGTTACGAACTTCTAAATGTGCTTTTTAGGCAGAAAGCAAGCCAACTACATGATTGATACCAGCATAAGTAGAATTTAAAACCTACTACTAAGATTAGCTATTTTTAATATTCTCGATTTTTAAAATTCCTGAGGCTAAACCGTTTGTGTTACGAACTTCTACTTGAGCAGGCAGAAAACAAGCCATCTACGTGATTGATACCAGCATAAGTCGAATTTAAACCCTACTACTAAATTTAGCTATTTTTAAAATTAACGATTTTTAAAATTCCCGAGGCTAACCCGTTTGTGTTTCGAACTTCTACATGAGCTTTTTAGGCAGAATGCAAGCCATCTACATGATTGATACCAGCATAAGTAGAATTTAAACCCTACTACTAAATTTAGCTATTTTTAAAATTCACGATTTTAAAAATTCCCGAGGCTAAACCGTTTGTGTTACGAACTTCTACATGAGCTTTTTAGGCAGAAAGCAAGCCATCTACATGATTGATACCAGCATAAGTAGAATTTATACCCTACTACTAAATTTAGCTATTTTTAAAATTCTTGACTTTTAATATTCCTGATGCTAAACCGTTTGTGTTACGAACTTCGAAATGTGCTTTTTAGATAGAAAGCAAGCTAGCTACATTATTGAAACGAGTTTAAGAAGAATTTAAAATCTACAACTAAATTTATTTATTTTTAAAATTCTCGATTTTTAAAATTCCTGGGGCTAAACCGTTTGTGCTACGAACTTCTAAATGTGCTTTTTAGGCAGAAAGCAAGCTATCTAAATGATTGATACCAGCATAAGTAGAATTTAAATTCTACTACTAAATTTAGCTATTTTTAAAATTCACGATTTTTAAAATTCCTGAGGCTAAACCGTTTGTGTTACGAACTTCTACTTGAGCAGGCAGAAAACAAGCCATCTACGTGATTGATACCAGCATAAGTCGAATTTAAACCCTACTACTAAATTTAGCTATTTTTAAAATTAACGATTTTTAAAATTCCCGAGGCTAACCCGTTTGTGTTTCGAACTTCTACATGCGCTTTTTAGGCAGAAAGCAAGCCATCTACATGATTGATACCAGCATAAGTAGAATTTATACCCTACTACTAAATTTAGCTATTTTTAAAATTCTTGACTTTTAATATTCCTGATGCTAAACCGTTTGTGTTACGAACTTCGAAATGTGCTTTTTAGATAGAAAGCAAGCTAGCTACATGATTGAAACGAGTTTAAGAAGAATTCAAAATCTACTACTAAATTTATTTATTTTTAAAATTCTCGATTATTAAAATTCCTGGGGCTAAACCGTTTGTGCTACGAACTTCTAAATGTGCTTTTTAGACAGAAAGCAAGCCATCTACATGATTGAAACGAGTTTAAGAAGAATTTAAAACCTACTACTAAATTTAGCTATTTTTAAAATTCTCGATTCTTAAAATTCCTGAGGCTAAACCGTTTGTGTTACGAACTTCTAAATGTGCTTTTGAGGCAGAAAGCAAGCCATCTACATGATTGATACCGGCATAAGTAGAATTTAGACCCCACTACTAAATTTAGCTATTTTTAAAATTCTTGACTTTTAAAATTCCCGAGGCTAAACCGTTTGTGTTACGAACTTCTAAATGTGCTTTTTAGGCAGAAAGCAAGCCATCTACATGATTGATACCGGCATAAGTAGAATTTAAACCCCACTACTAAATTTAGCTATTTTTAAAATTCTTGACTTTTAAAATTCCCGAGGCTAAACCGTTTGTGTTACGAACTTCTTAATATGCATTTTACACAGAAAGCAAGCTAACTACATGATTGAAACGAGTTTAAAAAGAATTTAAAAGCTACTACTAAAATTAGCTATTTTTGAAATTCTCGATTTTTAAAATTCCTGAGGCTAAACCGTTTGTGTTACGAACTTCTAAATGTGCTTTTTAGGCAGAAAGCATGATTGATACCGGCATAAGTAGAATTTAAACCCCACTACTAAATTTAGCTATTTTTAAAATTCTTGACTTTTAAAATTCCCGAGGCTAAACCGTTTGTGTTACGAACTTGTAAATGTGCTTTTTAGGCAGAAAGCAAGCCATCTACATGATTGATACCAGCATAAGTAGAATTTAAACCCTACTACTAAATTTAGCTATTTTTAAAATTCACGATTTTTAAAATTCCCGAGGCTAAACCGTTTGTTTTAGGAACTTCATAATATGCATTTTACACAGAAAGCAAGCTATCTACATGATTGAAACGAGTTTAAGAAGAATTTAAAACCTACTACTAAAATTAGCTATTTTTAAAATTCTCGATTTTTAAAATTCCTGAGGCTAAACCGTTTGTGTTACGAACTTCTAAATGTGCTTTTTAGGCAGAAAGCAAGCCATCTACATGATTGATACCAGCATATATAAGTAGAATTTAAACCCTACTACTAAATTTTGCTATTTTTAAAATTCACGATTTTTAAAATTCCCGAGGCTAAACCGTTTGTTTTAGGAACTTCATAATATGCATTTTACACAGAAAGCAAGCTAGCTACATGATTGAAACGAGTTTAAGAAGAATTTAAAACCTACTACTAAATTTAGCTATTTTTAAAATTCACGATTTTTAAAATTCCTGGGGCTAAACCGTTTGTGTTACGAACTTCTACATGAGCTTTTTAGGCAGAAAACAAGCCATCTACGTGATTGATACCAGCATAAGTAGAATTTAAACCCTACTACTAAATTTAGCTATTTTTAAAATTCTTGACTTTTAATATTCCGGATGCAAAACCGTTTGTGTTACGAACTTCTAAATGTGCTTTTTAGGCAGAAAGCAAGCCATCTACATGATTGATACCAGCATAAGTAGAATTTAAACCCTACTACTAAATTTAGCTATTTTTAAAATTCACGATTTTTAAAATTATCGAGGCTAAACCGTTTGTGTTACGAACTTCTACGTGACCTTTTTAGGCAGAAAGCAAGCCATCTACATGATTGATACCAGCATAAGTAGAATTTAAACCCTACTACTAAATTTAGCTATTTTTAAAATTCACGATTTTTAAAATTCCCGAGGCTAACCCGTTTGTGTTACGAACTTCTAAATGTGATTTTTAGGCAGAAAGCAAGCCAACTACATGATTGATACCAGCATAAGTAGAATTTAAAACCTACTACTAAAATTAGCTATTTTTAATATTCTCGATTTTTACAATTCCTGAGGCTAAACCGTTTGTGTTACGAACTTCTACTTGAGCAGGCAGAAAACGAGCCATCTACGTGATTGATACCAGCATAAGTGGAATTTAAACCCTACTACTAAATTTAGCTATTTTTAAAATTCACGATTTTTAAAATTCCCGAGGCTAACCCGTTTGTGTTACGAACTTCTACATGAGCTTTTTAGGCAGAAAGCAAGCCATCTACATGATTGATACCAGCATAAATAGAATTTAAACAGTACTACTACGAAATTTAGCTATTTTTAAAATTCTTGACTTTTAAAATACCTGATGCTAAACCGTTTGTGTTACGAACTTCTAAATGTGCTTTTTAGATAGAAAGCAAGCCAACTACATGATTGAAACGAGGTTAAGAAGAATTTAAAACCTACTTCTAAATTTAGCTATTTTTAAAATTCTCGATTTTTAAAATTCCTGAGGCTAAACCGTTTGTGTTACGAACTTCTAAATGTGCTTTTTAGATAGAAAGCAAGCTAGCTACATGATTGAAACGAGTTTAAGAAGAATTTAAAACTTACTACTAAATTTAGCTATTTTTAAAATTCTCGATTTTTAAAATTCCTGAGGCTAAACCGTTTGTGTTACGAACTTCTAAATGTGCTTTTTAGATAGAAAGCAAGCTATCTACATGATTGAAACGAGTTTAAGGAGAATTTAAAACCTACTACTAAATTTAGCTATTTTTAAAATTCTTGACTTTTAATATTCCTGATGCTAAACCGTTTGTGTTACGAACTTCGTAATATGAATTTTACACAGAAAGCAAGCTATCTGCATGATTGAAACGAGTTTAAGGAGAATTTAAAACCTACTACTAACAATTAGCTATTTTTAAAATTCTCGTTTTTTACAATTCCTGAGGCTAAACCGTTTGTGTTACGAACTTCTACTTGAGCAGGCAGAAAACAAGCCATCTACGTGATTGATACCAGCATAAGTAGAATTTAAACCCTACTACTAAATTTAGCCATTTTTAAAATTCTTGACTTTTAATATTCCTGATGCTAAACCGTTTGTGTTACGAACTTCTTAATATGAATTTTACACAGAAAGCAAGCTATCTGCATGATTGAAACGAGTTTAGGGAGAATTTAAAACCTACTACTAAAATTAGCTATTTTTAAAATTCTCGTTTTTTACAATTCCTGAGGCTAAACCGTTTGTGTTACGAACTTCTAAATGTGCTTTTTAGGCAGAAAGCAAGCCATCTACATGATTGATACCAGCATAAGTAGAATTTAAACCCTACTACTAAATTTAGCTATTTTTAAAATTTACGATTTTTAAAATTCCTGAGGCTAAACCGTTTGTGTTACGAACTTCTAAATGTGCTTTTTAGATAGAAAGCAAGCTAGCTACATGATTGACACGAGTTTAAGAAGAATTTAAAACCTACTACTAAATTTAGCTATTTTTAAAGTTCTCGATTTTTAAAATTCCTGAGGCTAAACCGTTTGTGTTACGAACTTCTAAATGTGTTTTTTAGATAGAAAGCAAGCTAGCTACATGATTGAAACGAGTTTAAGAAGAATTTAAAACCTACTACTAAATTTAGCTATTTTTAAAATTCTCGATTTTTAAAATTCCTGAGGCTAAACCGTTTGTGTTACGAACTTCTAAATGTGCTTTTTAGGCAGAAATCGAGCCATCTACATGATTGATACCAGCATATGTAGAATTTAAACCCTACTACTAAATTTAGCTATTTTTAAGATTCACGATTTTTAAAATTCCCGAGGCTACACGGTTTGTGTTACGAACTTCTTAATATGAATTTTACACAGAAAGCAAGCTATCTACATGATTGAAACGAGTTTAAGGAGAATTTAAAACCTACTACTAAATTTAGCTATTTTTAAAATTATCGATTTTTAAAATTCCTGGGGCTAAACCGTTTGTGTTACGAACTTCTACTTGAGCAGGCAGAAAACAAGCCATCTACGTGATTGATACCAGCATAAGTAGAATTTAAACCCTACTACTAAATTTAGCTATTTTTAAAATTCTTGACTTTTAATATTCCTGATGCTAATCCGTTTGTGTTACGAACTTCGAAATGTGCTTTTTAGATAGAAAGCAAGCTAGCTACATGATTGAAACGAGTTTAAGAAGAATTTAAAATCTACTACTAAATTTATTTATTTTTAAAATTCTCGATTTTTAAAATTCCTGGGGCTAAACCGTTTGTGCTACGAACTTCTAAATGTGCTTTTTAGACAGAAAGCAAGCCATCTACATGATTGAAACGAGTTTAAGAAGAATTTAAAACCTACTACTAAATTTAGCTATTTTTAAAATTCTCGATTCTTAAAATTCCTGAGGCTAAACCGTTTGTGTTACGAACTTCTAAATGTGCTTTTTAGATAGAAAGCAAGCTAGCTACATGATTGAAACGAGTTTAAGAAGAATTTAAAACCTACTACTAAAATTAGCTATTTATAAAATTCTCGATTTTTAAAATTCCTGAGGCTATACCGTTTGTGTTACGAACTTCTAAATGTGCTTTTTAGGTAGAAACCAAGCCATCTACATGATTGATACCAGCATAAGTAGAATTTAAACCCTACTACTAAATTTAGCTATTTTTAAAATTCACGATTTTTAAAATTCCCGAGGCTAAACCGTTTGTTTTACGAACTTCTTAATATGAATTTTACACCGAAAGCAAGCTATCTACATGATTGAAACGAGTTTAAGGAGAATTTAAAACCTACTACTAAAATTAGCTATTTTTAAAATTCTCGATTTTTAAAATTCCTGAGGCTAAACCGTTTGTGTTACGAACTTCTAATTGTGCTTTTTAGGCAGAAAGCAAGCCATCTACATGATTTATACCAGCATAAGTGGAATTTAAACCCTACTACTAAATTTAGCTATTTTTAAAGTTCTTGACTTAAAATTCCTGATGCTAAACCGTTTGTGTTACGAATTTCTAAATGTGCTTTTTAGATAGAAAGCAAGCCAACTACATTATTGAAACGAGTTTAAGAAGAATTTAAAACCTACTACTAAATTTAGCTATTTTTAAAGTTCTCGATTTTTAAAATTCCTGAGGCTAAGCCGTTTGTCTTACGAACTTCTAAATGTGCTTTTTAGGCAGAAAGCAAGCTATCTACATGATTGATACCAGCATAAGAAGAATTTAAATTCTACTACTAAATTTAGCTATTTTTAAAATTCACGATTTTTAAAATTCCTGAGGCTAAACCGTTTGTGTTACGAACTTCTACTTGAGCAGGCAGAAAACAAGCCATCTACGTGATTGATACCAGCATAAGTAGAATTTAAACCCTACTTCTAAATTTAGCTATTTTTAAAATTCACGATTTTTAAAATTCCCGAGGCTAACCCGTTTGTGTTACGAACTTCTACATGAGCATTTTAGGCAGAAAGCAAGCCATCTATATGATTGATACCAGCATAAGTAGAATTTATACCCTACTACTAAATTTAGCTATTTTTAAAATTCTTGAATTTTAATATTCCTGATGCTAAACCGTTTGTGTTACGAACTTCGAAATGTGCTTTTTAGATAGAAAGCAAGCTAGCTACATGATTGAAACGAGTTTAAGAAGAATTTAAAATCTACTACTAATTTTATCTATTTTTAAAGTTCTCGACTTTTAAAATTCCTGGGACTAAACCGTTTGGGCTACGAACTTCTAAATGTGCTTTTTAGACAGAAAGCAAGCCATCTACGTGATTGAAACGAGTTTAAGAAGAATTTAAAACCTACTACTATATTTACCTATTTTTAAAATTCTCGATTTTTAAAATTCCTGAGGCTAAACCGTTTGTGTTACGAACTTCTAAATGTGCTTTTTAGGCAGAAAGCAAGCCATCTACATGATTTATACCAGCATAAGTAGAATTTAAACCCTACTACTAAATTTAGCTATTTTTAAAATTCACGATTTTTAAAATTCCCGAGGCTAAACCGTTTGTGTTACGAACTTCTACATGAGCTTTTTAGGCAGAAAGCAAGCCATCTACATGATTGAGACGAGTTTAAGAAGAATTTAAAACCTACTACTAAATTTAGCTATTTTTAAAATTCTCGATTTTTAAAGTTCCTGAGGCTAAACCGTTTGTGTTACGAACTTCTTAATATGCATTTTACACGGAAAGCAAGCTATCTACATGATTGAAACGAGTTTAAGAAGAATTTAATACCTACTACTAAAATTAGTAATTTTTAATATTCTCGATTTTTAGAATTCCTGAGGCTAAACCGTTTGTGTTACGAACTTCTAAATGTGCTTTTTAGGCAGAAAGCAAGCCATCTACATGATTGATACCAGCATAAGTAGAATTTAAACCCTACTACTAAATTTAGCTATTTTTAAAATTCACGATTTTTAAAATTCCCGAGGCTAAACCGTTTGTGTTACGAACTTCTACATGAGCTTTTTAGGCAGAAAAAAGTCATCTACATGATTGATACCAGCATAAGTAGAATTTAGACCCTACTACTAAATTTAGCTATTTTTAAAATTTACGATTTTTAAAATTCCCGAGGCTAACCCGTTTGTGTTACGAACTTCTAAATGTGCTTTTTAGGCAGAAAGCAAGCCAACTACATGATTGATACCAGCATAAGTAGAATTTAAAACCTACTACTAAGATTAGCTATTTTTAATATTCTCGATTTTTAAAATTCCTGAGGCTAAACCGTTTGTGTTACGAACTTCTACTTGAGCAGGCAGAAAACAAGCCATCTACGTGATTGATACCAGCATAAGTCGAATTTAAACCCTACTACTAAATTTAGCTATTTTTAAAATTAACGATTTTTAAAATTCCCGAGGCTAACCCGTTTGTGCTTCGAACTTCTACATGAGCTTTTTAGGCAGAATGCAAGCCATCTACATGATTGATACCAGCATAAGTAGAATTTAAACCCTACTACTAAATTTAGCTATTTTTAAAATTAACGATATTTAAAATTCCCGAGGCTAACCCGTTTGTGTTTCGAACTTCTACATGAGCTTTTTAGGCAGAATGCAAGCCATCTACATGATTGATACCAGCATAAGTAGAATTTAAACCCTACTACTAAATTTAGCTATTTTTAAAATTCACGATTTTTAAAATTCCCGAGGCTAAACCGTTTGTGTTACGAACTTCTACATGAGCTTTTTAGGCAGAAAGCAAGCCATCTACATGATTGATACCAGCATAAGTAGAATTTATACCCTACTACTAAATTTAGCTATTTTTAAAATTCTTGACTTTTAATATTCCTGATGCTAAACCGTTTGTGTTACGAACTTCGAAATGTGCTTTTTAGATAGAAAGCAAGCTAGCTACATTATTGAAACGAGTTTAAGAAGAATTTAAAATCTACAACTAAATTTATTTATTTTTAAAATTCACGATTTTTAAAATTCCTGAGGCTAAACCGTTTGTGTTACGAACTTCTACATGAGCTTTTTAGGCAGAAAGCAAGCCATCTACATGATTGATACCAGCATAAGTAGAATTTATACCCTACTACTAAATTTAGCTATTTTTAAAATTCTTGACTTTTAATATTCCTGATGCTAAACCGTTTGTGTTACGAACTTCGAAATGTGCTTTTTAGATAGAAAGCAAGCTAGCTACATTATTGAAACGAGTTTAAGAAGAATTTAAAATCTACAACTAAATTTATTTATTTTTAAAATTCTCGATTTTTAAAATTCCTGGGGCTAAACCGTTTGTGCTACGAACTTCTAAATGTGCTTTTTAGGCAGAAAGCAAGCTATCTAAATGATTGATACCAGCATAAGTCGAATTTAAACCCTACTACTAAATTTAGCTATTTTTAAAATTAACGATTTTTAAAATTCCCGAGGCTAACCCGTTTGTGTTTCGAACTTCTACATGAGCTTTTTAGGCAGAATGCAAGCCATCTACTTGATTGATACCAGCATAAGTAGAATTTAAACCCTACTACTAAATTTAGCTATTTTTAAAATTCACGATTTTTAAAATTCCCGAGGCTAAACCGTTTGTGTTACGAACTTCTACATGAGCTTTTTAGGCAGAAAGCAAGCCATCTACATGATTGATACCAGCATAAGTAGAATTTATACCCTACTACTAAATTTAGCTATTTTTAAAATTCTTGACTTTTAATATTCCTGATGCTAAACCGTTTGTGTTACGAACTTCGAAATGTGCTTTTTAGATAGAAAGCAAGCTAGCTACATTATTGAAACGAGTTTAAGAAGAATTTAAAATCTACAACTAAATTTATTTATTTTTAAAATTCACGATTTTTAAAATTCCTGAGGCTAAACCGTTTGTGTTACGAACTTCTACTTGAGCAGACAAAAAACAAGCCATCTACGTAATTGATACCAGCATAAGTCGAATTTAAACCCTACTACTAAATTTAGCTATTTTTAAAATTCACGATTTTTAAAATTCCCGAGGCTAACCCGTTTGTGTTTCGAACTTCTACATGCGCTTTTTAGGCAGAAAGCAAGCCATCTACATGATTGATACCAGCATAAGTAGAATTTATACCCTACTACTAAATTTAGCTATTTTTAAAATTCTTGACTTTTAATATTCCTGATGCTAAACCGTTTGTGTTACGAACTTCGAAATGTGCTTTTTAGATAGAAAGCAAGCTAGCTACACGATTGAAACGAGTTTAAGAAGAATTCAAAATCTACTACTAAATTTATTTATTTTTAAAATTCTCGATTTTTAAAATTCCTGGGGCTAAACCGTTTGTGCTACGAACTTCTAAATGTGCTTTTTAGACAGAAAGCAAGCCATCTACATGATTGAAACGAGTTTAAGAAGAATTTAAAACCTACTACTAAATTTAGCTATTTTTAAAATTCTCGATTCTTAAAATTCCTGAGGCTAAACCGTTTGTGTTACGAACTTCTAAATGTGCTTTTGAGGCAGAAAGCAAGCCATCTACATGATTGATACCGGCATAAGTAGAATTTAGACCCCACTACTAAATTTAGCTATTTTTAAAATTCTTGACTTTTAAAATTCCCGAGGCTAAACCGTTTGTGTTACGAACTTCTAAATGTGCTTTTTAGGCAGAAAGCAAGCCATCTACATGATTGATACCGGCATAAGTAGAATTTAAACCCCACTACTAAATTTAGCTATTTTTAAAATTCTTGACTTTTAAAATTCCCGAGGCTAAACCGTTTGTGTTACGAACTTCTTAATATGCATTTTACACAGAAAGCAAGCTAACTACATGATTGAAACGAGTTTAAAAAGAATTTAAAAGCTACTACTAAAATTAGCTATTTTTGAAATTCTCGATTTTTAAAATTCCTGAGGCTAAACCGTTTGTGTTAAGAACTTCTAAATGTGCTTTTTAGGCAGAAAGCATGATTGATACCGGCATAAGTAGAATTTAAACCCCACTACTAAATTTAGCTATTTTTAAAATTCTTGACTTTTAAAATTCCCGAGGCTAAACCGTTTGTGTTACGAACTTGTAAATGTGCTTTTTAGGCAGAAAGCAAGCCATCTACATGATTGATACCAGCATAAGTAGAATTTAAACCCTACTACTAAATTTAGCTATTTTTAAAATTCACGATTTTTAAAATTCCCGAGGCTAAACCGTTTGTTTTAGGAACTTCATAATATGCATTTTACACAGAAAGCAAGCTATCTACATGATTGAAACGAGTTTAAGAAGAATTTAAAACCTACTACTAAAATTAGCTATTTTTAAAATTCTCGATTTTTAAAATTCCTGAGGCTAAACCGTTTGTGTTACGAACTTCTAAATGTGCTTTTTAGGCAGAAAGCAAGCCATCTACATGATTGATACCAGCATAAGT
Source organism: Melanotus villosus (assembly GCA_963082815.1). Taxonomy (NCBI): domain Eukaryota; kingdom Metazoa; phylum Arthropoda; class Insecta; order Coleoptera; family Elateridae; genus Melanotus; species Melanotus villosus. The sequence continues at coordinate 107,146 of CAUJBP010000052.1, forward strand.
AGAATTTAAACCCTACTACTAAATTTAGCTATTTTTATAATTCTTGACTTTTAAAATTCCTGATGCTAAACCGTTTGTGTTCCGAACTTCTAAATGTGCTTTTTAGATAGAAAGCAAGCCAACTACATGATTGAAACGAGTTTAAGAAGAATTTAAAACCTACTACTAAATTTAGCTATTTTTAAAATTCTCGATTTTTAAAATTCCTGGGGCTAAACCGTTTGTGTTACGAACTTCTAAATGTTCTTTTTAGATAGAAAGCAAGCTAGCTACATGATTGAAACGAGTTTAAGAAGAATTTAAAACCTACTACTAAATTTAGCTATTTTTAAAATTCTCGATTTTTAAAGTTCCTGAGGCTAAACCGTTTGTGTTACGAACTTCTAAATGTGCTTTTTAGATAGAAAGCAAGCTAGCTACATGATTGAAACGAGTTTAAGAAGAATTTAAAACCTACTACTAAATTTAGCTATTTTTAAAATTCACGATTTTTAAAATTCCTGGGGCTAAACCGTTTGTGTTACGAACTTCTACATGAGCTTTTTAGGCAGAAAACAAGCCATCTACGTGATTGATACCAGCATAAGTAGAATTTAAACCCTACTACTAAATTTAGCTATTTTTAAAATTCTTGACTTTTAATATTCCGGATGCAAAACCGTTTGTGTTACGAACTTCTAAATGTGATTTTTAGGCAGAAAGCAAGCCAACTACATGATTGATACCAGCATAAGTAGAATTTAAAACCTACTACTAAAATTAGCTATTTTTAATATTCTCGATTTTTACAATTCCTGAGGCTAAACCGTTTGTGTTACGAACTTCTACTTGAGCAGGCAGAAAACGAGCCATCTACGTGATTGATACCAGCATAAGTAGAATTTAAACCCTACTACTAAATTTAGCTATTTTTAAAATTCACGATTTTTAAAATTCCCGAGGCTAACCCGTTTGTGTTACGAACTTCTACATGAGCTTTTTCGCAGGAAGCAAGCCATCTACATGATTGATACCAGCATAAGTAGAATTTATACCCTACTACTAAATTTAGCTATTTTTAAAATTCTTGACTTTTAATATTCCTGATGCTAAACCGTTTGTGTTACGAACTTCGAAATGTGCTTTTTAGGTAGAAAGCAAGCTAGCTACATGATTGAAACGAGTTTAAGAAGAATTTAAAATCTACTACTAAATTTATCTATTTTTAAAATTCTCGATTTTTAAAATTCCTGGGGCTAAACCGTTTGTGCTACGAACTTCTAAATGTGCTTTTAAGACAGAAAGCAAGCCATCTACATGATTGAAACGAGTTTAAGAAGAATTTAAAACCTACTACTAAATTTAGCTATTTTTAAAATTCACGATTCTTAAAATTCCTGAGGCTAAACCGTTTGTGTTACGAACTTCTAAATGTGCTTTTTAGGCAGAAAGCAAGCCATCTACATGATTGAAACCAGCATAAGTAGAATTTAAACCCCACTACTAAATTTAGCTATTTTTAAAATTCTTGACTTTTAAAATTCCCGAGGCTAAACCGTTTGTGTTACGAACTTCTAAATGTGCTTTTTAGGCAGAAAGCAAGCCATCTACATGATTGATACCAGCATAAGTAGAATTTAAACCCTACTAATAAATTTAGCTTTTTTTTAAAGTTCTCGATTTTTAAAATTCCTGAGGCTAAACCGTTTGTGTTACGAACTTCTTAATATGCATTTTACACAGAAAGCAAGCAATCTACATGATTGAAACGAGTTTAAGAAGAATTTAAAACCTACTACTAAATTTAGCTATTTTTAAAATTCTCGATTCTTAAAATTCCCGAGGCTAAACCGTTTGTGTTACGAACTTATAAATGTGCTTTTTAGGCTGAAAGCAAGCCATCTACATGATTGATACCAGCATAAGTAGAATTTAAACCCTACTACTAAATTTAGCTATTTTAAAATTCACGATTTTTAAAAATTCTTGACTTTTAATATTCCTGATGCTAAACCGTTTGTGTTACGAACTTCTAAATGTGCTTTTTAGATAGAAAGCAAGCCATCTACATGATTGAAACGAGTTTAAGAAGAATTTAAAACCTACTACTAAATTTAGCTATTTTTAAAGTTCTCGATTTTTAAAATTCCTGGGGCTAAACTGTTTGTGCTACGAACTTCTAAATGTGCTTTTTAGGCAGAAAGCTAGCCATCAACATGATTGATACCAGCATAAGTAGAATTTAAACCCTACTACTAAATTTAGCTATTTTTAAAATTCTTGACTTTTAAAATTCCCGAGGCTAAACCGTTTGTGTTACGAACTTATAAATGTGCTTTTTAGGCAGAAAGCAAGCCATCTACATGATTGTTACCAGCATAAGTAGAATTTAAACTCTACTAATAAATTTAGCTTTTTTTTTAAGTTCTCGATTCTTAAAATTCCTGAGGCTAAACCGTTTGTGTTACGAACTTCTTAATATGCACTTTACACAGAAAGCAAGCTATCTACATGATTGAAACGAGTTTAAAAAGAATTTAAAGCCTACTACTAAAATTAGCTATTTTTAAAATTCTCGATTTTTAAAATTCCTGGGGCTAAACCGTTTGTGTTACGAACTTCTACATGAGCTTTTTAGGCAGAAAGCAAGCCATCTACATGATTGATACCAGCATAAGTAGAATTTATACCCTACTACTAAATTTAGCTATTTTTAAAATTCTTGACTTTTAATATTCCTGATGCTAAACCGTTTGTGTTACGAACTTCGAAATGTGCTTTTTAGATAGAAAGCAAGCTAGCTACATGATTGAAAAGAGTTTAAGAAGAATTTAAAATCTACTACTAAATTTATCTATTTTTAAAATTCTCGATTTTTAAAATTCCTGGGGCTAAACCGTTTGTGCTACGAACTTCTAAATGTGCTTTTTAGACAGAAAGCAAGCCATCTACATGATTGAAACGAGTTTAAGAAGAATTTAAAACCTACTACTAAATTTAGCTATTTTTAAAATTCTCGATTCTTAAAATTCCTGAGGCTAAACCGTTTGTGTTACGAACTTCTAAATGTGATTTTTAGGCAGAAAGCAAGCCATCTACTTGATTGATACCAGCATAAGTAGAATTTACACCCCACTACTAAATTTAGCTATTTTTAAAATTCTTGAATTTTAATATTCCTGATGCTAAACCGTTTGTGTTACGAACTTCGAAATGTGCTTTTTAGATAGAAAGCAAGCTAGCTACATGATTGAAACGAGTTTAAGAAGAATTTAAAATCTACTACTAATTTTATCTATTTTTAAAGTTCACGACTTTTAAAATTCCTGGGACTAAACCGTTTGGGCTACGAACTTCTAAATGTGCTTTTTAGACAGAAAGCAAGCCATCTACGTGATTGAAACGAGTTTAAGAAGAATTTAAAACCTACTACTAAATTTACCTATTTTTAAAATTCTCGATTTTTAAAATTCCTGAGGCTAAACCGTTTGTGTTACGAACTTCTAAATGTGCTTTTTAGGCAGAAAGCAAGCCATCTACATGATTGATACCAGCATAAGTAGAATTTAAACCCTACTACTAAATTTAGCTATTTTTAAAATTCTCGATTCTTAAAATTCCCGAGGCTAACCCGTTTGTGTTACGAACTTCTACATGAGCATTTTAGGCAGAAAGCAAGCCATCTATATGATTGATACAAGCATAAGTAGAATTTATACCCTACTACTAAATTTAGCTATTTTTAAAATTCTTGAATTTTAATATTCCTGATGCTAAACCGTTTGTGTTACGAACTTCGAAATGTGCTTTTTAGATAGAAAGCAAACTAGCTACATGATTGAAACGAGTTTAAGAAGAATTTAAAATCTACTACTAATTTTATCTATTTTTAAAGTTCTCGACTTTTAAAATTCCTGGGACTAAACCGTTTGGGCTACGAACTTCTATATGTGCTTTTTAGACAGAAAGAAAGCCATCTACGTGATTGAAACGAGTTTAAGAAGAATTTAAAACCTACTACTAAATTTACCTATTTTCCATCTACTTGATTGATACCAGCATAAGTAGAATTTAAACCCTACTACTAAATTTAGCTATTTTTAAAATTCACGATTTTTAATATTCCTGATGCTAAACCGTTTGTGTTACGAACTTCGAAATGTGCTTTTTAGATAGAAAGCAAGCTAGCTACACGATTGAAACGAGTTTAAGAAGAATTCAAAATCTACTACTAAATTTATTTATTTTTAAAATTCTCGATTTTTAAAATTCCTGGGGCTAAACCGTTTGTGCTACGAACTTCTAAATGTGCTTTTTAGACAGAAAGCAAGCCATCTACATGATTGAAACGAGTTTAAGAAGAATTTAAAACCTACTACTAAATTTAGCTATTTTTAAAATTCTCGATTCTTAAAATTCCTGAGGCTAAACCGTTTGTGTTACGAACTTCTAAATGTGCTTTTGAGGCAGAAAGCAAGCCATCTACATGATTGATACCGGCATAAGTAGAATTTAGACCCCACTACTAAATTTAGCTATTTTTAAAATTCACGATTTTTAAAATTCCCGAGGCTAAACCGTTTGTTTTAGGAACTTCATAATATGCATTTTACACAGAAAGCAAGCTATCTACATGATTGAAACGAGTTTAAGAAGAATTTAAAACCTACTACTAAAATTAGCTATTTTTAAAATTCTCGATTTTTAAAATTCCTGAGGCTAAACCGTTTGTGTTACGAACTTCTAAATGTGCTTTTTAGGCAGAAAGCAAGCCATCTACATGATTGATACCAGCATAAGTAGAATTTAAACCCTACTACTAAATTTAGCTATTTTTATAATTCTTGACTTTTAAAATTCCTGATGCTAAACCGTTTGTGTTCCGAACTTCTAAATGTGCTTTTTAGATAGAAAGCAAGCCAACTACATGATTGAAACGAGTTTAAGAAGAATTTAAACCTACTACTAAATTTAGCTATTTTTAAAATTCTCGATTTTTAAAATTCCTGGGGCTAAACCATTTGTGTTACGAACTTCTAAATGTTCTTTTTAGATAGAAAGCAAGCTAGCTACATGATTGAAACGAGTTTAAGAAGAATTTAAAACCTACTACTAAATTTAGCTATTTTTAAAATTCTCGATTTTTAAAGTTCCTGAGGCTAAACCGTTTGTGTTACGAACTTCTAAATGTGCTTTTTAGATAGAAAGCAAGCTAGCTACATGATTGAAACGAGTTTAAGAAGAATTTAAAACCTACTACTAAATTTAGCTATTTTTAAAATTCACGATTTTTAAAATTCCTGGGGCTAAACCGTTTGTGTTACGAACTTCTACATGAGCTTTTTAGGCAGAAAACAAGCCATCTACGTGATTGATACCAGCATAAGTAGAATTTAACCCTACTACTAAATTTAGCTATTTTTAAAATTCTTGACTTTTAATATTCCGGATGCAAAACCGTTTGTGTTACGAACTTCTAAATGTGCTTTTTAGGCAGAAAGCAAGCCATCTACATGATTGATACCAGCATAAGTAGAATTTAAACCCTACTACTAAATTTAGCTATTTTTAAAGTTCACGATTTTTAAAATTATCGAGGCTAAACCGTTTGTGTTACGAACTTCTACGTGACCTTTTTAGGCAGAAAGCAAGCCATCTACATGATTGATACCAGCATAAGTAGAATTTAAACCCTACTACTAAATTTAGCTATTTTTAAAATTCACGATTTTTAAAATTCCCGAGGCTAACCCGTTTGTGTTACGAACTTCTAAATGTGATTTTTAGGCAGAAAGCAAGCCATCTACATGATTGATACCAGCATAAGTAGAATTTAAACCCTACTACTAAATTTAGCTATTTTTATAATTCTTGACTTTTAAAATTCCTGATGCTAAACCGTTTGTGTTACGAACTTGTAAATGTGCTTTTTAGGCAGAAAGCAAGCCATCTACATGATTGATACCAGCATAAGTAGAATTTAAACCCTACTACTAAATTTAGCTATTTTTAAAATTCACGATTTTTAAAATTCCCGAGGCTAAACCGTTTGTTTTAGGAACTTCATAATATGCATTTTACACAGAAAGCAAGCTATCTACATGATTGAAACGAGTTTAAGAAGAATTTAAAACCTACTACTAAAATTAGCTATTTTTAAAATTCTTGACTTTTAAAATTCCCGAGGCTAAACCGTTTGTGTTACGAACTTGTAAATGTGCTTTTTAGGCAGAAAGCAAGCCATCTACATGATTGATACCAGCATAAGTAGAATTTAAACCCTACTACTAAATTTAGCTATTTTTAAAATTCACGATTTTTAAAATTCCCGAGGCTAAACCGTTTGTTTTAGGAACTTCATAATATGCATTTTACACAGAAAGCAAGCTATCTACATGATTGAAACGAGTTTAAGAAGAATTTAAAACCTACTACTAAAATTAGCTATTTTTAAAATTCTCGATTTTTAAAATTCCTGAGGCTAAACCGTTTGTGTTACGAACTTCTAAATGTGCTTTTTAGGCAGAAAGCAAGCCATCTACATGATTGATACCAGCATAAGTAGAATTTAAACCCTACTACTAAATTTAGCTATTTTTATAATTCTTGACTTTTAAAATTCCTGATGCTAAACCGTTTGTGTTCCGAACTTCTAAATGTGCTTTTTAGATAGAAAGCAAGCCAACTACATGATTGAAACGAGTTTAAGAAGAATTTAAAACCTACTACTAAATTTAGCTATTTTTAAAATTCTCGATTTTTAAAATTCCTGGGGCTAAACCGTTTGTGTTACGAACTTCTAAATGTTCTTTTTAGATAGAAAGCAAGCTAGCTACATGATTGAAACGAGTTTAAGAAGAATTTAAAACCTACTACTAAATTTAGCTATTTTTAAAATTCTCGATTTTTAAAGTTCCTGAGGCTAAACCGTTTGTGTTACGAACTTCTAAATGTGCTTTTTAGATAGAAAGCAAGCTAGCTACATGATTGAAACGAGTTTAAGAAGAATTTAAAACCTACTACTAAATTTAGCTATTTTTAAAATTCACGATTTTTAAAATTCCTGGGGCTAAACCGTTTGTGTTACGAACTTCTACATGAGCTTTTTAGGCAGAAAACAAGCCATCTACGTGATTGATACCAGCATAAGTAGAATTTAAACCCTACTACTAAATTTAGCTATTTTTAAAATTCTTGACTTTTAATATTCCGGATGCAAAACCGTTTGTGTTACGAACTTCTAAATGTGATTTTTAGGCAGAAAGCAAGCCAACTACATGATTGATACCAGCATAAGTAGAATTTAAAACCTACTACTAAAATTAGCTATTTTTAATATTCTCGATTTTTACAATTCCTGAGGCTAAACCGTTTGTGTTACGAACTTCTAAATGTGCTTTTTAGGCAGAAAGCAAGCCATCTACATGATTGATACCAGCATAAGTAGAATTTAAACCCTACTACTAAATTTAGCTATTTTTAAAATTCTTGACTTTTAAAATTCCCGAGGCTAAACCGTTTGTGTTACGAACTTGTAAATGTGCTTTTTAGGCAGAAAGCAAGCCATCTACATGATTGATACCAGCATAAGTAGAATTTAAACCCTACTACTAAATTTAGCTATTTTTAAAATTCACGATTTTTAAAATTCCCGAGGCTAAACCGTTTGTTTTAGGAACTTCATAATATGCATTTTACACAGAAAGCAAGCTATCTACATGATTGAAACGAGTTTAAGAAGAATTTAAAACCTACTACTAAAATTAGCTATTTTTAAAATTCTCGATTTTTAAAATTCCTGAGGCTAAACCGTTTGTGTTACGAACTTCTAAATGTGCTTTTTAGGCAGAAAGCAAGCCATCTACATGATTGATACCAGCATAAGTAGAATTTAAACCCTACTACTAAATTTAGCTATTTTTATAATTCTTGACTTTTAAAATTCCTGATGCTAAACCGTTTGTGTTCCGAACTTCTAAATGTGCTTTTTAGATAGAAAGCAAGCCAACTACATGATTGAAACGAGTTTAAGAAGAATTTAAAACCTACTACTAAATTTAGCTATTTTTAAAATTCTCGATTTTTAAAATTCCTGGGGCTAAACCGTTTGTGTTACGAACTTCTAAATGTTCTTTTTAGATAGAAAGCAAGCTAGCTACATGATTGAAACGAGTTTAAGAAGAATTTAAAACCTACTACTAAATTTAGCTATTTTTAAAATTCTCGATTTTTAAAGTTCCTGAGGCTAAACCGTTTGTGTTACGAACTTCTAAATGTGCTTTTTAGATAGAAAGCAAGCTAGCTACATGATTGAAACGAGTTTAAGAAGAATTTAAAACCTACTACTAAATTTAGCTATTTTTAAAATTCACGATTTTTAAAATTCCTGGGGCTAAACCGTTTGTGTTACGAACTTCTACATGAGCTTTTTAGGCAGAAAACAAGCCATCTACGTGATTGATACCAGCATAAGTAGAATTTAAACCCTACTACTAAATTTAGCTATTTTTAAAATTCTTGACTTTTAATATTCCGGATGCAAAACCGTTTGTGTTACGAACTTCTAAATGTGATTTTTAGGCAGAAAGCAAGCCAACTACATGATTGATACCAGCATAAGTAGAATTTAAAACCTACTACTAAAATTAGCTATTTTTAATATTCTCGATTTTTACAATTCCTGAGGCTAAACCGTTTGTGTTACGAACTTCTACTTGAGCAGGCAGAAAACGAGCCATCTACGTGATTGATACCAGCATAAGTAGAATTTAAACCCTACTACTAAATTTAGCTATTTTTAAAATTCACGATTTTTAAAATTCCCGAGGCTAACCCGTTTGTGTTACGAACTTCTACATGAGCTTTTTCGCAGGAAGCAAGCCATCTACATGATTGATACCAGCATAAGTAGAATTTATACCCTACTACTAAATTTAGCTATTTTTAAAATTCTTGACTTTTAATATTCCTGATGCTAAACCGTTTGTGTTACGAACTTCGAAATGTGCTTTTTAGGTAGAAAGCAAGCTAGCTACATGATTGAAACGAGTTTAAGAAGAATTTAAAATCTACTACTAAATTTATCTATTTTTAAAATTCTCGATTTTTAAAATTCCTGGGGCTAAACCGTTTGTGCTACGAACTTCTAAATGTGCTTTTAAGACAGAAAGCAAGCCATCTACATGATTGAAACGAGTTTAAGAAGAATTTAAAACCTACTACTAAATTTAGCTATTTTTAAAATTCACGATTCTTAAAATTCCTGAGGCTAAACCGTTTGTGTTACGAACTTCTAAATGTGCTTTTTAGGCAGAAAGCAAGCCATCTACATGATTGAAACCAGCATAAGTAGAATTTAAACCCCACTACTAAATTTAGCTATTTTTAAAATTCTTGACTTTTAAAATTCCCGAGGCTAAACCGTTTGTGTTACGAACTTCTAAATGTGCTTTTTAGGCAGAAAGCAAGCCATCTACATGATTGATACCAGCATAAGTAGAATTTAAACCCTACTAATAAATTTAGCTTTTTTTTAAAGTTCTCGATTTTTAAAATTCCTGAGGCTAAACCGTTTGTGTTACGAACTTCTTAATATGCATTTTACACAGAAAGCAAGCAATCTACATGATTGAAACGAGTTTAAGAAGAATTTAAAACCTACTACTAAATTTAGCTATTTTTAAAATTCTCGATTCTTAAAATTCCCGAGGCTAAACCGTTTGTGTTACGAACTTATAAATGTGCTTTTTAGGCTGAAAGCAAGCCATCTACATGATTGATACCAGCATAAGTAGAATTTAAACCCTACTACTAAATTTAGCTATTTTAAAATTCACGATTTTTAAAAATTCTTGACTTTTAATATTCCTGATGCTAAACCGTTTGTGTTACGAACTTCTAAATGTGCTTTTTAGATAGAAAGCAAGCCATCTACATGATTGAAACGAGTTTAAGAAGAATTTAAAACCTACTACTAAATTTAGCTATTTTTAAAGTTCTCGATTTTTAAAATTCCTGGGGCTAAACTGTTTGTGCTACGAACTTCTAAATGTGCTTTTTAGGCAGAAAGCTAGCCATCAACATGATTGATACCAGCATAAGTAGAATTTAAACCCTACTACTAAATTTAGCTATTTTTAAAATTCTTGACTTTTAAAATTCCCGAGGCTAAACCGTTTGTGTTACGAACTTATAAATGTGCTTTTTAGGCAGAAAGCAAGCCATCTACATGATTGTTACCAGCATAAGTAGAATTTAAACTCTACTAATAAATTTAGCTTTTTTTTTAAGTTCTCGATTCTTAAAATTCCTGAGGCTAAACCGTTTGTGTTACGAACTTCTTAATATGCACTTTACACAGAAAGCAAGCTATCTACATGATTGAAACGAGTTTAAAAAGAATTTAAAGCCTACTACTAAAATTAGCTATTTTTAAAATTCTCGATTTTTAAAATTCCTGGGGCTAAACCGTTTGTGTTACGAACTTCTACATGAGCTTTTTAGGCAGAAAGCAAGCCATCTACATGATTGATACCAGCATAAGTAGAATTTATACCCTACTACTAAATTTAGCTATTTTTAAAATTCTTGACTTTTAATATTCCTGATGCTAAACCGTTTGTGTTACGAACTTCGAAATGTGCTTTTTAGATAGAAAGCAAGCTAGCTACATGATTGAAAAGAGTTTAAGAAGAATTTAAAATCTACTACTAAATTTATCTATTTTTAAAATTCTCGATTTTTAAAATTCCTGGGGCTAAACCGTTTGTGCTACGAACTTCTAAATGTGCTTTTTAGACAGAAAGCAAGCCATCTACATGATTGAAACGAGTTTAAGAAGAATTTAAAACCTACTACTAAATTTAGCTATTTTTAAAATTCTCGATTCTTAAAATTCCTGAGGCTAAACCGTTTGTGTTACGAACTTCTAAATGTGATTTTTAGGCAGAAAGCAAGCCATCTACTTGATTGATACCAGCATAAGTAGAATTTACACCCCACTACTAAATTTAGCTATTTTTAAAATTCTTGAATTTTAATATTCCTGATGCTAAACCGTTTGTGTTACGAACTTCGAAATGTGCTTTTTAGATAGAAAGCAAGCTAGCTACATGATTGAAACGAGTTTAAGAAGAATTTAAAATCTACTACTAATTTTATCTATTTTTAAAGTTCACGACTTTTAAAATTCCTGGGACTAAACCGTTTGGGCTACGAACTTCTAAATGTGCTTTTTAGACAGAAAGCAAGCCATCTACGTGATTGAAACGAGTTTAAGAAGAATTTAAAACCTACTACTAAATTTACCTATTTTTAAAATTCTCGATTTTTAAAATTCCTGAGGCTAAACCGTTTGTGTTACGAACTTCTAAATGTGCTTTTTAGGCAGAAAGCAAGCCATCTACATGATTGATACCAGCATAAGTAGAATTTAAACCCTACTACTAAATTTAGCTATTTTTAAAATTCTCGATTCTTAAAATTCCCGAGGCTAACCCGTTTGTGTTACGAACTTCTACATGAGCATTTTAGGCAGAAAGCAAGCCATCTATATGATTGATACAAGCATAAGTAGAATTTATACCCTACTACTAAATTTAGCTATTTTTAAAATTCTTGAATTTTAATATTCCTGATGCTAAACCGTTTGTGTTACGAACTTCGAAATGTGCTTTTTAGATAGAAAGCAAACTAGCTACATGATTGAAACGAGTTTAAGAAGAATTTAAAATCTACTACTAATTTTATCTATTTTTAAAGTTCTCGACTTTTAAAATTCCTGGGACTAAACCGTTTGGGCTACGAACTTCTATATGTGCTTTTTAGACAGAAAGAAAGCCATCTACGTGATTGAAACGAGTTTAAGAAGAATTTAAAACCTACTACTAAATTTACCTATTTTCCATCTACTTGATTGATACCAGCATAAGTAGAATTTAAACCCTACTACTAAATTTAGCTATTTTTAAAATTCACGATTTTTAATATTCCTGATGCTAAACCGTTTGTGTTACGAACTTCGAAATGTGCTTTTTAGATAGAAAGCAAGCTAGCTACACGATTGAAACGAGTTTAAGAAGAATTCAAAATCTACTACTAAATTTATTTATTTTTAAAATTCTCGATTTTTAAAATTCCTGGGGCTAAACCGTTTGTGCTACGAACTTCTAAATGTGCTTTTTAGACAGAAAGCAAGCCATCTACATGATTGAAACGAGTTTAAGAAGAATTTAAAACCTACTACTAAATTTAGCTATTTTTAAAATTCTCGATTCTTAAAATTCCTGAGGCTAAACCGTTTGTGTTACGAACTTCTAAATGTGCTTTTGAGGCAGAAAGCAAGCCATCTACATGATTGATACCGGCATAAGTAGAATTTAGACCCCACTACTAAATTTAGCTATTTTTAAAATTCACGATTTTTAAAATTCCCGAGGCTAAACCGTTTGTTTTAGGAACTTCATAATATGCATTTTACACAGAAAGCAAGCTATCTACATGATTGAAACGAGTTTAAGAAGAATTTAAAACCTACTACTAAAATTAGCTATTTTTAAAATTCTCGATTTTTAAAATTCCTGAGGCTAAACCGTTTGTGTTACGAACTTCTAAATGTGCTTTTTAGGCAGAAAGCAAGCCATCTACATGATTGATACCAGCATAAGTAGAATTTAAACCCTACTACTAAATTTAGCTATTTTTATAATTCTTGACTTTTAAAATTCCTGATGCTAAACCGTTTGTGTTCCGAACTTCTAAATGTGCTTTTTAGATAGAAAGCAAGCCAACTACATGATTGAAACGAGTTTAAGAAGAATTTAAACCTACTACTAAATTTAGCTATTTTTAAAATTCTCGATTTTTAAAATTCCTGGGGCTAAACCATTTGTGTTACGAACTTCTAAATGTTCTTTTTAGATAGAAAGCAAGCTAGCTACATGATTGAAACGAGTTTAAGAAGAATTTAAAACCTACTACTAAATTTAGCTATTTTTAAAATTCTCGATTTTTAAAGTTCCTGAGGCTAAACCGTTTGTGTTACGAACTTCTAAATGTGCTTTTTAGATAGAAAGCAAGCTAGCTACATGATTGAAACGAGTTTAAGAAGAATTTAAAACCTACTACTAAATTTAGCTATTTTTAAAATTCACGATTTTTAAAATTCCTGGGGCTAAACCGTTTGTGTTACGAACTTCTACATGAGCTTTTTAGGCAGAAAACAAGCCATCTACGTGATTGATACCAGCATAAGTAGAATTTAACCCTACTACTAAATTTAGCTATTTTTAAAATTCTTGACTTTTAATATTCCGGATGCAAAACCGTTTGTGTTACGAACTTCTAAATGTGCTTTTTAGGCAGAAAGCAAGCCATCTACATGATTGATACCAGCATAAGTAGAATTTAAACCCTACTACTAAATTTAGCTATTTTTAAAGTTCACGATTTTTAAAATTATCGAGGCTAAACCGTTTGTGTTACGAACTTCTACGTGACCTTTTTAGGCAGAAAGCAAGCCATCTACATGATTGATACCAGCATAAGTAGAATTTAAACCCTACTACTAAATTTAGCTATTTTTAAAATTCACGATTTTTAAAATTCCCGAGGCTAACCCGTTTGTGTTACGAACTTCTAAATGTGATTTTTAGGCAGAAAGCAAGCCATCTACATGATTGATACCAGCATAAGTAGAATTTAAACCCTACTACTAAATTTAGCTATTTTTATAATTCTTGACTTTTAAAATTCCTGATGCTAAACCGTTTGTGTTCCGAACTTCTAAATGTGCTTTTTAGATAGAAAGCAAGCCAACTACATGATTGAAACGAGTTTAAGAAGAATTTAAACCTACTACTAAATTTAGCTATTTTTAAAATTCTCGATTTTTAAAATTCCTGGGGCTAAACCATTTGTGTTACGAACTTCTAAATGTTCTTTTTAGATAGAAAGCAAGCTAGCTACATGATTGAAACGAGTTTAAGAAGAATTTAAAACCTACTACTAAATTTAGCTATTTTTAAAATTCTCGATTTTTAAAGTTCCTGAGGCTAAACCGTTTGTGTTACGAACTTCTAAATGTGCTTTTTAGATAGAAAGCAAGCTAGCTACATGATTGAAACGAGTTTAAGAAGAATTTAAAACCTACTACTAAATTTAGCTATTTTTAAAATTCACGATTTTTAAAATTCCTGGGGCTAAACCGTTTGTGTTACGAACTTCTACATGAGCTTTTTAGGCAGAAAACAAGCCATCTACGTGATTGATACCAGCATAAGTAGAATTTAACCCTACTACTAAATTTAGCTATTTTTAAAATTCTTGACTTTTAATATTCCGGATGCAAAACCGTTTGTGTTACGAACTTCTAAATGTGCTTTTTAGGCAGAAAGCAAGCCATCTACATGATTGATACCAGCATAAGTAGAATTTAAACCCTACTACTAAATTTAGCTATTTTTAAAGTTCACGATTTTTAAAATTATCGAGGCTAAACCGTTTGTGTTACGAACTTCTACGTGACCTTTTTAGGCAGAAAGCAAGCCATCTACATGATTGATACCAGCATAAGTAGAATTTAAACCCTACTACTAAATTTAGCTATTTTTAAAATTCACGATTTTTAAAATTCCCGAGGCTAACCCGTTTGTGTTACGAACTTCTAAATGTGATTTTTAGGCAGAAAGCAAGCCAACTACATGATTGATACCAGCATAAGTAGAATTTAAAACCTACTACTAAAATTAGCTATTTTTAATATTCTCGATTTTTACAATTCCTGAGGCTAAACCGTTTGTGTTACGAACTTCTACTTGAGCAGGCAGAAAACGAGCCATCTACGTGATTGATACCAGCATAAGTAGAATTTAAACCCTACTACTAAATTTAGCTATTTTTAAAATTCACGATTTTTAAAATTCCCGAGGCTAACCCGTTTGTGTTACGAACTTCTACATGAGCTTTTTCGCAGGAAGCAAGCCATCTACATGATTGATACCAGCATAAGTAGAATTTATACCCTACTACTAAATTTAGCTATTTTTAAAATTCTTGACTTTTAATATTCCTGATGCTAAACCGTTTGTGTTACGAACTTCGAAATGTGCTTTTTAGGTAGAAAGCAAGCTAGCTACATGATTGAAACGAGTTTAAGAAGAATTTAAAATCTACTACTAAATTTATCTATTTTTAAAATTCTCGATTTTTAAAATTCCTGGGGCTAAACCGTTTGTGCTACGAACTTCTAAATGTGCTTTTAAGACAGAAAGCAAGCCATCTACATGATTGAAACGAGTTTAAGAAGAATTTAAAACCTACTACTAAATTTAGCTATTTTTAAAATTCTCGATTCTTAAAATTCCTGAGGCTAAACCGTTTGTGTTACGAACTTCTAAATGTGCTTTTTAGGCAGAAAGCAAGCCATCTACATGATTGATACCAGCATAAGTAGAATTTGAACCCCACTACTAAATTTAGCTATTTTTAAAATTCTTGACTTTTAAAATTCCCGAGGCTAAACCGTTTGTGTTACGAACTTCTAAATGTGCTTTTTAGGCAGAAAGCAAGCCATCTACATGATTGATACCAGCATAAGTAGAATTTAAACCCTACTAATAAATTTAGCTTTTTTTTAAAGTTCTCGATTTTTAAAATTCCTGAGGCTAAACCGTTTGTGTTACGAACTTCTTAATATGCATTTTACACAGAAAGCAAGCAATCTACATGATTGAAACGAGTTTAAGAAGAATTTAAAACCTACTACTAAATTTAGCTATTTTTAAAATTCTCGATTCTTAAAATTCCCGAGGCTAAACCGTTTGTGTTACGAACTTATAAATGTGCTTTTTAGGCTGAAAGCAAGCCATCTACATGATTGATACCAGCATAAGTAGAATTTAAACCCTACTACTAAATTTAGCTATTTTTAAAATTCACGATTTTTAAAAATTCTTGACTTTTAATATTCCTGATGCTAAACCGTTTGTGTTACGAACTTCTAAATGTGCTTTTTAGATAGAAAGCAAGCCATCTACATGATTGAAACGAGTTTAAGAAGAATTTAAAACCTACTACTAAATTTAGCTATTTTTAAAGTTCTCGATTTTTAAAATTCCTGGGGCTAAACTGTTTGTGCTACGAACTTCTAAATGTGCTTTTTAGGCAGAAAGCTAGCCATCAACATGATTGATACCAGCATAAGTAGAATTTAAACCCTACTACTAAATTTAGCTATTTTTAAAATTCTTGACTTTTAAAATTCCCGAGGCTAAACCGTTTGTGTTACGAACTTATAAATGTGCTTTTTAGGCAGAAAGCAAGCCATCTACATGATTGTTACCAGCATAAGTAGAATTTAAACTCTACTAATAAATTTAGCTTTTTTTTAAAGTTCTCGATTTTTAAAATTCCTGAGGCTAAACCGTTTGTGTTACGAACTTCTTAATATGCACTTTACACAGAAAGCAAGCTATCTACATGATTGAAACGAGTTTAAAAAGAATTTAAAGCCTACTACTAAAATTAGCTATTTTTAAAATTCTCGATTTTTAAAATTCCTGGGGCTAAACCGTTTGTGTTACGAACTTCTACATGAGCTTTTTAGGCAGAAAGCAAGTCATCTACATGATTGATACCAGCATAAGTAGAATTTATACCCTACTACTAAATTTAGCTATTTTTAAAATTCTTGACTTTTAATATTCCTGATGCTAAACCGTTTGTGTTACGAACTTCGAAATGTGCTTTTTAGATAGAAAGCAAGCTAGCTACATGATTGAAAAGAGTTTAAGAAGAATTTAAAATCTACTACTAAATTTATCTATTTTTAAAATTCTCGATTTTTAAAATTCCTGGGGCTAAACCGTTTGTGCTACGAACTTCTAAATGTGCTTTTTAGACTGAAAGCAAGCCATCTACATGATTGAAACGAGTTTAAGAAGAATTTAAAACCTACTACTAAATTTAGCTATTTTTAAAATTCTCGATTCTTAAAATTCCTGAGGCTAAACCGTTTGTGTTACGAACTTCTAAATGTGATTTTTAGGCAGAAAGCAAGCCATCTACTTGATTGATACCAGCATAAGTAGAATTTAAACCCCACTACTAAATTTAGCTATTTTTAAAATTCTTGAATTTTAATATTCCTGATGCTAAACCGTTTGTGTTACGAACTTCGAAATGTGCTTTTTAGATAGAAAGCAAGCTAGCTACATGATTGAAACGAGTTTAAGAAGAATTTAAAATCTACTACTAATTTTATCTATTTTTAAAGTTCACGACTTTTAAAATTCCTGGGACTAAACCGTTTGGGCTACGAACTTCTAAATGTGCTTTTTAGACAGAAAGCAAGCCATCTACGTGATTGAAACGAGTTTAAGAAGAATTTAAAACCTACTACTAAATTTACCTATTTTTAAAATTCTCGATTTTTAAAATTCCTGAGGCTAAACCGTTTGTGTTACGAACTTCTAAATGTGCTTTTTAGGCAGAAAGCAAGCCATCTACATGATTGATACCAGCATAAGTAGAATTTAAACCCTACTACTAAATTTAGCTATTTTTAAAATTCTCGATTCTTAAAATTCCCGAGGCTAACCCGTTTGTGTTACGAACTTCTACATGAGCATTTTAGGCAGAAAGCAAGCCATCTATATGATTGATACCAGCATAAGTAGAATTTATACCCTACTACTAAATTTAGCTATTTTTAAAATTCTTGAATTTTAATATTCCTGATGCTAAACCGTTTGTGTTACGAACTTCGAAATGTGCTTTTTAGATAGAAAGCAAGCTAGCTACATGATTGAAACGAGTTTAAGAAGAATTTAAAATCTACTACTAATTTTATCTATTTTTAAAGTTCTCGACTTTTAAAATTCCTGGGACTAAACCGTTTGGGCTACGAACTTCTAAATGTGCTTTTTAGACAGAAAGCAAGCCATCTACGTGATTGAAACGAGTTTAAGAAGAATTTAAAACCTACTACTAAATTTACCTATTTTCCATCTACTTGATTGATACCAGCATAAGTAGAATTTAAACCCTACTACTAAATTTAGCTATTTTTAAAATTCACGATTTTTAAAATTCCCGAGGCTAAACCGTTTGTGTTACGAACTTCTACATGAGCTTTTTAGGCAGAAAGCAAGCCATCTACATGATTGAGACGAGTTTAAGAAGAATTTAAAACCTACTACTAAATTTAGCTATTTTTAAAATTCTCGATTTTTAAAGTTCCTGAGGCTAAACCGTTTGTGTTACGAACTTCTTAATATGCATTTTACACGGAAAGCAAGCTATCTACATGATTGAAACGAGTTTAAGAAGAATTTAATACCTACTACGAAAATTAGTAATTTTTAATATTCTCGATTTTTAGAATTCCTGAGGCTAAACCGTTTGTGTTATGAACTTCTAAATGTGCTTTTTAGGCAGAAAGCAAGCCATCTACATGATTGATACAAGCATAAGTAGAATTTAAACCCTACTACTAAATTTAGCTATTTTTAAAATTCACGATTTTTAAAATTCCCGAGGCTAAACCGTTTGTGTTACGAACTTCTACATGAGCTTTTTAGGCAGAAAAAAGTCATCTACATGATTGATACCAGCATAAGTAGAATTTAGACCCTACTACTAAATTTAGCTATTTTTAAAATTTACGATTTTTAAAATTCCCGAGGCTAACCCGTTTGTGTTTCGAACTTCTACATGAGCTTTTTAGGCAGAATGCAAGCCATCTACATGATTGATACCAGCATAAGTAGAATTTAAAACCTACTACTAAGATTAGCTATTTTTAATATTCTCGATTTTTAAAATTCCTGAGGCTAAACCGTTTGTGTTACGAACTTCTACTTGAGCAGGCAGAAAACAAGCCATCTACGTGATTGATACCAGCATAAGTCGAATTTAAACCCTACTACTAAATTTAGCTATTTTTAAAATTAACGATTTTTAAAATTCCCGAGGCTAACCCGTTTGTGTTTCGAACTTCTACATGAGCTTTTTAGGCAGAATGCAAGCCATCTACATGATTGATACCAGCATAAGTAGAAATTAAACCCTACTACTAAATTTAGCTATTTTTAAAATTCACGATTTTTAAAATTCCCGAGGCTAAACCGTTTGTGTTACGAACTTCTACATGAGCTTTTTAGGCAGAAAGCAAGCCATCTACATGATTGATACCAGCATAAGTAGAATTTATACCCTACTACTAAATTTAGCTATTTTTAAAATTCTTGACTTTTAATATTCCTGATGCTAAACCGTTTGTGTTACGAACTTCGAAATGTGCTTTTTAGATAGAAAGCAAGCTAGCTACATTATTGAAACGAGTTTAAGAAGAATTTAAAATCTACAACTAAATTTATTTATTTTTAAAATTCTCGATTTTTAAAATTCCTGGGGCTAAACCGTTTGTGCTACGAACTTCTAAATGTGCTTTTTAGGCAGAAAGCAAGCTATCTAAATGATTGATACCAGCATAAGTAGAATTTAAATTCTACTACTAAATTTAGCTATTTTTAAAATTCACGATTTTTAAAATTCCTGAGGCTAAACCGTTTGTGTTACGAACTTCTACTTGAGCAGGCAGAAAACAAGCCATCTACGTGATTGATACCAGCATAAGTCGAATTTAAACCCTACTACTAAATTTAGCTATTTTTAAAATTAACGATTTTTAAAATTCCCGAGGCTAACCCGTTTGTGTTTCGAACTTCTACATGCGCTTTTTAGACAGAAAGCAAGCCATCTACATGATTGATACCAGCATAAGTAGAATTTATACCCTACTACTAAATTTAGCTATTTTTAAAATTCTTGACTTTTAATATTCCTGATGCTAAACCGTTTGTGTTACGAACTTCGAAATGTGCTTTTTAGATAGAAAGCAAGCTAGCTACATGATTGAAACGAGTTTAAGAAGAATTCAAAATCTACTACTAAGTTTATTTATTTTTAAAATTCTCGATTTTTAAAATTCCTGGGGCTAAACCGTTTGTGCTACGAACTTCTAAATGTGCTTTTTAGACAGAAAGCAAGCCATCTACATGATTGAAACGAGTTTAAGAAGAATTTAAAACCTACTACTAAATTTAGCTATTTTTAAAATTCTCGATTCTTAAAATTCCTGAGGCTAAACCGTTTGTGTTACGAACTTCTAAATGTGCTTTTTAGGCAGAAAGCAAGCCATCTACATGATTGATACCGGCATAAGTAGAATTTAAACCCCACTACTAAATATAGCTATTTTTAAAATTCTTGACTTTTAAAATTCCCGAGGCTAAACCGTTTGTGTTACGAACTTCTAAATGTGCTTTTTAGGCAGAAAGCAAGCCATCTACATGATTGATACCGGCATAAGTAGAATTTAAACCCCACTACTAAATTTAGCTATTTTTAAAATTCTTGACTTTTAAAATTCCCAAGGCTAAACCGTTTGTGTTACGAACTTCTTAATATGCATTTTACACAGAAAGCAAGCTAACTACATGATTGAAACGAGTTTAAAAAGAATTTAAAAGCTACTACTAAAATTAGCTATTTTAGAAATTCTCGATTTTTAAAATTCCTGAGGCTAAACCGTTTGTGTTACGAACTTCTAAATGTGCTTTTTAGGCAGAAAGCATGATTGATACCGGCATAAGTAGAATTTAAACCCCACTACTAAATTTAGCTATTTTTAAAATTCTTGACTTTTAAAATTCCCGAGGCTAAACCGTTTGTGTTACGAACTTGTAAATGTGCTTTTTAGGCAGAAAGCAAGCCATCTACATGATTGATACCAGCATAAGTAGAATTTAAACGCTACTACTAAATTTAGCTATTTTTAAAATTCACGATTTTTAAAATTCCCGAGGCTAAACCGTTTGTTTTAGGAACTTCATAATATGCATTTTACACAGAAGGCAAGCTATCTACATGATTGAAACGAGTTTAAGAAGAATTTAAAACCTACTACTAAAATTAGCTATTTTTAAAATTCTCGATTTTTAAAATTCCTGAGGCTAAACCGTTTGTGTTACGAACTTCTAAATGTGCTTTTTAGGCAGAAAGCAAGCCATCTACATGATTGATACCAGCATAAGTAGAATTTAAACCCTACTACTAAATTTAGCTATTTTTATAATTCTTAACTTTTAAAATTCCTGATGCTAAACCGTTTGTGTTCCGAACTTCTAAATGTGCTTTTTAGATAGAAAGCAAGCCAACTACATGATTGAAACGAGTTTAAGAAGAATTTAAAACCTACTACTAAATTTAGCTATTTTTAAAATTCTCGATTTTTAAAATTCCTGGGGCTAAACCGTTTGTGTTACGAACTTCTAAATGTGCTTTTTAGATAGAAAGCAAGCTAGCTACATGATTGAAACGAGTTTAAGAAGAATTTAAAACCTACTACTAAATTTAGCTAATTTTAAAATTCTCGATTTTTAAAGTTCCTGAGGCTAAACCGTTTGTGTTACGAACTTCTAAATGTGCTTTTTAGATAGAAAGCAAGCTAGCTACATGATTGAAACGAGTTTAAGAAGAATTTAAAACCTACTACTAAATTTAGCTATTTTTAAAATTCACGATTTTTAAAATTCCTGGGGCTAAACCGTTTGTGTTACGAACTTCTACATGAGCTTTTTAGGCAGAAAACAAGCCATCTACGTGATTGATACCAGCATAAGTAGAATTTAAACCCTACTACTAAATTTAGCTATTTTTAAAATTCTTGACTTTTAATATTCCGGATGCAAAACCGTTTGTGTTACGAACTTCTAAATGTGCTTTTTAGGCAGAAAGCAAGCCATCTACATGATTGATACCAGCATAAGTAGAATTTAAACCCTACTACTAAATTTAGCTATTTTTAAAATTCACGATTTTTAAAATTCCCGAGGCTAACCCATTTGTGTTACGAACTTCTAAATGTGATTTTTAGGCAGAAAGCAAGCCAACTACATGATTGATACCAGCATAAGTAGAATTTAAAACCTACTACTAAAATTAGCTATTTTTAATATTCTCGATTTTTAAAATTCCTGAGGCTAAACCGTTTGTGTTACGAACTTCTACTTGAGCACACAGAAAACAAGCCATCTACGTGATTGATACCAGCATAAGTAGAATGTAAACCCTAGTACTAAATTTAGCTATTTTTAAAATTCACGATTTTTAAAATTCCCGAGGCTAACCCGTTTGTGTTACGAACTTCTACATGAGCTTTTTAGGCAGAAAGCAAGCCATCTACATGATTGATACCAGCATAAGTAGAATTTATACCCTACTACTAAATTTAGCTATTTTTAAAATTCTTGACTTTTAATATTCCTGATGCTAAACCGTTTGTGTTACGAACTTCGAAATGTGCTTTTTAGGTAGAAAGCAAGCTAGCTACATGATTGAAACGAGTTTAAGAAGAATTTAAAATCTACTACTAAATTTATCTATTTTTAAAGTTCTCGATTTTTAAAATTCCTGGGGCTAAACCGTTTGTGCTACGAACTTCTAAATGTGCTTTTAAGACAGAAAGCAAGCCATCTACATGATTGATACCAGCATAAGTAAAATTTAAACCCCACTACTAAATTTAGCTATTTTTAAAATTCTTGACTTTTAAAATTCCCGAGGCTAAACCGTTTGTGTTACGAACTTCTAAATGTGCTTTTTAGGCAGAAAGCAAGCCATCTACATGATTGATACCAGCATAAGTAGAATTTAAACCCTACTAATAAATTTAGCTTTTTTTTTAAGTTCTCGATTTTTAAAATTCCTGAGGCTAAACCGTTTGTGTTACGAACTTCTTAATATGCATTTTACACAGAAAGCAAGCTATCTACATGATTGAAACGAGTTTAAGAAGAATTTAAAACCTACTACT
>CAUJBP010000053.1:0-170000 GCA_963082815.1 Melanotus villosus
AAGCACATTTAGAAGTTCGTAACACAAACGGTTTAGCCTCAGGAATTTTAAAAATCGAGAACTTTAAAAATAGCTAAATTTAGTAGTAGGTTTTAAATTCTTCTTAAACTCGTTTCAATCATGTAGCTAGCTTGCTTTCTATCTAAAAAGCACATTTAGAAGTTCGTAACACAAACGGTTTAGCCTCAGGAATTTTAAAAATCGTAAATTTTAAAAATAGCTAAATTTAGTAGTAGGGTTTAAATTCTACTTATGCTGGTATCAATCATGTTGATGGCTTGCTTTCTGCCTAAAAAGCACATTTAGAAGTTCGTAACACAAACGGTTTAGCCTCAGGAATTTTAAAAATCGAGAATTTTAAAAATAGCTAAATTTAGTAGTAGGTTTTAAATTCTTCTTAAACTCGTTTCAATCATGTAGCTAGCTTGCTTTCTATCTAAAAAGCACATTTAGAAGTTCGTAACACAAACGGTTTAGCCTCAGGAATTTTAAAAATCGAGAACTTTAAAAATAGCTAAATTTAGTAGTAGGTTTTAAATTCTTCTTAAACTCGTTTCAATCATGTAGCTAGCTTGCTTTCTATCTAAAAAGCACATTTAGAAGTTCGTAACACAAACGGTTTAGCCTCAGGAATTTTAAAAATCGTAAATTTTAAAAATAGCTAAATTTAGTAGTAGGGTTTAAATTCTACTTATGCTGGTATCAATCATGTTGATGGCTTGCTTTCTGCCTAAAAAGCACATTTAGAAGTTCGTAACACAAACGGTTTAGCCTCAGGAATTTTAAAAATCGAGAATTTTAAAAATAGCTAAATTTAGTAGTAGGTTTTAAATTCTACTTATGCTGGTATCAATCATGTAGATGGCTTGCTTTCTGCCTAAAAAGCTCATGTAGAAGTTCGTAACACAAACGGGTTAGCCTCGGGAATTTTAAAAATCGTGAATTTTAAAAATAGCTAAATTTAGTAGTAGGGTTTAAATTCGACTTACGCTGGTATCAATCACGTAGATGGCTTGTTTTCTGCCTGCTCAAGTAGAAGTTCGTAACACAAACGGTTTACCCCAGGAATTTTAAAAATCGTTAATTTTAAAAATAGCTAATTTTAGTAGTAGGTTTTAAATTCTCCTTAAACTCGTTTCAATCATGTAGATAGCTTGCTTTCTGTGTAAAATTCATATTAAGAAGTTCGTAACACAAACCGTTTAGCCTCGGGAATTTTAAAAATCGTGAATTTTAAAAATAGCTAAATTTAGTAGTAGGTTTTAAATTCTTCTTAAACTCGTTTCAATCATGTAGGTAGCTTGCTTTCTATCTAAAAAGCACATTTAGAAGTTCGTAACACAAACGGTTAGCCTCAGGAATTTTAAAAATCGAGAACTTTAAAAATAGCTAAATTTTGTAGTAGGTTTTAAATTCTTCTTAAACTCGTTTCAATCATGTAGCTAGCTTGCTTTCTATCTAAAAAGCACATTTAGAAGTTCGTAACACAAACGGTTTAGCCTCAGGAATTTTAAAAATCGAGAACTTTAAAAATAGCTAAATTTAGTAGTAGGTTTTAAATTCTTCTTAAACTCGTTTCAATCATGTAGCTAGCTTGCTTTCTATCTAAAAAGCACATTTAGAAGTTCGTAGCACCAACGGTTTAGCCCCAGGAATTTTAAAAATCGATAATTTTAAAAATAGCTAAATTTAGTAGTAGGTTTTAAATTCTACTTATGCTGGTATCAATCATGTAGAAGGCTTGCTTTCTGCCTAAAAAGCTCATGTAGAAGTTCGTAACACAAACGGGTTAGCCTCGGGAATTTTAAAAATCGTGAATTTTAAAAATAGCTAAATTTAGTAGTAGGGTTTAAATTCGACTTACGCTGGTATCAATCACGTAGATGGCTTGTTTTCTGCCTGCTCAAGTAGAAGTTCGTAACACAAACGGTTTAGCCTCAGGAATTTTAAAAATCGTGAATTTTAAAAATTGCTAAATTTGGTAGTAGAATTTAAATTCTACTTATGCTGGTATCAATCATTTAGATAGCTTGCTTTCTGCCTAAAAAGCACATTTAGAAGTTCGTAGCACAAACGGTTTAGCCCCAGGAATTTTAAAAATCGAGAATTTTAAAAATAAATAAATTTAGTAGTAGATTTTAAATTCTTCTTAAACTCGTTTCGATCATGTAGCTAGCTTGCTTTCTGCCTAAAAAGCACATTTAGAAGTTCGTAACACAAACGGTTTAGCCTCAGGAATTTTAAAAATCGAGAATTTTAAAAATAGCTAATTTTAGTAGTAGGTTTTAAATTCTCCTTAAACTCGTTTCAATCATGTAGATAGCTTGCTTTCGGTGTAAAATTCATATTAAGAAGTTCGTAACACAAACGGTTTAGCCTCGGGAATTTTAAAAATCGTGAATTTTAAAAATAGCTAAATTTAGTAGTAGGGTTTAAATTCTACTTATGCTGGTATCAATCATGTAGATGGCTTGCTTTCTGCCTAAAAAGCACGTCTAGAAGTTAGTAACACAAACGGTTTAGCCTCAGGAATTTTAAAAATCAAGAATTTTAAAAATAGCTAATTTCAGTAGTAGGTTTTAAATTCTTTTTAAACTCGTTTCAGTCATGTAGATAGCTTGCTTTCTGTGTAAAATGCATATTAAGAAGTTCGTAACACAAACGGTTTAGCCTCAGGAATTTTAAAAATCGAGAAATTTAAAAATAGCTAAATTTATTAGTAGGGTTTAAATTCTACTTATGCTGGTATCAATTATGTAGATGGCTTGCTTTCTACCTAAAAAGCACATTTAGAAGTTCGTAACACAAACGGTTTAGCCTCAGGAATTTTAAAAATCGAGAATTTTAAAAATAGCTAATTTTAGTAGTAGGCTTTAAATTCTTCTTAAACTCGTTTCAATCATGTAGCTAGCTTGCTTTCTATCTAAAAAGCACATTTAGAAGTTCGTAACACAAACGGTTTAGCCTCAGGAATTATAAAAATCGAGAACTTTAAAAATAGCTAAATTTAGTAGTAGGTTTTAAATTCTTCTTAAACTCGTTTCAATCATGTTGATGGCTTGCTTTCTGCCTAAAAAGCACATTTAGAAGTTCGTAACACAAACGGTTTAGCCTCAGGAATTTTAAAAGTCAAGAACTTTAAAAATAGCTAAATTTAGTAGTAGGGTTTAAATTCTACTTATGCTGGTATAAATCATGTAGATGGCTTGCTTTCTGCCTAAAAAGCACATTTAGAAGTTCGTAACACAAACGGTTTAGCCTCAGGAATTTTACAATTCGAGAATTTTAAAAATAGCTAATTTTAGTAGTAGGTTTTAAATTCTCCTTAAACTCGTTTCAATCATGTAGATAGCTTGCTTTTAAGAAGTTCGTAACACAAACGGTTTAGCCTCGGGGATTTTAAAAATCGAGAATTTTAAAAATAGCTAAATTTATTAGTAGGGTTTAAATTCTACTTATGCTGGTATCAATTATGTAGATGGCTTGCTTTCTGCCTAAAAAGCACATTTAGAAGTTCGTAACACAAAAGGTTTAGCCTCGTGAATTTTAAAAGTCGAGAATTTTAAAAATAGCTAAATTTAGTAGTAGGGTTCAAATTCTACTTATGCTGGTATAAATCATGTTGATGGCTTGCTTTCTGCCTAAAAAGCATATTTAGAAGTTCGTAACACAAACGGTTTAACCTCAGGAATTTTAAAAATCGAGAATTTTAAAAATAGCTAAATTTAGTAGTAGGTTTTAAATTCTTCTTAAACTCGTTTCAATCTTGTAGCTAGCTTGCTTTCTATCTAAAAAGCACATTTCGAAGTTCGTAACACAAACGGTTTAGCCTCAGGAATTTTAAAAATCGAGGATTTTAAAAATAGCTAATTTTAGTAGTAGGTTTTAAATTCTCCTTAAACTCGTTTCAATCATGTAGATAGCTTGCTTTCTGTGTAAAATTCATATTAAGAAGTTCGTAACACAAACCGTTTAGCCTCGGGAATTTTAAAAATCGTGAATTTTAAAAATAGCTAAATTTAGTAGTAGGGTTTAAATTCTACTTATGCTGGTATCAATCATGTAGATGGCTTGATTTCTGCCTAAAAAGCACATTTAGAAGTTCGTAACACAAACGGTTTAGCCTCAGGAATTTTAAAAATCGAGAATTTTAAAAATAGCTAAATTTAGTAGTAGGTTTTAAATTCTTCTTAAACTCGTTTCAATCATGTAGCTAGCTTGCTTTCTATCTAAAAAGCACATTTAGAAGTTCGTAACACAAACGGTTTAGCCTCAGGAATTTTAAAAATCGAGAACTTTAAAAATAGCTAAATTTAGTAGTAGGTTTTAAATTCTTCTTAAACTCGTTTCAATCATGTAGCTAGCTTGCTTTCTATCTAAAAAGCACATTTAGAAGTTCGTAACACAAACGGTTTAGCCTCAGGAATTTTAAAAATCGTAAATTTTAAAAATAGCTAAATTTAGTAGTAGGGTTTAAATTCTACTTATGCTGGTATCAATCATGTTGATGGCTTGCTTTCTGCCTAAAAAGCACATTTAGAAGTTCGTAACACAAACGGTTTAGCCTCAGGAATTTTAAAAATCGAGAATTTTAAAAATAGCTAGATTTAGTAGTAGCTTTTAAATTCTTCTTAAACACGTTTCAATCATGAAGATGGCTTGCTTTCTGTCTAAAAAGCACATTTAGAAGTTCGTAGCACCAACGGTTTAGCCCCAGGAATTTTAAAAATCGATAATTTTAAAAATAGCTAAATTTAGTAGTAGGTTTTAAATTCTACTTATGCTGGTATCAATCATGTAGATGGCTTGCTTTCTGCCTAAAAAGCTCATGTAGAAGTTCGTAACACAAACGGGTTAGCCTCGGGAATTTTAAAAATCGTGAATTTTAAAAATAGCTAAATTTAGTAGTAGGGTTTAAATTCGGCTTACGCTGGTATCAATCACGTAGATGGCTTGTTTTCTGCCTGCTCAAGTAGAAGTTCGTAACACAAACGGTTTAGCCCCAGGAATTTTAAAAATCGATAATTTTAAAAATAGCTAATTTTAGTAGTAGGTTTTAAATTCTCCTTAAACTCGTTTCAATCATGTAGATAGCTTGCTTTCTGTGTAAAATTCATATTAAGAAGTTCGTAACACAAACCGTTTAGCCTCGGGAATTTTAAAAATCGTGAATTTTAAAAATAGCTAAATTTAGTAGTAGGTTTTAAATTCTTCTTAAACTCGTTTCAATCATGTAGCTAGCTTGCTTTCTATCTAAAAAGCACATTTAGAAGTTCGTAACACAAACGGTTAGCCTCAGGAATTTTAAAAATCGAGAACTTTAAAAATAGCTAAATTTAGTAGTAGGGTTTAAATTCTACTTATGCTGGTATCAATCACGTAGATGGCTTGTTTTCTGCCTGCTCAAGTAGAAGTTCGTAACACAAACGGTTTAGCCCCAGGAATTTTAAAAATCGATAATTTTAAAAATAGCTAATTTTAGTAGTAGGTTTTAAATTCTCCTTAAACTCGTTTCAATCATGTAGATAGCTTGCTTTCTGTGTAAAATTCATATTAAGAAGTTCGTAACACAAACCGTTTAGCCTCGGGAATTTTAAAAATCGAGAATTTTAAATATAGCTAATTTTAGTAGTAGGTTTTAAATTCTCCTTAAACTCGTTTCAATCATGTGGATAGCTTGCTTTCTGTGTAAAATTCATATTAAGAAGTTCGTAACACAAACCGTTTAGCCTCGGGAATTTTAAAAACCGAGAATTTAAAAAATAGCTAAATTTAGTAGTAGGTTTTAAATTCGTCTTAAAATCGTTTCAATCATGTAGATGGCTTGCTTTCTGTCTAAAAAGCACATTTCGAAGTTCGTAACACAAACGGTTTAGCATCAGGAATATTAAAAGTCAAGAATTTTAAAAATAGCTAAATTTAGTAGTAGGGTTTAAATTCTACTTATGCTGGAATCAATCACGTAGATGGCTTGTTTTCTGCCTGCTCAAGTAGAAGTTCGTAACACAAACGGTTTAGCCTCAGGAATTTTAAAAATCGAGAATTTTAAATATAGCTAATTTTAGTAGTAGGTTTTAAATTCTCCTTAAACTCGTTTCAATCATGTAGATAGCTTGCTTTCTGTGTAATATGCATATTAAGAAGTTCATAACACAAACGGTTTAGCCTCAGGAATTTTAAAAGTCGAGAATTTTAAAAATATCTAAATTTATTAGTAGGTTTAAATTCTACTTATGCTGGTATCAATCATGTAGATGGCTTGTTTTCTGCCTGCTCAAGTAGAAGTTCGTAACACAAACGGTTTAGCCTCAGGAATTTTAAAAATCGAGAATTTTAAATATAGCTAATTTTAGTAGTAGGTTTTAAATTCTCCTTAAACTCGTTTCAATCATGTAGATAGCTTGCTTTCTGTGTAAAATTCATATTAAGAAGTTCGTAACACAAACCGTTTAGCCTCGGGAATTTTAAAAATCGAGAATTTTAAATATAGCTAATTTTAGTAGTAGGTTTTAAATTCTCCTTAAACTCGTTTCAATCATGTGGATAGCTTGCTTTCTGTGTAAAATTCATATTAAGAAGTTCGTAACACAAACCGTTTAGCCTCGGGAATTTTAAAAACCGAGAATTTAAAAAATAGCTAAATTTAGTAGTAGGTTTTAAATTCGTCTTAAAATCGTTTCAATCATGTAGATGGCTTGCTTTCTGCCTAAAAAGCACATTTAGAAGTTAGTAACACAAACGGTTTAGCCTCAGCAATTTTAAAAATCGAGAATTTTAAAAAAGACAGATTTTTATAATTGCCAGATTAAAAATGCGAGATTTTTATAATTGCCCAGGCTAAACCGTAGGAGATACAAATTTCTAAATACGCTTATTTTGGTTTCAGACGTCGTTCTATGCAGCTAAAATGAATTTAAAACGAATTTATTAATTTTTGGTAATTTTATAAATGCGAGATTTTTATAATTCCCCAGGCTAAACCGTAGGTGATACAAATTTCTAAATGTCCTTATTATTACTTAAGACGTCGTTCTATGCAGCTAAAATGAGTTTAAATCGAATTTATTAATTTTTGGTAATTTTAAAAAAGACAGATTTTTATAATTGCCAGATTAAAAATGCGAGATTTTTATAATTGCCCAGGCTAAACTGTAGGAGATACAAATTTCTAAATATGCTTATTATGGTTTCACATGTCGTTCTATACAGCTAGAATGAATTTAAAACGAATTTATTAATTTTTGGTAATTTTATAAATGCGAGATTTTTATAATTCCCCAGGCTAAACCGTAGGTGATACAAATTTCTAAATGTCCTTATTATTATTTAAGACGTCATTCTATGCAGCTAAAATGAGTTTAAATCGAATTTATTAATTTTTGGTAATTTTACAAAAGAGAGATTTTTATAATTGCCATTTTAAAAATGCGAGATTTTTATAATTGCCCAGGCTAAACTGTAGGAGATACGAATTTCTAAATATGCTTATTATGGTTTCAGACGTCGTTCTATGCAGCTAAAATGAATTTAAAACGAATTTATTAATTTTTGGTAATTTTATAAATGCGAGATTTTTATAATTCCCCAGGCTAAACCGTAGGTGATACAAATTTCTAAATGTCCTTATTATTACTTAAGACGTCCTTCTATGCAGCTAAAATGAGTTTAAATCGAATTTATTAATTTTTGGTAATTTTGAAAAAGACAGATTTTTATAATTGCCAGATTAAAAATGCGAGATTTTTATAATTGCCCAGGCTAAACTGTAGGAGATTCAAATTTCTAAATATGCTTATTTTGGTTTCAGACGTCGTTCTATGCAGCTAAAATGAATTTAAAACGAATTTATTAATTTTTGGTAATTTTATAAATGCGAGATTTTTATAATTCCCCAGGCTAAACCGTAGGTGATACAAATTTCTAAATGTCCTTATTATTACTTAAGACGTCGTTCTATGCAGCTAAAATGAGTTTAAATCGAATTTATTAATTTTTGGTAATTTTAATAAAGACAGATTTTTATAATTGCCAGATTAAAAATGCGAGATTTTTATAATTGCCCAGGCTAAACTGTAGGAGATACAAATTTCTAAATATGCTTATTATGGTTTCACATGTCGTTCTATACAGCTAGAATGAATTTAAAACGAATTTATTAATTTTTGGTAATTTTATAAATGCGAGATTTTTATAATTCCCAGGCTAAACCGTAGGTGATACAAATTTCTAAATGTCCTTATTATTATTTAAGACGTCATTCTATGCAGCTAAAATGAGTTTAAATCGAATTTATTAATTTTTGGTAATTTTACAAAAGAGAGATTTTTATAATTGCCATTTTAAAAATGCGAGATTTTTATAATTGCCCAGGCTAAACTGTAGGAGATACGAATTTCTAAATATGCTTATTATGGTTTCAGACGTCGTTCTATGCAGCTAAAATGAATTTAAAACGAATTTATTAATTTTTGGTAATTTTATAAATGCGAGATTTTTATAATTCCCCAGGCTAAACCGTAGGTGATACAAATTTCTAAATGTCCTTATTATTACTTAAGACGTCGTTCTATGCAGCTAAAATGAGTTTAAATCGAATTTATTAATTTTTGGTAATTTTAAAAAAGACAGATTTTTATAATTGCCAGATTAAAAATGCGAGATTTTTATAATTGCCCAGGCTAAACTGTAGGAGATACAAATTTCTAAATATGCTTATTATGGTTTCAGACGTCGTTCTATGCAGCTAAAATGAATTTAAAACGAATTTATTAATTTTTGGTAATTTTATAAATACGAGATTTTTATAATTCTGCAGGCTAAACCGTAGGTGATACAAATTTCTAAATGTCCTTATTATTATTTAAGACGTCGTTCTATGCAGCTAAAATGAGTTTAAATCGAATTTATTAATTTTTGGTAATTTTAAAAAAGAGAGATTTTTATAATTGCCAGATTAAAAATGCGAGATTTTTATAATTGCCCAGGCTAAACTGTAGGAGATACAAATTTCTAAATATGTTTATTATGGTTTCAGACGTCGTTCTATGCAGCTAAAATGAGTTTAAATCGAATTTATTAATTTTTGGTAATTTTATAAATGCGAGATTTTTATAATTCCCCAGGCTAAACCGTAGGTGATAAAAATTTCTAAATGTCCTTCTTATTTAAGACGTATTAAAAGTCAAGAATTTTAAAAATAGCTAAATTTAGTAGTAGGGTATAAATTCTACTTATGCTGGTATCAATCATGTAGATGGTTGCTTTCAGCCTAAAAAGCTCATGTAGAAGTTCGTAACACAAACGGGTTAGCCTCGGGAATTTTAAAAATCGTGACTTTTAAAAATAGCTAAATTTAGTAGTAGGGTTTAAATTCTACTTATGCTGGTATCAATCACGTAGATGGCTTGTTTTCTGCCTAAATAGCTCATGTAGAAGTTCATAACACGAACGGTTTAGCCTCAGGAATTTTAAAAATCGAGAATTTTAAAAATAGCTAAATTTCGTAGTAGGTTTTAAATTCTTCTTAAACTCGTTTCAATCATGTAGCTAGCTTGCTTTCTATCTAAAAAGCACATTTAGAAGTTCGTAACACAAACGGTTTAGCACCAGGAATTTTAAAAGTCAAGAATTTTAAAAATAGCTAAATTTAGTAGTAGGGTTTAAATTCTACTTATGCTGGTATCAATCATGTAGATGGCTTGCTTTCTGCCTAAAAAGCACATTTAGAAGTTCGTAACACAAACGGTTTAGCCTCAGGAATTTTAAAAATCGAGAATTTTAAAAATAGGTAAATTTAGTAGTAGGTTTTAAATTCTTCTTAAACTCGTTTCAATCACGTAGATGGCTTGCTTTCTGTATAAAAAGCACATTTAGAAGTTCGTAGCACAAACGGTTTAGTCCCAGGAATTTTAAAAATCGTGAATTTTAAAAATAGATAAATTTAGTAGTAGATTTTAAATTCTTCTTAAACTCGTTTCAATCATGTAGCTAGCTTGCTTTCTATCTAAAAAGCACATTTCGAAGTTCGTAACACAAACGGTTTAGCATCAGGAATATTAAAATTCAAGAATTTTAAAAATAGCTAAATTTAGTAGTAGGGTATAAATTCTACTTATGCTGGTATCAATCATATAGATGGCTCGCTTTCTGCCTAAAAAGCTCATGTAGTTCGTAACACAAACGGGTTAGCCTCGGGAATTTTAAAAATCGTGAATTTTAAAAATAGCTAAATATAGTAGTAGGGTTTAAATTCTACTTATGCTGGTATCAATCACCTAGATGGCTTGTTTTCTGCCTGCTCAAGTAGAAGTTCGTAACACAAACGGTTTAGCCTCAGGAATTTTAAAAATCGTGAATTTTAAAAATAGCTAAATTTAGTAGTAGTTTTTAAATTCTTCTTATGCTGGTATCAATCATGTAGATAGCTTGCTTTCTGCCTAAAAAGCACATTTAGAAGTTCGTAAGACAAACGGTTTAGCCTCAGGAATTTTAAAAATCGAGAACTTTAAAAATAGCTAAATTTAGTAGTAGGTTTTAAATTCTTCTTAAACTCGTTTCAATCATGTAGTTGGCTTGCTTTCTATCTAAAGAGCACATTTAGAAATTCGTAACACAAACGGTTTAGCATCAGGAATTTTAAAAGTCAAGAACTTTAAAAATAGCTAAGCTTAGTAGTAGGGTTTAAATTCTACTTATGCTGGTATAAATCATGTAGATGGCTTGCTTTCTGCCTAAAAAGCACATTTAGAAGTTCGTAACACAAACGGGTTAGCCTCAGGAATTTGAAAAATCGAGAATTTTAAAAATAGCTAATTTTAGTAGTAGGTTTTAAATTCCCCTTAAACTCGTTTCAATCATGTAGCTAGCTTGCTTTCTGTATAAAAATCACATTTAGAAGTTCGTAACACAAACGGTTTAGCCTCAGGAATTTTAAAAATCGAGAACTTTAAAAATAGCTAAATTTAGTAGTAGGTTTTAAATTCTTCTTAAACTCGTTTCAATCATGTAGTTGGCTTGCTTTCTATCTAAAAAGCACATTTAGAAGTTCGTAACACAAACGGTTTAGCATCAGGAATTTTAAAAGTCAAGAACTTTAAAAATAGCTAAATTTAGTAGTAGGGTTTAAATTCTACTTATGCTGGTATAAATCATGTAGATGGCTTGCTTTCTGCCTAAAAAGCACATTTAGAAGTTCGTAACACAAACGGTTTAGCCTCAGGAATTTTAAAAATCAAGAATTTTAAAAATAGCTAATTTTAGTAGTAGGTTTTAAATTCTTTTTAAACTCGTTTCAGTCATGTAGATAGCTTGCTTTCTGTGTAAAATGCATATTAAGAAGTTCGTAACACAAACGGTTTAGCCTCAGGAATTTTAAAAATCGAGAATTTTAAAAATAGCTAATTTTAGTAGTAGGTTTTAAATTCTCCTTAAACTCGTTTCAATCATGTAGATAGCTTGCTTTCGGTGTAAAATTCATATTAAGAAGTTCGTAACACAAACGGTTTAGCCTCGGGAATTTTAAAAATCGTGAATTTTAAAAATAGCTAAATATAGTAGTAGGGTTTAAATTCTACTTATGCTGGTATCAATCACCTAGATGGCTTGTTTTCTGCCTGCTCAAGTAGAAGTTCGTAACACAAACGGTTTAGCCTCAGGAATTTTAAAAATCGTGAATTTTAAAGATAGCTAAATTTAGTAGTAGAATTTAAATTCTTCTTATGCTGGTATCAATCATGTAGATAGTTTGCTTTCTGCCTAAAAAGCACATTTAGAAGTTCGTAAGACAAACGGTTTAGCCTCAGGAATTTTAAAAATCGAGAACTTTAAAAATAGCTAAATTTAGTAGTAGGTTTTAAATTCTTCTTAAACTCGTTTCAATCATGTAGTTGGCTTGCTTTCTATCTAAAGAGCACATTTAGAAATTCGTAACACAAACGGTTTAGCATCAGGAATTTTAAAAGTCAAGAACTTTAAAAATAGCTAAGCTTAGTAGTAGGGTTTAAATTCTACTTATGCTGGTATCAATCATGTAGATGGTTGCTTTCAGCCTAAAAAGCTCATGTAGAAGTTCGTAACACAAACGGGTTAGCCTCGGGAATTTTAAAAATCGAGAATTTTAAAAATAGCTAAATTTCGTAGTAGGGTTTAAATTCTACTTATGCTGGTATCAATCACGTAGATGGCTTGTTTTCTGCCTAAATAGCTCATGTAGAAGTTCATAACACGAACGGTTTAGCCTCAGGAATTTTAAAAATCGAGAATTTTAAAAATAGCTAAATTTAGTAGTAGGGTTTAAATTCTACTTATGCTGGTATCAATCACGTAGATGGCTTGTTTTCTGCCTAAATAGCTCATGTAGAAGTTCATAACACGAACGGTTTAGCCTCAGGAATTTTAAAAATCGAGAATTTTAAAAATAGCTAAATTTCGTAGTAGGTTTTAAATTCTTCTTAAACTCGTTTCAATCATGTAGCTAGCTTGCTTTCTATCTAAAAAGCACATTTAGAAGTTCGTAACACAAACGGTTTAGCACCAGGAATTTTAAAAGTCAAGAATTTTAAAAATAGCTAAATTTAGTAGTAGGGTTTAAATTCTACTTATGCTGGTATCAATCATGTAGATGGCTTGCTTTCTGCCTAAAAAGCACATTTAGAAGTTCGTAACACAAACGGTTTAGCCTCAGGAATTTTAAAAATCGAGAATTTTAAAAATAGGTAAATTTAGTAGTAGGTTTTAAATTCTTCTTAAACTCGTTTCAATCACGTAGATGGCTTGCTTTCTGTATAAAAAGCACATTTAGAAGTTCGTAGCACAAACGGTTTAGTCCCAGGAATTTTAAAAATCGTGAATTTTAAAAATAGATAAATTTAGTAGTAGATTTTAAATTCTTCTTAAACTCGTTTCAATCATGTAGCTAGCTTGCTTTCTATCTAAAAAGCACATTTCGAAGTTCGTAACACAAACGGTTTAGCATCAGGAATATTAAAATTCAAGAATTTTAAAAATAGCTAAATTTAGTAGTAGGGTATAAATTCTACTTATGCTGGTATCAATCATATAGATGGCTCGCTTTCTGCCTAAAAAGCTCATGTAGTTCGTAACACAAACGGGTTAGCCTCGGGAATTTTAAAAATCGTGAATTTTAAAAATAGCTAAATATAGTAGTAGGGTTTAAATTCTACTTATGCTGGTATCAATCACCTAGATGGCTTGTTTTCTGCCTGCTCAAGTAGAAGTTCGTAACACAAACGGTTTAGCCTCAGGAATTTTAAAAATCGTGAATTTTAAAAATAGCTAAATTTAGTAGTAGTTTTTAAATTCTTCTTATGCTGGTATCAATCATGTAGATAGCTTGCTTTCTGCCTAAAAAGCACATTTAGAAGTTCGTAAGACAAACGGTTTAGCCTCAGGAATTTTAAAAATCGAGAACTTTAAAAATAGCTAAATTTAGTAGTAGGTTTTAAATTCTTCTTAAACTCGTTTCAATCATGTAGTTGGCTTGCTTTCTATCTAAAGAGCACATTTAGAAATTCGTAACACAAACGGTTTAGCATCAGGAATTTTAAAAGTGAAGAACTTTAAAAATAGCTAAGCTTAGTAGTAGGGTTTAAATTCTACTTATGCTGGTATAAATCATGTAGATGGCTTGCTTTCTGCCTAAAAAGCACATTTAGAAGTTCGTAACACAAACGGGTTAGCCTCAGGAATTTGAAAAATCGAGAATTTTAAAAATAGCTAATTTTAGTAGTAGGTTTTAAATTCTCCTTAAACTCGTTTCAATCATGTAGCTAGCTTGCTTTCTGTATAAAAATCACATTTAGAAGTTCGTAACACAAACGGTTTAGCCTCAGGAATTTTAAAAATCGAGAACTTTAAAAATAGCTAAATTTAGTAGTAGGTTTTAAATTCTTCTTAAACTCGTTTCAATCATGTAGTTGGCTTGCTTTCTATCTAAAAAGCACATTTAGAAGTTCGTAACACAAACGGTTTAGCATCAGGAATTTTAAAAGTCAAGAACTTTAAAAATAGCTAAATTTAGTAGTAGGGTTTAAATTCTACTTATGCTGGTATAAATCATGTAGATGGCTTGCTTTCTGCCTAAAAAGCACATTTAGAAGTTCGTAACACAAACGGTTTAGCCTCAGGAATTTTAAAAATCAAGAATTTTAAAAATAGCTAATTTTAGTAGTAGGTTTTAAATTCTTTTTAAACTCGTTTCAGTCATGTAGATAGCTTGCTTTCTGTGTAAAATGCATATTAAGAAGTTCGTAACACAAACGGTTTAGCCTCAGGAATTTTAAAAATCGAGAATTTTAAAAATAGCTAATTTTAGTAGTAGGTTTTAAATTCTCCTTAAACTCGTTTCAATCATGTAGATAGCTTGCTTTCGGTGTAAAATTCATATTAAGAAGTTCGTAACACAAACGGTTTAGCCTCGGGAATTTTAAAAATCGTGAATTTTAAAAATAGCTAAATATAGTAGTAGGGTTTAAATTCTACTTATGCTGGTATCAATCACCTAGATGGCTTGTTTTCTGCCTGCTCAAGTAGAAGTTCGTAACACAAACGGTTTAGCCTCAGGAATTTTAAAAATCGTGAATTTTAAAGATAGCTAAATTTAGTAGTAGAATTTAAATTCTTCTTATGCTGGTATCAATCATGTAGATAGCTTGCTTTCTGCCTAAAAAGCACATTTAGAAGTTCGTAAGACAAACGGTTTAGCCTCAGGAATTTTAAAAATCGAGAACTTTAAAAATAGCTAAATTTAGTAGTAGGTTTTAAATTCTTCTTAAACTCGTTTCAATCATGTAGTTGGCTTGCTTTCTATCTAAAGAGCACATTTAGAAATTCGTAACACAAACGGTTTAGCATCAGGAATTTTAAAAGTCAAGAACTTTAAAAATAGCTAAGCTTAGTAGTAGGGTTTAAATTCTACTTATGCTGGTATCAATCATGTAGATGGTTGCTTTCAGCCTAAAAAGCTCATGTAGAAGTTCGTAACACAAACGGGTTAGCCTCGGGAATTTTAAAAATCGTGACTTTTAAAAATAGCTAAATTTAGTAGTAGGGTTTAAATTCTACTTATGCTGGTATCAATCACGTAGATGGCTTGTTTTCTGCCTAAATAGCTCATGTAGAAGTTCATAACACGAACGGTTTAGCCTCAGGAATTTTAAAAATCGAGAATTTTAAAAATAGCTAAATTTCGTAGTAGGTTTTAAATTCTTCTTAAACTCGTTTCAATCATGTAGCTAGCTTGCTTTCTATCTAAAAAGCACATTTAGAAGTTCGTAACACAAACGGTTTAGCACCAGGAATTTTAAAAGTCAAGAATTTTAACAATAGCTAAATTTAGTAGTAGGGTTTAAATTCTACTTATGCTGGTATCAATCATGTAGATGGCTTGCTTTCTGCCTAAAAAGCACATTTAGAAGTTCGTAACACAAACGGTTTAGCCTCAGGAATTTTAAAAATCGAGAATTTTAAAAATAGGTAAATTTAGTAGTAGGTTTTAAATTCTTCTTAAACTCGTTTCAATCACGTAGATGGCTTGCTTTCTGTATAAAAAGCACATTTAGAAGTTCGTAGCACAAACGGTTTAGTCCCAGGAATTTTAAAAATCGTGAATTTTAAAAATAGATAAATTTAGTAGTAGATTTTAAATTCTTCTTAAACTCGTTTCAATCATGTAGCTAGCTTGCTTTCTATCTAAAAAGCACATTTCGAAGTTCGTAACACAAACGGTTTAGCATCAGGAATATTAAAATTCAAGAATTTTAAAAATAGCTAAATTTAGTAGTAGGGTATAAATTCTACTTATGCTGGTATCAATCATATAGATGGCTCGCTTTCTGCCTAAAAAGCTCATGTAGTTCGTAACACAAACGGGTTAGCCTCGGGAATTTTAAAAATCGTGAATTTTAAAAATAGCTAAATATAGTAGTAGGGTTTAAATTCTACTTATGCTGGTATCAATCACCTAGATGGCTTGTTTTCTGCCTGCTCAAGTAGAAGTTCGTAACACAAACGGTTTAGCCTCAGGAATTTTAAAAATCGTGAATTTTAAAAATAGCTAAATTTAGTAGTAGAATTTAAATTCTTCTTATGCTGGTATCAATCATGTAGATAGCTTGCTTTCTGCCTAAAAAGCACATTTAGAAGTTCGTAAGACAAACGGTTTAGCCTCAGGAATTTTAAAAATCGAGAACTTTAAAAATAGCTAAATTTAGTAGTAGGTTTTAAATTCTTCTTAAACTCGTTTCAATCATGTAGTTGGCTTGCTTTCTATCTAAAGAGCACATTTAGAAATTCGTAACACAAACGGTTTAGCATCAGGAATTTTAAAAGTCAAGAACTTTAAAAATAGCTAAGCTTAGTAGTAGGGTTTAAATTCTACTTATGCTGGTATAAATCATGTAGATGGCTTGCTTTCTGCCTAAAAAGCACATTTAGAAGTTCGTAACACAAACGGGTTAGCCTCAGGAATTTGAAAAATCGAGAATTTTAAAAATAGCTAATTTTAGTAGTAGGTTTTAAATTCTCCTTAAACTCGTTTCAATCATGTAGATAGCTTGCTTTCGGTGTAAAATTCATATTAAGAAGTTCGTAACACAAACGGTTTAGCCTCGGGAATTTTAAAAATCGTGAATTTTAAAAATAGCTAAATATAGTAGTAGGGTTTAAATTCTACTTATGCTGGTATCAATCACCTAGATGGCTTGTTTTCTGCCTGCTCAAGTAGAAGTTCGTAACACAAACGGTTTAGCCTCAGGAATTTTAAAAATCGTGAATTTTAAAAATAGCTAAATATAGTAGTAGGGTTTAAATTCTACTTATGCTGGTATCAATCACCTAGATGGCTTGTTTTCTGCCTGCTCAAGTAGAAGTTCGTAACACAAACGGTTTAGCCTCAGGAATTTTAAAAATCGTGAATTTTAAAAATAGCTAAATTTAGTAGTAGAATTTAAATTCTTCTTATGCTGGTATCAATCATGTAGATAGCTTGCTTTCTGCCTAAAAAGCACATTTAGAAGTTCGTAAGACAAACGGTTTAGCCTCAGGAATTTTAAAAATCGAGAACTATAAAAATAGCTAAATTTAGTAGTAGGTTTTAAATTCTTCTTAAACTCGTTTCAATCATGTAGTTGGCTTGCTTTCTATCTAAAGAGCACATTTAGAAATTCGTAACACAAACGGTTTAGCATCAGGAATTTTAAAAGTCAAGAACTTTAAAAATAGCTAAGCTTAGTAGTAGGGTTTAAATTCTACTTATGCTGGTATAAATCATGTAGATGGCTTGCTTTCTGCCTAAAAAGCACATTTAGAAGTTCGTAACACAAACGGGTTAGCCTCAGGAATTTGAAAAATCGAGAATTTTAAAAATAGCTAATTTTAGTAGTAGGTTTTAAATTCTCCTTAAACTCGTTTCAATCATGTAGATAGCTTGCTTTCGGTGTAAAATTCATATTAAGAAGTTCGTAACACAAACGGTTTAGCCTCGGGAATTTTAAAAATCGTGAATTTTAAAAATAGCTAAATATAGTAGTAGGGTTTAAATTCTACTTATGCTGGTATCAATCACCTAGATGGCTTGTTTTCTGCCTGCTCAAGTAGAAGTTCGTAACACAAACGGTTTAGCCTCAGGAATTTTAAAAATCGTGAATTTTAAAAATAGCTAAATTTAGTAGTAGAATTTAAATTCTTCTTATGCTGGTATCAATCATGTAGATAGCTTGCTTTCTGCCTAAAAAGCACATTTAGAAGTTCGTAAGACAAACGGTTTAGCCTCAGGAATTTTAAAAATCGAGAACTATAAAAATAGCTAAATTTAGTAGTAGGTTTTAAATTCTTCTTAAACTCGTTTCAATCATGTAGTTGGCTTGCTTTCTATCTAAAGAGCACATTTAGAAATTCGTAACACAAACGGTTTAGCATCAGGAATTTTAAAAGTCAAGAACTTTAAAAATAGCTAAGCTTAGTAGTAGGGTTTAAATTCTACTTATGCTGGTATAAATCATGTAGATGGCTTGCTTTCTGCCTAAAAAGCACATTTAGAAGTTCGTAACACAAACGGGTTAGCCTCAGGAATTTGAAAAATCGAGAATTTTAAAAATAGCTAATTTTAGTAGTAGGTTTTAAATTCTCCTTAAACTCGTTTCAATCATGTAGATAGCTTGCTTTCGGTGTAAAATTCATATTAAGAAGTTCGTAACACAAACGGTTTAGCCTCGGGAATTTTAAAAATCGTGAATTTTAAAAATAGCTAAATATAGTAGTAGGGTTTAAATTCTACTTATGCTGGTATCAATCACCTAGATGGCTTGTTTTCTGCCTGCTCAAGTAGAAGTTCGTAACACAAACGGTTTAGCCTCAGGAATTTTAAAAATCGTGAATTTTAAAAATAGCTAAATTTAGTAGTAGAATTTAAATTCTTCTTATGCTGGTATCAATCATGTAGATAGCTTGCTTTCTGCCTAAAAAGCACATTTAGAAGTTCGTAAGACAAACGGTTTAGCCTCAGGAATTTTAAAAATCGAGAACTATAAAAATAGCTAAATTTAGTAGTAGGTTTTAAATTCTTCTTAAACTCGTTTCAATCATGTAGTTGGCTTGCTTTCTATCTAAAGAGCACATTTAGAAATTCGTAACACAAACGGTTTAGCATCAGGAATTTTAAAAGTCAAGAACTTTAAAAATAGCTAAGCTTAGTAGTAGGGTTTAAATTCTACTTATGCTGGTATAAATCATGTAGATGGCTTGCTTTCTGCCTAAAAAGCACATTTAGAAGTTCGTAACACAAACGGGTTAGCCTCAGGAATTTGAAAAATCGAGAATTTTAAAAATAGCTAATTTTAGTAGTAGGTTTTAAATTCTCCTTAAACTCGTTTCAATCATGTAGCTAGCTTGCTTTCTATCTAAAAATCACATTTAGAAGTTCGTAACACAAACGGTTTAGCCTCAGGAATTTTAAAAATCGAGAACTTTAAAAATAGCTAAATTTAGTAGTAGGTTTTAAATTCTTCTTAAACTCGTTTCAATCATGTAGTTGGCTTGCTTTCTATCTAAAAAGCACATTTAGAAGTTCGTAACACAAACGGTTTAGCATCAGGAATTTTAAAAGTCAAGAACTTTAAAAATAGCTAAATTTAGTAGTAGGGTTTAAATTCTACTTATGCTGGTATAAATCATGTAGATGGCTTGTTTTCTGCCTAAAAAGCACATTTAGAAGTTCGTAACACAAACGGTTTAGCCTCAGGAATTTTAAAAATCAAGAATTTTAAAAATAGCTAATTTTAGTAGTAGGTTTTAAATTCTTTTTAAACTCGTTTCAGTCATGTAGATAGCTTGCTTTCTGTGTAAAATGCATATTAAGAAGTTCGTAACACAAACGGTTTAGCCTCAGGAATTTTAAAAATCGAGAATTTTAAAAATAGCTAATTTTAGTAGTAGGTTTTAAATTCTCCTTAAACTCGTTTCAATCATGTAGATAGCTTGCTTTCGGTGTAAAATTCATATTAAGAAGTTCGTAACACAAACGGTTTAGCCTCGGGAATTTTAAAAATCGTGAATTTTAAAAATAGCTAAATTTGGTAGTAGGGTTTAAATTCTACTTATGCTGGTATCAATCATGTAGATGGCTTGCTTTCTGCCTAAAAAGAACGTCTAGAAGTTCGTAACACAAACGGTTTAGCCTCAGGAATTTGAAAAATCGAGAACTTTAAAAATAGCTAAATTTAGTAGTAGGTTTTAAATTCTTCTTAAACTCGTTTCAATCATGTAGCTAGCTTGCTTTCTATCTAAAAAGCACATTTCGAAGTTCGTAACACAAACGGTTTAGCCTCAGGAATTTTAAAAATCGTAAATTTTAAAAATAGCTAAATTTAGTAGTAGGTTTTAAATTCTACTTATGCTGGTATCAATCATGTAGATGGCTTGTTTTCTGCCTAAAAAGCACATTTAGAAGTTCGTAACACAAACGGTTTAGCCCCAGGAATTTTATAAATCGATAATTTTAATAATAGATAATTTTAGTAGTAGGTTTTAAATTCTCCTTAAACTCGTTTCAATCATGTAGATAGCTTGCTTTCTGTGTAAAATTCATATTAAGAAGTTCGTAACACAAACCGCTTAGCCTCGGGAATTTTAAAAATCGTGAATTTTAAAAATAGCTAAATTTAGGAGTAGGGTTTAAATTCTACTTATGCTGGTATCAATCATGTAGATGGCTTG
This sequence comes from Melanotus villosus, assembly GCA_963082815.1. Classification (NCBI taxonomy): domain Eukaryota; kingdom Metazoa; phylum Arthropoda; class Insecta; order Coleoptera; family Elateridae; genus Melanotus; species Melanotus villosus. The sequence continues at coordinate 20,230 of CAUJBP010000053.1, forward strand.
ATTTCTGCCTAAAAAGCACATTTAGAAGTTCGTAACACAAACGGTTTAGCATCAGGAATTTTAAAAGTCAAGAACTTTAAAAATATCTAAATTTAGTAGTAGGGTTTAAATTCTACTTATGCTGGTATCAATCATGTAGATGGCTTGCTTTCTGCCTAAAAAGCACATTTAGAAGTTCGTAACACAAACGGTTTAGCCTCAGGAATTGTAAAAATCGAGAACTTTAAAAATAGCTAAATTTAGTAGTAGGTTTTAAATTCTTCTTAAACTCGTTTCAATCATGTAGCTAGCTTGCTTTCTATCTAAAAAGCACATTTAGAAGTTCGTAACACAAACGGTTTAGCCTCAGGAATTTTAAAAATCGAGAACTTTAAAAATAGCTAAATTTAGTAGTAGGTTTTAAATTCTTCTTAAACTCGTTTCAATCATGTAGCTAGCTTGCTTTCTATCTAAAAAGCACATTTCGAAGTTCGTAACACAAACGGTTTAGCCTCAGGAATTTTAAAAATCGTAAATTTTAAAAATAGCTAAATTTAGTAGTAGGGTTTAAATTCTACTTATGCTGGTATCAATCATGTTGATGGCTTGCTTTCTGCCTAAAAAGCACATTTAGAAGTTCGTAACACAAACGGTTTAGCCTCAGGAATTTTAAAAATCGAGAATTTTAAAAATAGCTAATTTTAGTAGTAGGTTTTAAATTCTTCTTAAACACGTTTCATTCATGTAGATGGCTTGCTTTCTGTCTAAAAAGCACATTTAGAAGTTCGTAGCACCAACGGTTTAGCCCCAGGAATTTTAAAAATCGATAATTTTAAAAATAGCTAAATTTAGTAGTAGGTTTTAAATTCTACTTATGCTGGTATCAATCATGTAGATGGCTTGCTTTCTGTCTAAAAAGCTCATGTAGAAGTTCGTAACACAAACGGGTTAGCCTCGGGAATTTTAAAAATCGTGAATTTTAAAAATAGCTAAATTTAGTAGTAGGGTTTAAATTCGACTTATGCTGGTATCAATCACGTAGATGGCTTGTTTTCTGCCTGCTCAAGTAGAAGTTCGTAACACAAACGGTTTAGCCTCAGGAATTTTAAAAATCGTGAATTTTAAAAATAGCTAAATTTAGTAGTAGAATTTAAATTCTACTTATGCTGGTATCAATCATTTAGATAGCTTGCTTTCTGCCTAAAAAGCACATTTAGAAGTTCGTAGTACAAACGGTTTAGCCCCAGGAATTTTAAAAATCGAGAATTTTAAAAATAAATAAATTTAGTAGTAGGTTTTAAATTCTTCTTAAACTCGTTTCAATCATGTAGCTAGCTTGCTTTCTATCTAAAAAGCACATTTCGAAGTTCGTAACACAAACGGTTTAGCCTCAGGAATTTTAAAAATCGTAAATTTTAAAAATAGCTAAATTTAGTAGTAGGGTTTAAATTCTACTTATGCTGGTATCAATCATGTTGATGGCTTGCTTTCTGCCTAAAAAGCACATTTAGAAGTTCGTAACACAAACGGTTTAGCCTCAGGAATTTTAAAAATCGAGAATTTTAAAAATAGCTAAATTTAGTAGTAGGTTTTAAATTCTTCTTAAACACGTTTCAATCATGTAGATGGCTTGCTTTCTTTCTAAAAAGCACATTTAGAAGTTCGTAGCACCAACGGTTTAGCCCCAGGAATTTTAAAAATCGATAATTTTAAAAATAGCTAAATTTAGTAGTAGGTTTTAAATTCTACTTATGCTGGTATCAATCATGTAGATGGCTTGCTTTCTGCCTAAAAAGCTCATGTAGAAGTTCGTAACACAAACGGGTTAGCCTCGGGAATTTTAAAAATCGTGAATTTTAAAAATAGCTAAATTTAGTAGTAGGGTTTAAATTCGACTTATGCTGGTATCAATCACGTAGATGGCTTGTTTTCTGCCTGCTCAAGTAGAAGTTCGTAACACAAACGGTTTAGCCTCAGGAATTTTAAAAATCGTGAATTTTAAAAATAGCTAAATTTAGTAGTAGAATTTAAATTCTACTTATGCTGGTATCAATCATTTAGATAGCTTGCTTTCTGCCTAAAAAGCACATTTAGAAGTTCGTAGTACAAACGGTTTAGCCCCAGGATTTTTAAAAATCGAGAATTTTAAAAATAAATAAATTTAGTAGTAGATTTTAAATTCTTCTTAAACTCGTTTCAATCATGTAGCTAGCTTTCTTTCTATCTAAAAAGCACATTTCGAAGTTCGTAACACAAACGGTTTAGCATCAGGAATATTAAAAGTCAAGAATTTTAAAAATAGCTAAATTTAGTAGTAGGGTTTAAATTCTACTTATGCTGGTATCAATCACGTAGATGGCTTGTTTTCTGCCTGCTCAAGTAGAAGTTCGTAACACAAACGGTTTAGCCCCAGGAATTTTCTAAATCGATAATTTTAATAATAGCTAATTTTAGTAGTAGGTTTTAAATTCTCCTTAAACTCGTTTCAATCATGTAGATAGCTTGCTTTCTGTGTAAAATTCATATTAAGAAGTTCGTAACACAAACCGTTTAGCCTCGGGAATTTTAAAAATCGTGAATTTTAAAAACAGCTAAATTTAGTAGTAGGTTTTAAATTCTTCTTAAACTCGTTTCAATCATGTAGCTAGCTTGCTTTCTATCTAAAAAGCACATTTAGAAGTTCGTAACACAAACGGTTTAGCCTCAGGAATTTTAAAAATCGAGAACTTTAAAAATAGCTAAATTTAGTAGTAGGTTTTAAATTCTTCTTAAACTCGTTTCAATCATGTAGCTAGCTTGCTTTCTATCTAAAAAGCACATTTAGAAGTTCGTAACACAAACGGTTTAGCCTGAGGAATTTTAAAAATCGTAAATTTTATAAATAGCTAAATTTAGTAGTAGGGTTTAAATTCTACTTATGCTGGTATCAATCATGTAGATGGCTTGATTTCTGCCTAAAAAGCACATTTAGAAGTTCGTAACACAAACGGTTTAGCATCAGGAATTTTAAAAGTCAAGAACTTTAAAAATATCTAAATTTAGTAGTAGGGTTTAAATTCTACTTATGCTGGTATCAATCATGTAGATGGCTTGCTTTCTGCCTAAAAAGCACATTTAGAAGTTCGTAACACAAACGGTTTAGCCTCAGGAATTGTAAAAAACGAGAACTTTAAAAATAGCTAATTTTAGTAGTAGGTTTTAAATTCTCCTTAAACTCGTTTCAATCATGTAGATAGCTTGCTTTCTGTTTAAAATTCATATTAAGAAGTTCGTAACACAAACTGTTTAGACTCGGGAATTTTAAAAATCGTGAATTTTAAAAATAGCTAAATTTAGTAGTAGGGTTTAAATTCTACTTATGCTGGTATCAATCATGTAGATGGCTTGCTTTCTGCCTAAAAAGCACATTTAGAAGTTAGTAACACAAACGGTTTAGCCTCAGCAATTTTAAAAATCGAGAATTTTAAAAATAGCTAATTTTAGTAGTAGGTTTTAAATTCTTTTTAAACTCGTTTCAGTCATGTAGATAGCTTGCTTTCTGTGTAAAATGCATATTAAGAAGTTCGTAACACAAACGGTTTAGCCTCAGGGATTTTAAAAACCGAGAATTTTAAAAATAGCTAAATTTATTAGTAGGGTTTAAATTCTACTTATGCTGGTATCAATTATGTAGATATGGCTTGCTTTCTGCCTAAAAAGCACATTTAGAAGTTCGTAACACAAACGGTTTAGTCTCGTGAATTTTAAAAGTCAAGAATTTTAAAAATAGCTAAATTTAGTAGTAGGGTTCAAATTCTACTTATGCTGGTATCAATCATGTTGATGGCTTGCTTTCTGCCTAAAAAGCACATTTAGAAGTTCGTAACGCAAACGGTTTAGCCTCAGGAATTTTAAAAATCGAGAATTTTAAAAATAGGTAAATTTAGTAGTAGGTTTTAAATTCTTCTTAAACTCGTTTCAATCACGTAGATGGCTTGCTTCCTGTCTAAAAAGCACATTTAGAAGTTCGTAGCACAAACGGTTTAGTCCCAGGAATTTTAAAAATCGTGAATTTTAAAAATAGATAAATTTAGTAGTAGATTTTAAATTCTTCTTAAACTCGTTTCAATCATGTAGCTAGCTTGCTTTCTATCTAAAAAGCACATTTCGAAGTTCGTAACACAAACGGTTTAGCCTCAGGAATTTTAAAAATCGTAAATTTTAAAAATAGCTAAATTTAGTAGTAGGGTTTAAATTCTACTTATGCTGGTATCAATCATGTTGATGGCTTGCTTTCTGCCTAAAAAGCACATTTAGAAGTTCGTAACACAAACGGTTTAGCCTCAGGAATTTTAAAAATCGAGAATTTTAAAAATAGCTAAATTTAGTAGTAGGTTTTAAATTCTTCTTAAACACGTTTCATTCATGTAGATGGCTTGCTTTCTGTCTAAAAAGCACATTTAGAAGTTCGTAGCACCAACGGTTTAGCCCCAGGAATTTTAAAAATCGATAATTTTAAAAATAGCTAAATTTAGTAGTAGGTTTTAAATTCTACTTATGCTGGTATCAATCATGTAGATGGCTTGCTTTCTGCCTAAAAAGCTCATGTAGAAGTTCGTAACACAAACGGGTTAGCCTCGGGAATTTTAAAAATCGTGAATTTTAAAAATAGCTAAATTTAGTAGTAGGGTTTAAATTCGACTTATGCTGGTATCAATCACGTAGATGGCTTGTTTTCTGCCTGCTCAAGTAGAAGTTCGTAACACAAACGGTTTAGCCTCAGGAATTTTAAAAATCGTGAATTTTAAAAATAGCTAAATTTAGTAGTAGAATTTAAATTCTACTTATGCTGGTATCAATCATTTAGATAGCTTGCTTTCTGCCTAAAAAGCACATTTAGAAGTTCGTAGTACAAACGGTTTAGCCCCAGGAATTTTAAAAATCGAGAATTTTAAAAATAAATAAATTTAGTAGTAGGTTTTAAATTCTTCTTAAACTCGTTTCAATCATGTAGCTAGCTTGCTTTCTATCTAAAAAGCACATTTCGAAGTTCGTAACACAAACGGTTTAGCCTCAGGAATTTTAAAAATCGTAAATTTTAAAAATAGCTAAATTTAGTAGTAGGGTTTAAATTCTACTTATGCTGGTATCAATCATGTTGATGGCTTGCTTTCTGCCTAAAAAGCACATTTAGAAGTTCGTAACACAAACGGTTTAGCCTCAGGAATTTTAAAAATCGAGAATTTTAAAAATAGCTAAATTTAGTAGTAGGTTTTAAATTCTTCTTAAACACGTTTCAATCATGTAGATGGCTTGCTTTCTTTCTAAAAAGCACATTTAGAAGTTCGTAGCACCAACGGTTTAGCCCCAGGAATTTTAAAAATCGATAATTTTAAAAATAGCTAAATTTAGTAGTAGGTTTTAAATTCTACTTATGCTGGTATCAATCATGTAGATGGCTTGCTTTCTGCCTAAAAAGCTCATGTAGAAGTTCGTAACACAAACGGGTTAGCCTCGGGAATTTTAAAAATCGTGAATTTTAAAAATAGCTAAATTTAGTAGTAGGGTTTAAATTCGACTTATGCTGGTATCAATCACGTAGATGGCTTGTTTTCTGCCTGCTCAAGTAGAAGTTCGTAACACAAACGGTTTAGCCTCATGAATTTTAAAAATCGTGAATTTTAAAAATAGCTAAATTTAGTAGTAGAATTTAAATTCTACTTATGCTGGTATCAATCATTTAGATAGCTTGCTTTCTGCCTAAAAAGCACATTTAGAAGTTCGTAGTACAAACGGTTTAGCCCCAGGATTTTTAAAAATCGAGAATTTTAAAAATAAATAAATTTAGTAGTAGATTTTAAATTCTTCTTAAACTCGTTTCAATCATGTAGCTAGCTTTCTTTCTATCTAAAAAGCACATTTCGAAGTTCGTAACACAAACGGTTTAGCATCAGGAATATTAAAAGTCAAGAATTTTAAAAATAGCTAAATTTAGTAGTAGGGTTTAAATTCTACTTATGCTGGTATCAATCACGTAGATGGCTTGTTTTCTGCCTGCTCAAGTAGAAGTTCGTAACACAAACGGTTTAGCCCCAGGAATTTTCTAAATCGATAATTTTAATAATAGCTAATTTTAGTAGTAGGTTTTAAATTCTCCTTAAACTCGTTTCAATCATGTAGATAGCTTGCTTTCTGTGTAAAATTCATATTAAGAAGTTCGTAACACAAACCGTTTAGCCTCGGGAATTTTAAAAATCGTGAATTTTAAAAACAGCTAAATTTAGTAGTAGGTTTTAAATTCTTCTTAAACTCGTTTCAATCATGTAGCTAGCTTGCTTTCTATCTAAAAAGCACATTTAGAAGTTCGTAACACAAACGGTTTAGCCTCAGGAATTTTAAAAATCGAGAACTTTAAAAATAGCTAAATTTAGTAGTAGGTTTTAAATTCTTCTTAAACTCGTTTCAATCATGTAGCTAGCTTGCTTTCTATCTAAAAAGCACATTTAGAAGTTCGTAACACAAACGGTTTAGCCTGAGGAATTTTAAAAATCGTAAATTTTATAAATAGCTAAATTTAGTAGTAGGGTTTAAATTCTACTTATGCTGGTATCAATCATGTAGATGGCTTGATTTCTGCCTAAAAAGCACATTTAGAAGTTCGTAACACAAACGGTTTAGCATCAGGAATTTTAAAAGTCAAGAACTTTAAAAATATCTAAATTTAGTAGTAGGGTTTAAATTCTACTTATGCTGGTATCAATCATGTAGATGGCTTGCTTTCTGCCTAAAAAGCACATTTAGAAGTTCGTAACACAAACGGTTTAGCCTCAGGAATTGTAAAAAACGAGAACTTTAAAAATAGCTAATTTTAGTAGTAGGTTTTAAATTCTCCTTAAACTCGTTTCAATCATGTAGATAGCTTGCTTTCTGTTTAAAATTCATATTAAGAAGTTCGTAACACAAACTGTTTAGACTCGGGAATTTTAAAAATCGTGAATTTTAAAAATAGCTAAATTTAGTAGTAGGGTTTAAATTCTACTTATGCTGGTATCAATCATGTAGATGGCTTGCTTTCTGCCTAAAAAGCACATTTAGAAGTTAGTAACACAAACGGTTTAGCCTCAGCAATTTTAAAAATCGAGAATTTTAAAAATAGCTAATTTTAGTAGTAGGTTTTAAATTCTTTTTAAACTCGTTTCAGTCATGTAGATAGCTTGCTTTCTGTGTAAAATGCATATTAAGAAGTTCGTAACACAAACGGTTTAGCCTCAGGGATTTTAAAAACCGAGAATTTTAAAAATAGCTAAATTTATTAGTAGGGTTTAAATTCTACTTATGCTGGTATCAATTATGTAGATATGGCTTGCTTTCTGCCTAAAAAGCACATTTAGAAGTTCGTAACACAAACGGTTTAGTCTCGTGAATTTTAAAAGTCAAGAATTTTAAAAATAGCTAAATTTAGTAGTAGGGTTCAAATTCTACTTATGCTGGTATCAATCATGTTGATGGCTTGCTTTCTGCCTAAAAAGCACATTTAGAAGTTCGTAACACAAACGGTTTAGCCTCAGGAATTTTAAAAATCGAGAATTTTAAAAATAGGTAAATTTAGTAGTAGGTTTTAAATTCTTCTTAAACTCGTTTCAATCACGTAGATGGCTTGCTTCCTGTCTAAAAAGCACATTTAGAAGTTCGTAGCACAAACGGTTTAGTCCCAGGAATTTTAAAAATCGTGAATTTTAAAAATAGATAAATTTAGTAGTAGATTTTAAATTCTTCTTAAACTCGTTTCAATCATGTAGCTAGCTTGCTTTCTATCTAAAAAGCACATTTCGAAGTTCGTAACACAAACGGTTTAGCATCAGGAATATTAAAATTCAAGAATTTTAAAAATAGCTAAATATAGTAGTAGGGTTTAAATTCTACTTATGCTGGTATCAAACACGTAGATGGCTTGTTTTCTGCCTAAATAGCTCATGTAGAAGTTCATAACACGAACGGTTTAGCCTCAGGAATTTTAAAAATCGAGAATTTTAAAAATAGCTAAATTTCGTAGTAGGTTTTAAATTCTTCTTAAACTCGTTTCAATCATGTAGCTAGCTTGCTTTCTATCTAAAAAGCACATTTAGAAGTTCGTAACACAAACGGTTTAGCCTCAGGAATTTTAAAAATCGAGAACTTTAAAAATAGCTAAATTTAGTAGCAGGTTTTAAATTCTTCTTAAACTCGTTTCAATCATGTAGTTGGCTTGCTTTCTATCTAAAAAGCACATTTAGAAGTTCGTAACACAAACGGTTTAGCACCAGGAATTTTAAAAGTCAAGAACTTTAAAAATAGCTAAATTTAGTAGTAGGGTTTAAATTCTACTTATGCTGGTATCAATCATGTAGATGGCTTGCTTTCTGCCTAAAAAGCACATTTAGAAGTTCGTAACACAAACGGTTTAGCCTCAGGAATTTTAAAAATCGAGAATTTTAAAAATAGGTAAATTTAGTAGTAGGTTTTAAATTCTTCTTAAACTCGTTTCAATCACGTAGATGGCTTGCTTTCTGTCTAAAAAGCACATTTAGAAGTTCGTAGCACAAACGGTTTAGTCCCAGGAATTTTAAAAATCGTGAATTTTAAAAATAGATAAATTTAGTAGTAGATTTTAAATTCTTCTTAAACTCGTTTCAATCATGTAGCTAGCTTGCTTTCTATCTAAAAAGCACATTTCGAAGTTCGTAACACAAACGGTTTAGCATCAGGAATATTAAAATTCAAGAATTTTAAAAATAGCTAAATTTAGTAGTAGGGTATAAATTCTACTTATGCTGGTATCAATCATATAGATGGCTCGCTTTCTGCCTAAAAAGCTCATGTAGTTCGTAACACAAACGGGTTAGCCTCGGGAATTTTAAAAATCGTGAATTTTAAAAATAGCTAAATATAGTAGTAGGGTTTAAATTCTACTTATGCTGGTATCAATCATTTTAAAAATCGTGAATTTTAAAAATAGCTAAATTTAGTAGTAGAATTTAAATTCTTCTTATGCTGGTATCAATCATGTAGATAGCTTGCTTTCTGCCTAAAAAGCACATTTAGAAGTTCGTAAGACAAACGGTTTAGCCTCAGGAATTTTAAAAATCGAGAACTTTAAAAATAGCTAAATTTAGTAGTAGGTTTTAAATTCTTCTTAAACTCGTTTCAATCATGTAGTTGGCTTGCTTTCTATCTAAAGAGCACATTTAGAAATTCGTAACACAAACGGTTTAGCATCAGGAATTTTAAAAGTCAAGAACTTTAAAAATAGCTAAGCTTAGTAGTAGGGTTTAAATTCTACTTATGCTGGTATAAATCATGTAGATGGCTTGCTTTCTGCCTAAAAAGCACATTTAGAAGTTCGTAACACAAACGGGTTAGCCTCAGGAATTTGAAAAATCGAGAATTTTAAAAATAGCTAATTTTAGTAGTAGGTTTTAAATTCTCCTTAAACTCGTTTCAATCATGTAGCTAGCTTGCTTTCTATCTAAAAAGCACATTTAGAAGTTCGTAACACAAACGGTTTAGCATCAGGAATTTTAAAAGTCAAGAACTTTAAAAATATCTAAATTTAGTAGTAGGGTTTAAATTCTACTTATGCTGGTATCAATCATGTAGATGGCTTGCTTTCTGCCTAAAAAGCACATTTAGAAGTTCGTAACACAAACGGTTTAGCCTCAGGAATTGTAAAAAACGAGAACTTTAAAAATAGCTAATTTTAGTAGTAGGTTTTAAATTCTCCTTAAACTCGTTTCAATCATGTAGATAGCTTGCTTTCTGTTTAAAATTCATATTAAGAAGTTCGTAACACAAACTGTTTAGACTCGGGAATTTTAAAAATCGTGAATTTTAAAAATAGCTAAATTTAGTAGTAGGGTTTAAATTCTACTTATGCTGGTATCAATCATGTAGATGGCTTGCTTTCTGCCTAAAAAGCACATTTAGAAGTTAGTAACACAAACGGTTTAGCCTCAGCAATTTTAAAAATCGAGAATTTTAAAAATAGCTAATTTTAGTAGTAGGTTTTAAATTCTTTTTAAACTCGTTTCAGTCATGTAGATAGCTTGCTTTCTGTGTAAAATGCATATTAAGAAGTTCGTAACACAAACGGTTTAGCCTCAGGGATTTTAAAAACCGAGAATTTTAAAAATAGCTAAATTTATTAGTAGGGTTTAAATTCTACTTATGCTGGTATCAATTATGTAGATATGGCTTGCTTTCTGCCTAAAAAGCACATTTAGAAGTTCGTAACACAAACGGTTTAGTCTCGTGAATTTTAAAAGTCAAGAATTTTAAAAATAGCTAAATTTAGTAGTAGGGTTCAAATTCTACTTATGCTGGTATCAATCATGTTGATGGCTTGCTTTCTGCCTAAAAAGCACATTTAGAAGTTCGTAACACAAACGGTTTAGCCTCAGGAATTTTAAAAATCGAGAATTTTAAAAATAGGTAAATTTAGTAGTAGGTTTTAAATTCTTCTTAAACTCGTTTCAATCACGTAGATGGCTTGCTTTCTGTCTAAAAAGCACATTTAGAAGTTCGTAGCACAAACGGTTTAGTCCCAGGAATTTTAAAAATCGTGAATTTTAAAAATAGATAAATTTAGTAGTAGATTTTAAATTCTTCTTAAACTCGTTTCAATCATGTAGCTAGCTTGCTTTCTATCTAAAAAGCACATTTCGAAGTTCGTAACACAAACGGTTTAGCATCAGGAATATTAAAATTCAAGAATTTTAAAAATAGCTAAATATAGTAGTAGGGTTTAAATTCTACTTATGCTGGTATCAATCACGTAGATGGCTTGTTTTCTGCCTAAATAGCTCATGTAGAAGTTCATAACACGAACGGTTTAGCCTCAGGAATTTTAAAAATCGAGAATTTTAAAAATAGCTAAATTTCGTAGTAGGTTTTAAATTCTTCTTAAACTCGTTTCAATCATGTAGCTAGCTTGCTTTCTATCTAAAAAGCACATTTAGAAGTTCGTAACACAAACGGTTTAGCCTCAGAAATTTTAAAAATCGAGAACTTTAAAAATAGCTAAATTTAGTAGCAGGTTTTAAATTCTTCTTAAACTCGTTTCAATCATGTAGTTGGCTTGCTTTCTATCTAAAAAGCACATTTAGAAGTTCGTAACACAAACGGTTTAGCACCAGGAATTTTAAAAGTCAAGAACTTTAAAATTAGCTAAATTTAGTAGTAGGGTTTAAATTCTACTTATGCTGGTATCAATCATGTAGATGGCTTGCTTTCTGCCTAAAAAGCACATTTAGAAGTTCGTAACACAAACGGTTTAGCTTCAGGAATTTTAAAAATCGAGAATTTTAAAAATAGGTAAATTTAGTAGTAGGTTTTAAATTCTTCTTAAACTCGTTTCAATCACGTAGATGGCTTGCTTTCTGTCTAAAAAGCACATTTAGAAGTTCGTAGCACAAACGGTTTAGTCCCAGGAATTTTAAAAATCGTGAATTTTAAAAATAGATAAATTTAGTAGTAGATTTTAAATTCTTCTTAAACTCGTTTCAATCATGTAGCTAGCTTGCTTTCTATCTAAAAAGCACATTTCGAAGTTCGTAACACAAACGGTTTAGCATCAGGAATATTAAAATTCAAGAATTTTAAAAATAGCTAAATTTAGTAGTAGGGTATAAATTCTACTTATGCTGGTATCAATCATATAGATGGCTCGCTTTCTGCCTAAAAAGCTCATGTAGTTCGTAACACAAACGGGTTAGCCTCGGGAATTTTAAAAATCGTGAATTTTAAAAATAGCTAAATATAGTAGTAGGGTTTAAATTCTACTTATGCTGGTATCAATCATTTTAAAAATCGTGAATTTTAAAAATAGCTAAATTTAGTAGTAGAATTTAAATTCTTCTTATGCTGGTATCAATCATGTAGATAGCTTGCTTTCTGCCTAAAAAGCACATTTAGAAGTTCGTAAGACAAACGGTTTAGCCTCAGGAATTTTAAAAATCGAGAACTTTAAAAATAGCTAAATTTAGTAGTAGGTTTTAAATTCTTCTTAAACTCGTTTCAATCATGTAGTTGGCTTGCTTTCTATCTAAAGAGCACATTTAGAAATTCGTAACACAAACGGTTTAGCATCAGGAATTTTAAAAGTCAAGAACTTTAAAAATAGCTAAGCTTAGTAGTAGGGTTTAAATTCTACTTATGCTGGTATAAATCATGTAGATGGCTTGCTTTCTGCCTAAAAAGCACATTTAGAAGTTCGTAACACAAACGGGTTAGCCTCAGGAATTTGAAAAATCGAGAATTTTAAAAATAGCTAATTTTAGTAGTAGGTTTTAAATTCTCCTTAAACTCGTTTCAATCATGTAGCTAGCTTGCTTTCTATCTAAAAAGCACATTTAGAAGTTCGTAGCACAAACGGTTTAGTCCCAGGAATTTTAAAAATCGTGAATTTTAAAAATAGATAAATTTAGTAGTAGATTTTAAATTCTTCTTTAACTCGTTTCAATCATGTAGCTAGCTTGCTTTCTATCTAAAAAGCACATTTCGAAGTTCGTAACACAAACGGTTTAGCATCAGGAATATTAAAATTCAAGAATTTTAAAAATAGCTAAATTTAGTAGTAGGGTATAAATTCTACTTATGCTGGTATCAATCATATAGATGGCTCGCTTTCTGCCTAAAAAGCTCATGTAGTTCGTAACACAAACGGGTTAGCCTCGGGAATTTTAAAAATCGTGAATTTTAAAAATAGCTAAATATAGTAGTAGGGTTTAAATTCTACTTATGCTGGTATCAATCATTTTAAAAATCGTGAATTTTAAAAATAGCTAAATTTAGTAGTAGAATTTAAATTCTTCTTATGCTGGTATCAATCATGTAGATAGCTTGCTTTCTGCCTAAAAAGCACATTTAGAAGTTCGTAAGACAAACGGTTTAGCCTCAGGAATTTTAAAAATCGAGAACTTTAAAAATAGCTAAATTTAGTAGTAGGTTTTAAATTCTTCTTAAACTCGTTTCAATCATGTAGTTGGCTTGCTTTCTATCTAAAGAGCACATTTAGAAATTCGTAACACAAACGGTTTAGCATCAGGAATTTTAAAAGTCAAGAACTTTAAAAATAGCTAAGCTTAGTAGTAGGGTTTAAATTCTACTTATGCTGGTATAAATCATGTAGATGGCTTGCTTTCTGCCTAAAAAGCACATTTAGAAGTTCGTAACACAAACGGGTTAGCCTCAGGAATTTGAAAAATCGAGAATTTTAAAAATAGCTAATTTTAGTAGTAGGTTTTAAATTCTCCTTAAACTCGTTTCAATCATGTAGCTAGCTTGCTTTCTATCTAAAAAGCACATTTAGAAGTTCGTAACACAAACGGTTTAGCCTCAGGAATTTTAAAAATCGAGAACTTTAAAAATAGCTAAATTTAGTAGTAGGTTTTAAATTCTTCTTAAACCCGTTTCAATCATGTAGTTGGCTTGCTTTCTATCTAAAAAGCACATTTAGAAGTTCGTAACACAAACGGTTTAGCATCAGGAATTTTAAAAGTCAAGAACTTTAAAAATAGCTAAATTTAGTAGTAGGGTTTAAATTCTACTTATGCTGGTATAAATCATGTAGATGGCTTGCTTTCTGCCTAAAAAGCACATTTAGAAGTTCGTAACACAAACGGTTTAGCCTCAGGAATTTTAAAAATCAAGAATTTTAAAAATAGCTAATTTTAGTAGTAGGTTTTAAATTCTTTTTAAACTCGTTTCAGTCATGTAGATAGCTTGCTTTCTGTGTAAAATGCATCTTAAGAAGTTCGTAACACAAACGGTTTAGCCTCAGGAATTTTAAAAATCGAGAATTTTAAAAATAGCTAATTTTAGTAGTAGGTTTTAAATTCTCCTTAAACTCGTTTCAATCATGTAGATAGCTTGCTTTCGGTGTAAAATTCATATTAAGAGGTTCGTAACACAAACGGTTTAGCCTCGGGAATTTTAAAAATCGTGAATTTTAAAAATAGCTAAATTTAGTAGTAGGGTTTAAATTCTACTTATGCTGGTATCAATCATGTAGATGGCTTGCTTTCTGCCTAAAATGAACGTCTAGAAGTTCGTAACACAAACGGTTTAGCCTCAGGAATTTTAAAAATCGAGAACTTTAAAAATAGCTAAATTTAGTAGTAGGTTTTAAATTCTTCTTAAACTCGTTTCAATCATGTAGCTAGCTTGCTTTCTATCTAAAAAGCACATTTCGAAGTTCGTAACACAAACGGTTTAGCCTCAGGAATTTTAAAAATCGTAAATTTTAAAAATAGCTAAATTTAGTAGTAGGGTTTAAATTCTACTTATGCTGGTATCAATCATGTTGATGGCTTGCTTTCTGCCTAAAAAGCACATTTAGAAGTTCGTAACACAAACGGTTTAGCCTCAGGAATTTTAAAAATCGAGAATTTTAAAAATAGCTAAATTTAGTAGTAGGTTTTAAATTCTTCTTAAACACGTTTCAATCATGTAGATGGCTTGCTTTCTGTCTAAAAAGCACATTTAGAAGTTCGTAGCACCAACGGTTTAGCCCTAGGAATTTTAAAAATCGATAATTTTAAAAATAGCTAAATTTAGTAGTAGGTTTTAAATTCTACTTATGCTGGTATCAATCATGTAGATGGCTTGCTTTCTGCCTAAAAAGCTCATGTAGAAGTTCGTAACACAAACGGGTTAGCCTCGGGAATTTTAAAAATCGTGAATTTTAAAAATAGCTAAATTTAGTAGTAGGGTTTAAATTCGACTTATGCTGGTATCAATCACGTAGATGGCTTGTTTTCTGCCTGCTCAAGTAGAAGTTCGTAACACAAACGGTTTAGCCTCAGGATTTTTAAAAATCGTGAATTTTAAAAATAGCTAAATTTAGTAGTAGAATTTAAATTCTACTTATGCTGGTATCAATCATTTAGATAGCTTGCTTTCTGCCTAAAAAGCACATTTAGAAGTTCGTAGTACAAACGGTTTAGCCCCAGGAATTTTAAAAATCGAGAATTTTAAAAATAAATAAATTTAGTAGTAGATTTTAAATTCTTCTTAAACTCGTTTCAATCATGTAGCTAGCTTGCTTTCTATCTAAAAAGCACATTTCGAAGTTCGTAACACAAACGGTTTAGCATCAGGAATATTAAAAGTCAAGAATTTTAAAAATAGCTAAATTTAGTAGTAGGGTTTAAATTCTACTTATGCTGGTATCAATCACGTAGATGGCTTGTTTTCTGCCTGCTCAAGTAGAAGTTCGTAACACAAACGGGTTAGCCCCAGGAATTTTATAAATCGATAATTTTAATAATAGCTAATTTTAGTAGTAGGTTTTAAATTCTCCTTAAACTCGTTTCAATCATGTAGATAGCTTGCTTTCTGTGTAAAATTCATATTAAGAAGTTCGTAACACAAACCGTTTAGCCTCGGGAATTTTAAAAATCGTGAATTTTAAAAATAGCTAAATTTAGGAGTAGGGTTTAAATTCTACTTATGCTGGTATCAATCATGTAGATGGCTTGATTTCTGCCTAAAAAGCACATTTAGAAGTTCGTAACACAAACGGTTTAGCATCAGGAATTTTAAAAGTCAAGAACTTTAAAAATATCTAAATTTAGTAGTAGGGTTTAAATTCTACTTATGCTGGTATCAATCATGTAGATGGCTTGCTTTCTGCCTAAAAAGCACATTTAGAAGTTCGTAACACAAACGGTTTAGCCTCAGGAATTGTAAAAATCGAGAACTTTAAAAATAGCTAAATTTAGTAGTAGGTTTTAAATTCTTCTTAAACTCGTTTCAATCATGTAGCTAGCTTGCTTTCTATCTAAAAAGCACATTTAGAAGTTCGTAACACAAACGGTTTAGCCTCAGGAATTTTAAAAATCGAGAACTTTAAAAATAGCTAAATTTAGTAGTAGGTTTTAAATTCTTCTTAAACTCGTTTCAATCATGTAGCTAGCTTGCTTTCTATCTAAAAAGCACATTTCGAAGTTCGTAACACAAACGGTTTAGCCTCAGGAATTTTAAAAATCGTAAATTTTAAAAATAGCTAAATTTAGTAGTAGGGTTTAAATTCTACTTATGCTGGTATCAATCATGTTGATGGCTTGCTTTCTGCCTAAAAAGCACATTTAGAAGTTCGTAACACAAACGGTTTAGCCTCAGGAATTTTAAAAATCGAGAATTTTAAAAATAGCTAAATTTAGTAGTAGGTTTTAAATAATTGCCAGATTAAAAATGCGAGATTTTTATAATTCCCCAGGCTAAACCGTAGGTGATAAAAATTTCTAAATGTCCTTATTATTATTTAAGACGTCGTTCTATGCAGCTAAAATGCGTTTAAGCCGAATTTATTAATTTTTGGTAATTTTAAAAAAGACAGATTTTTATAATTGCCAGATTAAAAATGCGAGATTTTTATAATTGCCCATGCTAAACTGTAGGAGATACAAATTTCTAAATATGCTTATTATGGTTTCAGACGTCGTTCTATGCAGCTAAAATGAATTTAAAACGAATTTATTAATTTTTGGTAATTTTATAAATGCGAGATTTTTATAATTCTGCAGGCTAAACCGTAGGTGATACAAATTTCTAAATGTCCTTATTATTACTTATGACATCGTTCTATGCAGCTAAAATGAGTTTAAATCGAATTTATTAATTTTTGGTAATTTTAAAAAAGACAGATTTTTATAATTGCCAGATTAAAAATGCGAGATTTTTATAATTGCCCAGGCTAAACTGTATGAGATACAAATTTCTAAATATGCTTATTATGGTTTCAGACGTCTTTCTATGCAGCTAAAATGAATTTAAAACGAATTTATTAATTTTTGGTAATTTTATAAATGCGAGATTTTTATAATTCTGCAGGCTAAACCGTAGGTGATACAAATTT
The DNA here is from genome assembly GCA_963082815.1 of Melanotus villosus. Classification (NCBI taxonomy): domain Eukaryota; kingdom Metazoa; phylum Arthropoda; class Insecta; order Coleoptera; family Elateridae; genus Melanotus; species Melanotus villosus. The sequence goes on from CAUJBP010000053.1 coordinate 37,082, forward strand.
CTAAATGTCCTTATTATTACTTAAGACGTCGTTCTATGCAGCTAAAATGAGTTTAAATCGAATTTATTAATTTTTGGTAATTTATAAAAAAGAGAGATTTTTATAATTGCCAGATTAAAAATGCGAGATTTTTATAATTGCCCAGGCTAAACTGTAGGAGATACAAATTTCTAAATATGCTTATTATGGTTTCACACGTCGTTCTATGCAGCTAGAATGAATTTAAAACGAATTTATTAATTTTTGGTAATTTTATAAATGCGAGATTTTTATAATTCCCCAGGCTAAACCGTAGGTGATACAAATTTCTAAATGTCCTTATTATTATTTAAGACGTCGTTCTATGCAGCTAAAATGAGTTTAAATCGAATTTATTAATTTTTGGTAATTTTAAAAAAGAGAGATTTTTATAATTGCCAGATTAAAAATGCGAGATTTTTATAATTGCCCAGGCTAAACTGTAGGAGATACAAATTTTTAAATATGCTTATTATGGTTTCAGACGTCGTTCTATGCAGCTAAAATGAATTTAAAACGAATTTATTAATTTTTGGCAATTTTATAAATGCGAGATTTTTATAATTCCCCAGGCTAAACCGTAGGTGATACAAATTTCTAAATGTCCTTATTATTACTTAAGACGTCGTTCTATGCAGCTAAAATGAGTTTAAATCGAATTTATTAATTTTTGGTAATTTTAAAAAAGACAGATTTTTATAATTGCCAGATTAAAAATGCGAGATTTTTATAATTGCCCAGGCTAAACTGTAGGAGATACAAATTTCTAAATATGCTTATTATGGTTTCACACGTCGTTCTATGCAGCTAGAATGAATTTAAAACGAATTTATTAATTTTTGGTAATTTTATAAATGCGAGATTTTTATAATTCCCCAGGCTAAACCGTAGGTGATACAAATTTCTAAATGTCCTTATTATTATTTAAGACGTCATTCTATGCAGCTAAAATGAGTTTAAATCGAATTTATTAATTTTAGGTAATTTTAAAAAAGAGAGATTTTTATAATTGCCATTTTAAAAATGCGAGATTTTTATAATTGCCCAGGCTAAACTGTAGGAGATACGAATTTCTAAATATGCTTATTATGGTTTCAGACGTCGTTCTATGCAGCTAAAATGAATTTAAAACGAATTTATTAATTTTTGGTAATTTTATAAATGCGAGATTTTTATAATTCCCCAGGCTAAACCGTAGGTGATACAAATTTCTAAATGTCCTTATTATTACTTAAGACGTCGTTCTATGCAGCTAAAATGAGTTTAAATCGAATTTATTAATTTTTGGTAATTTTAAAAAAGAGAGATTTTTATAATTGCCAGATTAAAAATGCGAGATTTTTATAATTGCCCAGGCTAAACTGTAGGAGATACAAATTTCTAAATATGTTTATTATGGTTTCAGACGTCGTTCTATGCAGCTAAAATGAGTTTAAAACGAATTTATTAATTTTTGGTAATTTTATAAATGCGAGATTTTTATAATTCCCCAGGCTAAACCGTAGGTGATAAAAATTTCTAAATGTCCTTATTATTATTTAAGACGTATTAAAAGTCAAGAATTTTAAAAATAGCTAAATTTAGTAGTAGGGTATAAATTCTACTTATGCTGGTATCAATCATGTAGATGGCTTGCTTTCTGCCTAAAAAGCTCATGTAGAAGTTCGTAACACAAACGGGTTAGCCTCGGGAATTTTAAAAATCGTGACTTTTAAAAATAGCTAAATTTAGTAGTAGGGTTTAAATTCTACTTATGCTGGTATCAATCCCGTAGATGGCTTGTTTTCTGCCTAAATAGCTCATGTAGAAGTTCATAACACGAACGGTTTAGCCTCAGGAATTTTAAAAATCGAGAATTTTAAAAATAGCTAAATTTCGTAGTAGGTTTTAAATTCTTCTTAAACTCGTTCCAATCATGTAGCTAGCTTGCTTTCTATCTAAAAAGCACATTTAGAAGTTCGTAACACAAACGGTTTAGCCTCAGGAATTTTAAAAATCGAGAACTTTAAAAATAGCTAAATTTAGTAGCAGGTTTTAAATTCTTCTTAAACTCGTTTAAATCATGTAGTTGGCTTGCTTTCTATCTAAAAAGCACATTTAGAAGTTCGTAACACAAACGGTTTAGCACCAGGAATTTTAAAAGTCAAGAACTTTAAAAATAGCTAAATTTAGTAGTAGGGTTTAAATTCTACTTATGCTGGTATCAATCATGTAGATGGCTTGCTTTCTGCCTAAAAAGCACATTTAGAAGTTCGTAACACAAACGGTTTAGCCTCAGGAATTTTAAAAATCGAGAGTTTTAAAAATAGGTAAATTTAGTAGTAGGTTTTAAATTCTTCTTAAACTCGTTTCAATCACGTAGATGGCTTGCTTTCTGTCTAAAAAGCACATTTAGAAGTTCGTAGCACAAACGGTTTAGTCCCAGGAATTTTAAAAATCGTGAATTTTAAAAATAGATAAATTTAGTATTAGATTTTAAATTCTTCTTAAACTCGTTTCAATCATGTAGCTAGCTTGCTTTCTATCTAAAAAGCACATTTCGAAGTTCGTAACACAAACGGTTTAGCATCAGGAATATTAAAATTCAAGAATTTTAAAAATAGCTAAATATAGTAGTAGGGTTTAAATTCTACTTATGCTGGTATCAATCACGTAGATGGCTTGTTTTCTGCCTAAATAGCTCATGTAGAAGTTCATAACACGAACGGTTTAGCCTCAGGAATTTTAAAAATCGAGAATTTTAAAAATAGCTAAATTTCGTAGTAGGTTTTAAATTCTTCTTAAACTCGTTTCAATCATGTAGCTAGCTTGCTTTCTATCTAAAAAGCACATTTAGAAGTTCGTAACACAAACGGTTTAGCCTCAGGAATTTTAAAAATCGAGAACTTTAAAAATAGCTAAATTTAGTAGCAGGTTTTAAATTCTTCTTAAACTCGTTTCAATCATGTAGTTGGCTTGCTTTCTATCTAAAAAGCACATTTAGAAGTTCGTAACACAAACGGTTTAGCACCAGGAATTTTAAAAGTCAAGAACTTTAAAAATAGCTAAATTTAGTAGTAGGGTTTAAATTCTACTTATGCTGGTATCAATCATGTAGATGGCTTGCTTTCTGCCTAAAAAGCACATTTAGAAGTTCGTAACACAAACGGTTTAGCCTCAGGAATTTTAAAAATCGAGAATTTTAAAAATAGGTAAATTTAGTAGTAGGTTTTAAATTCTTCTTAAACTCGTTTCAATCACGTAGATGGCTTGCTTTCTGTCTAAAAAGCACATTTAGAAGTTCGTAGCACAAACGGTTTAGTCCCAGGAATTTTAAAAATCGTGAATTTTAAAAATAGATAAATTTAGTAGTAGATTTTAAATTCTTCTTAAACTCGTTTCAATCATGTAGCTAGCTTGCTTTCTATCTAAAAAGCACATTTCGAAGTTCGTAACACAAACGGTTTAGCATCAGGAATATTAAAATTCAAGAATTTTAAAAATAGCTAAATTTAGTAGTAGGGTATAAATTCTACTTATGCTGGTATCAATCATATAGATGGCTCGCTTTCTGCCTAAAAAGCTCATGTAGTTCGTAACACAAACGGGTTAGCCTCGGGAATTTTAAAAATCGTGAATTTTAAAAATAGCTAAATATAGTAGTAGGGTTTAAATTCTACTTATGCTGGTATCAATCATTTTAAAAATCGTGAATTTTAAAAATAGCTAAATTTAGTAGTAGAATTTAAATTCTTCTTATGCTGGTATCAATCATGTAGATAGCTTGCTTTCTGCCTAAAAAGCACATTTAGAAGTTCGTAAGACAAACGGTTTAGCCTCAGGAATTTTAAAAATCGAGAACTTTAAAAATAGCTAAATTTAGTAGTAGGTTTTAAATTCTTCTTAAACTCGTTTCAATCATGTAGTTGGCTTGCTTTCTATCTAAAGAGCACATTTAGAAATTCGTAACACAAACGGTTTAGCATCAGGAATTTTAAAAGTCAAGAACTTTAAAAATAGCTAAGCTTAGTAGTAGGGTTTAAATTCTACTTATGCTGGTATAAATCATGTAGATGGCTTGCTTTCTGCCTAAAAAGCACATTTAGAAGTTCGTAACACAAACGGGTTAGCCTCAGGAATTTGAAAAATCGAGAATTTTAAAAATAGCTAATTTTAGTAGTAGGTTTTAAATTCTCCTTAAACTCGTTTCAATCATGTAGCTAGCTTGCTTTCTATCTAAAAAGCATATTTAGAAGTTCGTAACACAAACGGTTTAGCCTCAGGAATTTTAAAAATCGAGAACTTTAAAAATAGCTAAATTTAGTAGTAGGTTTTAAATTCTTCTTAAACCCGTTTCAATCATGTAGTTGGCTTGCTTTCTATCTAAAAAGCACATTTAGAAGTTCGTAACACAAACGGTTTAGCATCAGGAATTTTAAAAGTCAAGAACTTTAAAAATAGCTAAATTTAGTAGTAGGGTTTAAATTCTACTTATGCTGGTATAAATCATGTAGATGGCTTGCTTTCTGCCTAAAAAGCACATTTAGAAGTTCGTAACACAAACGGTTTAGCCTCAGGAATTTTAAAAATCAAGAATTTTAAAAATAGCTAATTTTAGTAGTAGGTTTTAAATTCTTTTTAAACTCGTTTCAGTCATGTAGATAGCTTGCTTTCTGTGTAAAATGCATCTTAAGAAGTTCGTAACACAAACGGTTTAGCCTCAGGAATTTTAAAAATCGAGAATTTTAAAAATAGCTAATTTTAGTAGTAGGTTTTAAATTCTCCTTAAACTCGTTTCAATCATGTAGATAGCTTGCTTTCGGTGTAAAATTCATATTAAGAGGTTCGTAACACAAACGGTTTAGCCTCGGGAATTTTAAAAATCGTGAATTTTAAAAATAGCTAAATTTAGTAGTAGGGTTTAAATTCTACTTATGCTGGTATCAATCATGTAGATGGCTTGCTTTCTGCCTAAAATGAACGTCTAGAAGTTCGTAACACAAACGGTTTAGCCTCAGGAATTTTAAAAATCGAGAACTTTAAAAATAGCTAAATTTAGTAGTAGGTTTTAAATTCTTCTTAAACTCGTTTCAATCATGTAGCTAGCTTGCTTTCTATCTAAAAAGCACATTTCGAAGTTCGTAACACAAACGGTTTAGCCTCAGGAATTTTAAAAATCGTAAATTTTAAAAATAGCTAAATTTAGTAGTAGGGTTTAAATTCTACTTATGCTGGTATCAATCATGTTGATGGTTAAAAAAGAGAGATTTTTATAATTGCCGGATTAAAAATGCGAGATTTTTATAATTGCCCAGGCTAAACTGTAGGAGATACGCATTTCTAAATATGCTTATTATGGTTTCAGACGTCGTTCTATGCAGCTAAAATGAATTTAAAACGAATTTATTAATTTTTTGTAATTTTATAAATGCGAGATTTTTATAATTCTGCAGGCTAAACCGTAGGTGATACAAATTTCTAAATGTCCTTATTATTACTTAAGACGTCGTTCTATGCAGCTAAAATGCGTTTCAATCGAATTTATTAATTTTTGGTAATTTTTAAAAAGAGAGATTTTTATAATTGCCAGATTAAAAATGCGAGATTTTTATAATTGCCCAGGCTAAACTGTAGGAGATACAAATTTCTAAATATGCTTATTATGGTTTCAGACGTCGTTCTATGCAGCTAAAACGAATTTAAAACGAATTTATTAATTTTTGTTAATTTTATAAATGCGAGATTTTTATAATTCTGCAGGCTAAACCGTAGGTGATACAAATTTCTAAATGTCCTTATTATAACTTAAGACCTAAGACGTCGTTCTATGCAGCTAAAATGAGTTTAAATCGAATTTATTAATTTTTGGTAATTTTAAAAGAGAGAGATTTTTATAATTGCCAGATTAAAAATGCGAGATTTTTATAATTGCCCAGGCTAAACCGTAGGAGATACAAATTTCTAAATATGCTTATTATGGTTTCAGACGTCGTTCTATGCAGCTAAAATGAATTTAAAACGAATTTATTAATTTTTGGTAATTTTATAAATGCGAGATTTTTATAATTCTGCAGGCTAAACCGTAAGTGATACAAATTTCTAAATGTCCTTATTATTACTTAAGACGTCGTTCTATGCAGCTAAAATGAGTTTAAATCGAATTTATTAATTTTTGGTAATTTTAAAAAAGACAGATTTTTATAATTGCCAGATTAAAAATGCGATATTTTATAATTGCCCAGGCTAAACTGTAGGAGATACAAATTTCTAAATATGCTTATTATGGTTTCAGACGTCGTTCTATACAGCTAAAATGAGTTTAAATCGAAGTTATTAATTTTTGGTAATTTTAGAAAAGAGAGATTTTTATAATTGCCAGATTAAAAATGCGAGATTTTTATAATTGCCCAGGCTAAACTGTAGGAGATACGCATTTCTAAATATGCTTATTATGGTTTCAGACGTCGTTCTATGCAGCTAAAATGAATTTAAAACGAATTTATTAATTTTTAGTAATTTTATAAATGCGAGATTTTTATAATTCTGCAGGCTAAACCGTAGGTGATACAAATTTCTAAATGTCCTTATTATTACTTAAGACGTCGTTCTATTCAGCTAAAATGAGTTTAAATCGAATTTATTAATTTTTGGTAATTTTAAAAAAGAGCGATTTTTATAATTGCAAGATTAAAAATGCGAGATTTTTATAATTGCCCAGGCTAAACCGTAGGAGATACAAATTTCTAAATATGCTTATTATGGTTTCAGACGTCGTTCTATCCAGCTAAAATGAATTTAAAACGAATTTATTAATTTTTGGTAATTTTATAAATGCGAGATTTTTATAATTCTGCAGGCTAAACCGTAGGTGATACAAATTTCTAAATGTCCTTATTATTACTTAAGACGTCGTTCTATGCAGCTAAAATGAGTTTAAATCGAATTTATTAATTTTTGGTAATTTTAAAAAAGAGAGATTTTTATAATTGCCGGATTAAAAATGCGAGATTTTTATAATTGCCCAGGCTAAACTGTAGGAGATACGCATTTCTAAATATGCTTATTATGGTTTCAGACGTCGTTCTATGCAGCTAAAATGAATTTAAAACGAATTTATTAATTTTTTGTAATTTTATAAATGCGAGATTTTTATAATTCTGCAGGCTAAACCGTAGGTGATACAAATTTCTAAATGTCCTTATTATTACTTAAGACGTCGTTCTATGCAGCTAAAATGAGTTTCAATCGAATTTATTAATTTTTGGTAATTTTTAAAAAGAGAGATTTTTATAATTGCCAGATTAAAAATGCGAGATTTTTATAATTGCCCAGGCTAAACTGTAGGAGATACAAATTTCTAAATATGCTTATTATGGTTTCAGACGTCGTTCTATGAAGCTAAAACGAATTTAAAACGAATTTATTAATTTTTGTTAATTTTATAAATGCGAGATTTTTATAATTCTGCAGGCTAAACCGTAGGTGATACAAATTTCTAAATGTCCTTATTATAACTTAAGACCTAAGACGTCGTTCTATGCAGCTAAAATGAGTTTAAATCGAATTTATTAATTTTTGGTAATTTTAAAAAAGAGAGATTTTTATAATTGCCAGATTAAAAATGCGAGATTTTTATAATTGCCCAGGCTAAACTGTAGGAGATACGCATTTCTAAATATGCTTATTATGGTTTCAGACGTCGTTCTATGCAGCTAAAATGAATTTAAAACGAATTTATTAATTTTTGGTAATTTTATAAATGCGAGATTTTTATAATTCCCCAGGCTAAACCGTAGGTGATAAAAATTTCTAAATGTCCTTATTATTATTAAAGACGTCGTTCTATGCAGCTAAAATGAGTTTAAATCGAATTTATTAATTTTTGGTAATTTTAAAAAAGAGAGATTTTTATAATTGCCAGATTAAAAATGCGAGATTTTTATAATTGCCCAGGCTAAACCGTAGGAGATACAAATTTCTAAATATGCTTATTATGGTTTCAGACGTCGTTCTCTGCAGCTAAAATGAATTTAAAATGAATTTATTAATTTTTGGTAATTTTATAAATGCGAGATTTTTATAATTCTGCAGGCTAAACCGTAGGTGATACAAATTTCTAAATGTCCTTATTATTACTTAAGACGTTGTTCTATGTAGCTAAAATGAGTTTAAATCGAATTGATTAATTTTTGGTAATTTTAAAAAAGACAGATTTTTATAATTGCCAGATTAAAAATGCGAGATTTTTATAATTGCCCAGGCTAAACCGTAGGAGATACAAATTTCTAAATATGCTTATTATGGTTTCAGACGTCGTTCTATGCAGCTAAAATGAATTTAAAACGAATTTATTAATTTTTGGTAATTTTATAAATGCGAGATTTTTATAATTCTGCAGGCTAAACCGTAGGTGATACAAATTTCTAAATGTCCTTATTATTACTTAAGACGTCGTTCTATGCAGCTAAAATGAGTTTAAATCGAATTTATTAATTTTTGGTAATTTTAAAAAAGAGAGATTTTTATAATTCTGCAGGCTAAACAGTAGGTGATACAAATTTCTAAATGTCCTTATTATTATTTAAGACGTCGTTCTATACAGCTAAAATGTGTTTAAATCGAATTTATTAATTTTTGGTAATTTTATAAATGCCAGATTTTTATAATTCCCCAGGCTAAACCGTAGGTGATAAAAATTTCTAAATGTCCTTATTATTATTTAAGACGTCGTTCTATGCAGTTAAAATGAGTTTAAGCCGAATTTATTTATTTTTGGTAATTTTAAAAAAGAGAGATTTCTATTATTGCCAGATTAAAAATGCGAGATTTTTATAATTGCCCAGGCTAAACTGTAGGAGATACAAATTTCTAAATATGCTTATTATGGTTTCACACGTCGTTCTATGCAGCTAGAATGAATTTAAAACGAATTTATTAATTTTTGGTAATTTTATAAATGCGAGATTTTTATAATTCTGCAGGCTAAACCGTAGGTGTACAAATTTCTAAATGTCCTTATTATTATTTAAGACGTCGTTCTATGCAGCTAAAATGAGTTTAAATCGAATTTATTAATTTTTGGTAATTTTAAAAAAGAGAGATTTTTATAATTGCCAGATTAAAAATGCGAGATTTTTATAATTGCCCAGGCTAAACTGTAGGAGATACGCATTTCTAAATATGCTTATTATGGTTTCAGACGTCGTTCTATGCAGCTAAAATGAATTTAAAACGAATTTATTAATTTTTGGTAATTTTATAAATGCGAGATTTTTATAATTCCCCAGGCTAAACCGTAGTAGATACAAATTTATAAATGTCCTTATTATTATTTAAGACGTCGTTCTATGCAGCTAAAATGAGTTTAACCTTCGCGGCACTACGTCAAAAAAGTTACACGGAGTACCACGCGGGGTACATTTGTACCCCATAATAAAACTGCACTGAACCGACCGACTGATATTGTAGATGTGGCTTAAAGTCATCTGACTACTTGCCTGTTGACTATCATGCCAACGCACATGTCAACATTGCCCGAACACCTTCGAGAAAAATTAATTCATACGACAAACTGCAGTCGGGTGCCTCAAAAATAGCATGCTACGAATGCACCGCAAGACAGATTTTAATTTTTACCAGAAGATTTCTAGATTTTTTTTGTAATCTAAATATGCAATATTGTTGCTGTGTACCTATGCAAGGATAAATTAAAAAATGACGGTATAAGATGTCAAATTTTCAGAATTACACCATAAAAACTACCCGTGGGGTACATTTGTACCCCGCCCGGTGCCGCGAAGGTTAAATCGAATTTATTAATTTTTGGTAATTTTAAAAAAGAGAGATTTTTATAATTGCCATATTAAAAATGCGAGATTTTTATAATTGCCCAGGCTAAACTGTAGGAGATACAAATTTCTAAATATGCTTATTATGGTTTCAGACGTCGTTCTATGCAGCTAAAATGAATTTAAAACGAATTTATTAATTTTTGGTAATTTTATAAATGCGAGATTTTTATAATTCCCCAGGCTAAACCGTAGGTGATACAAATTTCTAAATGTCCTTATTATTATTTAAGACGTCGTTCTATGCAGCTAAAATGAGTTTAAATCGAAGTTATTAATTTTTGGTAATTTTAAAAAAGAGAGATTTTTATAATTGCCAGATTAAAAATGCGAGATTTTTATAATTGCCCAGGCTAAACTGTAGGAGATACAAATTTCTAAATATGCTTATTATGGTTTCAGACGTCGTTCTATGCAGCTAAAATGAATTTAAAACGAATGTATTAATTTTTGGTATTTTTATAAATGCGAGATTTTTATAATTCTGCAGGCTAAACCGTAGGTGATACAGATTTCTAAATGTCCTTATTATTACTTATGACGTCGTTCTATACAGCTAAGATGAGTTTAAATCGAATTTATTAATTTTTGGTAATTTTAAAAAGACAGATTTTTATAATTGCCAGATTAAAAATGCGAGATTTTTATAATTGCCCAGGCTAAACTGTAGGAGATACAAATTTCTAAATATGCTTATTATGGTTTCAGACGTCGTTCTATGCAGCTAAAATGAATTTAAAACGAATTTATTAATTTTTGGTAATTTTATAAATGCGAGATTTTTATAATTCTGCAGGCTAAACCGTAGGTGATACAAATTTCTAAATGTCCTTATTATTACTTAAGACGTCGTTCTATGCAGCTAAAATGAGTTTAAGCCGAATTTATTTATTTTTGGTAATTTTAAAAAAGAGAGATTTTTATAATTGCCAGATTAAAAATGCGAGATTTTTATAATTGCCCAGGCTAAACTGTAGGAGATACAAATTTCTAAATATGCTTATTATGGTTTCAGACGTCGTTCTATGCAGCTAAAATGAATTTAAAACGAATTTATTAATTTTTGGTAATTTTATAAATGCGAGATTTTTATAATTCCCCAGGCTAAACCGTAGGCGATACAAATTTCTAAATGTCCTTATTATTATTTAAGACATCGTTCTATGCAGCTAAAATGAGTTTAAATCGAATTTATTAATTTTTGGTAATTTTAAAAAAGAGAGATTTTTATAATTGCCAGATTAAAAATGCGAGATTTTTATAATTGCCCAGGCTAAACTGTAGGAGATACAAATTTCTAAATATGCTTATTATGGTTTCAGACGTCGTTCTATGCAGCTAAAATGAATTTAAAACGAATTTATTAATTTTTGGTAATTTTATAAATGCGAGATTTTTATAATTCCCCAGGCTAAACCGTAGGTGATACAAATTTGTAAATGTCCTTATTATTATTTAAGACGTCGTTCTATGCAGCTAAAATGAGTTTAAATCGAAGTTATTAATTTTTGGTAATTTTAAAAAAGAGAGATTTTTATAATTGCCAGATTAAAAATGCGAGATTTTTATAATTGCCCAGGCTAAACTGTAGGAGATACAAATTTCTAAATATGCTTATTATGGTTTCAGACGTCGTTCTATGCAGCTAAAATGAATTTAAAACGAATTTATTAATTTTTGTTAATTTTATAAATGCGAGATTTTTATAATTCTGCAGGCTAAACCGTAGGTGATACAAATTTCTAAATATCCTTATTATTACTTAAGACGTCGTTCTATGCAGCTAAAATTAGTTTAAATCGAATTTATTAATTTTTGGTAATTTTAAAAAAGAGAGATTTTTATAATTGCCAGATTAAAAATGCGAGATTTTTATAATTGCCCAGGCTAAACTGTAGGAGATACAAATTTCTAAATATGTTTATTATGGTTTCAGACGTCGTTCTATGCAGCTAAAATGAGTTTAAATCGAATTTATTAATTTTTGGTAATTTTATAAATGCGAGATTTTTATAATTCCCCAGGCTAAACCGTAGGTGATAAAAATTTCTAAATGTCCTTATTATTATTTAAGACGTCGTTCTATGCAGCTAAAATGAGTTTAAGCCGAATTTATTAATTTTTGGTAATTTTAAAAAAGACAGATTTTTATAATCGCCAGATTAAAAATGCGAGATTTTTATAATTGCCCAGGCTAAACTGTAGGAGATACAAATTTCTAAATATGCTTATTATGGTTTCAGACGTCGTTCTATGCAGCTAAAATGAATTTAAAACGACTTTATTAATTTTTGGTAATTTTATAAATGCGAGATTTTTATAATTCTGCAGGCTAAACCGTAGGTGATACAAATTTCTAAATGTCCTTATTATTATTTAAGACATCGTTCTATGCAGCTAAAATGAGTTTAAATCGAATTTATTAATTTTTGTTAATTTTAAAAAAGAGAGATTTTTATAATTGCCATATTAAAAATGCGAGATTTTTATAATTGCCCAGGCTAAACTGTAGGAGATACAAATTTCTAAATATGCTTATTATGGTTTCAGACGTCGTTCTATGCAGCTAAAATGAATTTAAAACGAATTTATTAATTTTTGGTAATTTTATAAATGCGAGATTTTTATAATTCCCCAGGCTAAACCGTAGGTGATACAAATTTCTAAATGTCCTTATTATTATTTAAGACGTCGTTCTATGCAGCTAAAATGAGTTTAAATCGAAGTTATTAATTTTTGGTAATTTTAAAAAAGAGAGATTTTTATAATTGCCAGATTAAAAATGCGAGATTTTTATAATTGCCCAGGCTAAACTGTAGGAGATACAAATTTCTAAATATGCTTATTATGGTTTCAGACGTCGTTCTATGCAGCTAAAATGAATTTAAAACGAATGTATTAATTTTTGGTAATTTTATAAATGCGAGATTTTTATAATTCTGCAGGCTAAACCGTAGGTGATACAGATTTCTAAATGTCCTTATTATTACTTATGACGTCGTTCTATACAGGTAAAATGAGTTTAAATCGAATTTATTAATTTTTGGTAATTTTAAAAAAGACAGATTTTTATAATTGCCAGATTAAAAATGCGAGATTTTTATAATTGCCCAGGCTAAACTGTAGGAGATACAAATTTCTAAATATGCTTATTATGGTTTCAGACGTCGTTCTATGCAGCTAAAATGAATTTAAAACGAATTTATTAATTTTTGGTAATTTTATAAATGCGAGGTTTTATAATTCTGCAGGCTAAACCGTAGGTGATACAAATTTCTAAATGTCCTTATTATTACTTAAGACGTCGTTCTATGCAGCTAAAATGAGTTTAAGCCGAATTTATTTATTTTTGGTAATTTTAAAAAAGAGAGATTTTTATAATTGCCAGATTAAAAATGCGAGATTTTTATAATTGCCCAGGCTAAACTGTAGGAGATACAAATTTCTAAATATGCTTATTATGGTTTCAGACGTCGTTCTATGCAGCTAAAATGAATTTAAAACGAATTTATTAATTTTTGGTAATTTTATAAATGCGAGATTTTTATAATTCCCCAGGCTAAACCGTAGGTGATACAAATTTGTAAATGTCCTTATTATTATTTAAGACATCGTTCTATGCAGCTAAAATGAGTTTAAATCGAATTTATTAATTTTTGGTAATTTTAAAAAAGAGAGATTTTTATAATTGCCAGATTAAAAATGCGAGATTTTTATAATTGCCCAGGCTAAACTGTAGGAGATACAAATTTCTAAATATGCTTATTATGGTTTCAGACGTCGTTCTATGCAGCTAAAATGAATTTAAAACGAATTTATTAATTTTTGGTAATTTTATAAATGCGAGATTTTTATAATTCTGCAGGCTAAACCGTAGGTGATACAAATTTCTAAATGTCCTTATTATTACTTAAGACGTCGTTCTATGCAGCTAAAATGAGTTTAAATCGAATTTATTAATTTTTGGTAATTTTAAAAAAGAGAGATTTTTATAATTCTGCAGGCTAAACAGTAGGTGATACAAATTTCTAAATGTCCTTATTATTATTTAAGACGTCGTTCTATACAGCTAAAATGTGTTTAAATCGAATTTATTAATTTTTGGTAATTTTATAAATGCCAGATTTTTATAATTCCCCAGGCTAAACCGTAGGTGATAAAAATTTCTAAATGTCCTTATTATTATTTAAGACGTCGTTCTATGCAGTTAAAATGAGTTTAAGCCGAATTTATTTATTTTTGGTAATTTTAAAAAAGAGAGATTTCTATTATTGCCAGATTAAAAATGCGAGATTTTTATAATTGCCCAGGCTAAACTGTAGGAGATACAAATTTCTAAATATGCTTATTATGGTTTCACACGTCGTTCTATGCAGCTAGAATGAATTTAAAACGAATTTATTAATTTTTGGTAATTTTATAAATGCGAGATTTTTATAATTCTGCAGGCTAAACCGTAGGTGTACAAATTTCTAAATGTCCTTATTATTATTTAAGACGTCGTTCTATGCAGCTAAAATGAGTTTAAATCGAATTTATTAATTTTTGGTAATTTTAAAAAAGAGAGATTTTTATAATTGCCAGATTAAAAATGCGAGATTTTTATAATTGCCCAGGCTAAACTGTAGGAGATACGCATTTCTAAATATGCTTATTATGGTTTCAGACGTCGTTCTATGCAGCTAAAATGAATTTAAAACGAATTTATTAATTTTTGGTAATTTTATAAATGCGAGATTTTTATAATTCCCCAGGCTAAACCGTAGTAGATACAAATTTATAAATGTCCTTATTATTATTTAAGACGTCGTTCTATGCAGCTAAAATGAGTTTAACCTTCGCGGCACTACGTCAAAAAAGTTACACGGAGTACCACGCGGGGTACATTTGTACCCCATAATAAAACTGCACTGAACCGACCGACTGATATTGTAGATGTGGCTTAAAGTCATCTGACTACTTGCCTGTTGACTATCATGCCAACGCACATGTCAACATTGCCCGAACACCTTCGAGAAAAATTAATTCATACGACAAACTGCAGTCGGGTGCCTCAAAAATAGCATGCTACGAATGCACCGCAAGACAGATTTTAATTTTTACCAGAAGATTTCTAGATTTTTTTTGTAATCTAAATATGCAATATTGTTGCTGTGTACCTATGCAAGGATAAATTAAAAAATGACGGTATAAGATGTCAAATTTTCAGAATTACACCATAAAAACTACCCGTGGGGTACATTTGTACCCCGCCCGGTGCCGCGAAGGTTAAATCGAATTTATTAATTTTTGGTAATTTTAAAAAAGAGAGATTTTTATAATTGCCATATTAAAAATGCGAGATTTTTATAATTGCCCAGGCTAAACTGTAGGAGATACAAATTTCTAAATATGCTTATTATGGTTTCAGACGTCGTTCTATGCAGCTAAAATGAATTTAAAACGAATTTATTAATTTTTGGTAATTTTATAAATGCGAGATTTTTATAATTCCCCAGGCTAAACCGTAGGTGATACAAATTTCTAAATGTCCTTATTATTATTTAAGACGTCGTTCTATGCAGCTAAAATGAGTTTAAATCGAAGTTATTAATTTTTGGTAATTTTAAAAAAGAGAGATTTTTATAATTGCCAGATTAAAAATGCGAGATTTTTATAATTGCCCAGGCTAAACTGTAGGAGATACAAATTTCTAAATATGCTTATTATGGTTTCAGACGTCGTTCTATGCAGCTAAAATGAATTTAAAACGAATGTATTAATTTTTGGTATTTTTATAAATGCGAGATTTTTATAATTCTGCAGGCTAAACCGTAGGTGATACAGATTTCTAAATGTCCTTATTATTACTTATGACGTCGTTCTATACAGCTAAGATGAGTTTAAATCGAATTTATTAATTTTTGGTAATTTTAAAAAGACAGATTTTTATAATTGCCAGATTAAAAATGCGAGATTTTTATAATTGCCCAGGCTAAACTGTAGGAGATACAAATTTCTAAATATGCTTATTATGGTTTCAGACGTCGTTCTATGCAGCTAAAATGAATTTAAAACGAATTTATTAATTTTTGGTAATTTTATAAATGCGAGATTTTTATAATTCTGCAGGCTAAACCGTAGGTGATACAAATTTCTAAATGTCCTTATTATTACTTAAGACGTCGTTCTATGCAGCTAAAATGAGTTTAAGCCGAATTTATTTATTTTTGGTAATTTTAAAAAAGAGAGATTTTTATAATTGCCAGATTAAAAATGCGAGATTTTTATAATTGCCCAGGCTAAACTGTAGGAGATACAAATTTCTAAATATGCTTATTATGGTTTCAGACGTCGTTCTATGCAGCTAAAATGAATTTAAAACGAATTTATTAATTTTTGGTAATTTTATAAATGCGAGATTTTTATAATTCCCCAGGCTAAACCGTAGGCGATACAAATTTCTAAATGTCCTTATTATTATTTAAGACATCGTTCTATGCAGCTAAAATGAGTTTAAATCGAATTTATTAATTTTTGGTAATTTTAAAAAAGAGAGATTTTTATAATTGCCAGATTAAAAATGCGAGATTTTTATAATTGCCCAGGCTAAACTGTAGGAGATACAAATTTCTAAATATGCTTATTATGGTTTCAGACGTCGTTCTATGCAGCTAAAATGAATTTAAAACGAATTTATTAATTTTTGGTAATTTTATAAATGCGAGATTTTTATAATTCCCCAGGCTAAACCGTAGGTGATACAAATTTGTAAATGTCCTTATTATTATTTAAGACGTCGTTCTATGCAGCTAAAATGAGTTTAAATCGAAGTTATTAATTTTTGGTAATTTTAAAAAAGAGAGATTTTTATAATTGCCAGATTAAAAATGCGAGATTTTTATAATTGCCCAGGCTAAACTGTAGGAGATACAAATTTCTAAATATGCTTATTATGGTTTCAGACGTCGTTCTATGCAGCTAAAATGAATTTAAAACGAATTTATTAATTTTTGTTAATTTTATAAATGCGAGATTTTTATAATTCTGCAGGCTAAACCGTAGGTGATACAAATTTCTAAATATCCTTATTATTACTTAAGACGTCGTTCTATGCAGCTAAAATTAGTTTAAATCGAATTTATTAATTTTTGGTAATTTTAAAAAAGAGAGATTTTTATAATTGCCAGATTAAAAATGCGAGATTTTTATAATTGCCCAGGCTAAACTGTAGGAGATACAAATTTCTAAATATGTTTATTATGGTTTCAGACGTCGTTCTATGCAGCTAAAATGAGTTTAAATCGAATTTATTAATTTTTGGTAATTTTATAAATGCGAGATTTTTATAATTCCCCAGGCTAAACCGTAGGTGATAAAAATTTCTAAATGTCCTTATTATTATTTAAGACGTCGTTCTATGCAGCTAAAATGAGTTTAAGCCGAATTTATTAATTTTTGGTAATTTTAAAAAAGACAGATTTTTATAATCGCCAGATTAAAAATGCGAGATTTTTATAATTGCCCAGGCTAAACTGTAGGAGATACAAATTTCTAAATATGCTTATTATGGTTTCAGACGTCGTTCTATGCAGCTAAAATGAATTTAAAACGACTTTATTAATTTTTGGTAATTTTATAAATGCGAGATTTTTATAATTCTGCAGGCTAAACCGTAGGTGATACAAATTTCTAAATGTCCTTATTATTATTTAAGACATCGTTCTATGCAGCTAAAATGAGTTTAAATCGAATTTATTAATTTTTGTTAATTTTAAAAAAGAGAGATTTTTATAATTGCCATATTAAAAATGCGAGATTTTTATAATTGCCCAGGCTAAACTGTAGGAGATACAAATTTCTAAATATGCTTATTATGGTTTCAGACGTCGTTCTATGCAGCTAAAATGAATTTAAAACGAATTTATTAATTTTTGGTAATTTTATAAATGCGAGATTTTTATAATTCCCCAGGCTAAACCGTAGGTGATACAAATTTCTAAATGTCCTTATTATTATTTAAGACGTCGTTCTATGCAGCTAAAATGAGTTTAAATCGAAGTTATTAATTTTTGGTAATTTTAAAAAAGAGAGATTTTTATAATTGCCAGATTAAAAATGCGAGATTTTTATAATTGCCCAGGCTAAACTGTAGGAGATACAAATTTCTAAATATGCTTATTATGGTTTCAGACGTCGTTCTATGCAGCTAAAATGAATTTAAAACGAATGTATTAATTTTTGGTAATTTTATAAATGCGAGATTTTTATAATTCTGCAGGCTAAACCGTAGGTGATACAGATTTCTAAATGTCCTTATTATTACTTATGACGTCGTTCTATACAGGTAAAATGAGTTTAAATCGAATTTATTAATTTTTGGTAATTTTAAAAAAGACAGATTTTTATAATTGCCAGATTAAAAATGCGAGATTTTTATAATTGCCCAGGCTAAACTGTAGGAGATACAAATTTCTAAATATGCTTATTATGGTTTCAGACGTCGTTCTATGCAGCTAAAATGAATTTAAAACGAATTTATTAATTTTTGGTAATTTTATAAATGCGAGGTTTTATAATTCTGCAGGCTAAACCGTAGGTGATACAAATTTCTAAATGTCCTTATTATTACTTAAGACGTCGTTCTATGCAGCTAAAATGAGTTTAAGCCGAATTTATTTATTTTTGGTAATTTTAAAAAAGAGAGATTTTTATAATTGCCAGATTAAAAATGCGAGATTTTTATAATTGCCCAGGCTAAACTGTAGGAGATACAAATTTCTAAATATGCTTATTATGGTTTCAGACGTCGTTCTATGCAGCTAAAATGAATTTAAAACGAATTTATTAATTTTTGGTAATTTTATAAATGCGAGATTTTTATAATTCCCCAGGCTAAACCGTAGGTGATACAAATTTCTAAATGTCCTTATTATTATTTAAGACATCGTTCTATGCAGCTAAAATGAGTTTAAATCGAATTTATTAATTTTTGGTAATTTTAAAAAAGAGAGATTTTTATAATTGCCAGATTAAAAATGCGAGATTTTTATAATTGCCCAGGCTAAACTGTAGGAGATACAAATTTCTAAATATGCTTATTATGGTTTCAGACGTCGTTCTATGCAGCTAAAATGAATTTAAAACGAATTTATTAATTTTTGGTAATTTTATAAATGCGAGATTTTTATAATTCCCCAGGCTAAACCGTAGGTGATACAAATTTCTAAATGTCCTTATTATTATTTAAGACGTCGTTCTATGCAGCTAAAATGAGTTTAAATCGAAGTTATTAATTTTTGGTAATTTTAAAAAAGAGAGATTTTTATAATTGCCAGATTAAAAATGCGAGATTTTTATAATTGCCCAGGCTAAACCGTAGGAGATACAAATTTCTAAATATGCTTATTATGGTTTCAGACGTCGTTCTATGCAGCTAAAATGAATTTAAAACGAATTTATTAATTTTTGTTAATTTTATAAATGCGAGATTTTTATAATTCCCCAGGCTAAACCGTAGGTGATAAAAATTTCTAAATGTCCTTATTATTATTTAAGACGTCGTTCTATGCAGCTAAAATGAGTTTAAACCGAATTTATTAATTTTTGGTAATTTTAAAAAAGACAAATTTTTATAATTGCCAGATTAAAAATGCGAGATTTTTATAATTGCCCAGGCTAAACTGTAGGAGATACAAATTTCTAAATATGCTTATTATGGTTTCACACGTCGTTCTATGCAGCTAGAATGAATTTAAAACGAATTTATTAATTTTTGGTAATTTTATAAATGCGAGATTTTTATAATTCCCCAGGCTAAACCGTAGGTGATACAAATTTCTAAATGTCCTTATTATTACTTAAGACGTTGTTCTATGCAGCTAAAATGAGTTTAAATCGAATTTATTAATTTTTGGTAATTTTAAAAAAGACAGATTTTTATAATTGCCAGATTAAAAATGCGAGATTTTTATAATTGCCCAGGCTAAACTGTAGGAGATACAAATTTCTAAATATGCTTATTATGGTTTCAGACGTCGTTCTATGCAGCTAAAATGAATTTAAAACGAATTTATTAATTTTTGGTAATTTTATAAATGCGAGATTTTTATAATTCCCCAGGCTAAACCGTAGGTGATACAAATTTCTAAATGTCCTTATTATTATTTAAGACATCGTTCTATGCAGCTAAAATGAGTTTAAATCGAATTTATTAATTTTTGGTAATTTTAAAAAAGAGAGATTTTTATAATTGCCAGATTAAAAATGCGAGATTTTTATAATTGCCCAGGCTAAACTGTAGGAGATACAAATTTCTAAATATGCTTATTATGGTTTCAGACGTCGTTCTATGCAGCTAAAATGAATTTAAAACGAATTTATTAATTTTTGGTAATTTTATAAATGCGAGATTTTTATAATTCCCCAGGCTAAACCGTAGGTGATACAAATTTCTAAATGTCCTTATTATTATTTAAGACGTCGTTCTATGCAGCTAAAATGAGTTTAAATCGAAGTTATTAATTTTTGGTAATTTTAAAAAAGAGAGATTTTTATAATTGCCAGATTAAAAATGCGAGATTTTTATAATTGCGCAGGCTAAACCGTAGGAGATACAAATTTCTAAATATGCTTATTATGGTTTCAGACGTCGTTCTATGCAGCTAAAATGAATTTAAAACGAATTTATTAATTTTTGGTAATTTTATAAATGCGAGATTTTTATAATTCCCCAGGCTAAACCGTAGGTGATAAAAATTTCTAAATGTCCTTATTATTATTTAAGACGTCGTTCTATGCAGCTAAAATGAGTTTAAACCGAATTTATTAATTTTTGGTAATTTTAAAAAAGACAAATTTTTATAATTGCCAGATTAAAAATGCGAGATTTTTATAATTGCCCAGGCTAAACTGTAGGAGATACAAATTTCTAAATATGCTTATTATGGTTTCACACGTCGTTCTATGCAGCTAGAATGAATTTAAAACGAATTTATTAATTTTTGGTAATTTTATAAATGCGAGATTTTTATAATTCCCCAGGCTAAACCGTAGGTGATACAAATTTCTAAATGTCCTTATTATTACTTAAGACGTTGTTCTATGCAGCTAAAATGAGTTTAAATCGAATTTATTAATTTTTGGTAATTTTAAAAAAGACAGATTTTTATAATTGCCAGATTAAAAATGCGAGATTTTTATAATTGCCCAGGCTAAACTGTAGGAGATACAAATTTCTAAATATGCTTATTATGGTTTCAGACGTCGTTCTATGCAGCTAAAATGAATTTAAAACGAATTTATTAATTTTTGTTAATTTTATAAATGCGAGATTTTTATAATTCTGCAGGCTAAACCGTAGGTGATACAAATTTCTAAATATCCTTATTATTACTTAAGACGTCATTCTATGCAGCTAAAATGAGTTTAATTCGAATTTATTAATTTTTGGTAATTTTAAAAAAGAGAGATTTTTATAATTGCCAGATTAAAAATGCGAGATTTTTATAATTGCCCAGGCTAAACTGTAGGAGATACAAATTTCTAAATATGTTTATTATGGTTTCAGACGTCGTTCTATGCAGCTAATTTGAGTTTAAATCGAATTTATTAATTTTTGGTAATTTTATAAATGCGAGATTTTTATAATTCCCCAGGCTAAACCGTAGGTGATAAAAATTTCTAAATGTCCTTATTATTATTTAAGACGTCGTTCTATGCAGCTAAAATGAGTTTAAGGCGAATTTATTAATTTTTGGTAATTTTAAAAAAGACAAATTTTTATAATTGCCAGATTAAAAATGCGAGATTTTTATAATTGCCCAGGCTAAACTGTAGGAGATACAAATTTCTAAATATGCTTATTATGGTTTCACACGTCGTTCTATGCAGCTAGAATGAATTTAAAACGAATTTATTAATTTTTGATAATTTTATAAATGCGAGATTTTTATAATTCCCCAGGCTAAACCGTAGGTGATACAAATTTCTAAATGTCCTTATTATTATTTAAGACGTCGTTCTATGCAGCTAAAAAGAGTTTAAATCGAAGTTATTAATTTTTGGTAATTTTAAAAGAGAGATTTTTATAATTGCCAGATTAAAAATGCGAGATTTTTATAATTGCCCAGGCTAAACTGTAGGAGATACAAATTTCTAAATATGCTTATTATGGTTTCAGACGTCGTTCTATGCAGCTAAAATGAATTTAAAACGAATTTATTAATTTTTGGTAATTTTATAAATGCGAGATTTTTATAATTCTGCAGGCTAAACCGTAGGTGATACAGATTTCTAAATGTCCTTATTATTACTTATGACGTCGTTCTATACAGCTAAAATGAGTTTAAATCGAATTTATTAATTTTTGGTAATTTTAAAAAAGACAGATTTTTATAATTGCCAGATTAAAAATGCGAGATTTTTATAATTGCCCAGGCTAAACTGTAGGAGATACAAATTTCGAAATATGCTTATTATGGTTTCAGACGTCGTTCTATCCAGCTAAAATGAGTTTAAGCCGAATTTATTTATTTTTGGTAATTTTAAAAAAGAGAGATTTTTATTATTGCCAGATTAAAAATTGGAGATTTTTATAATTGCCCAGGCTAAACTGTAGGAGATACAAATTTCTAAATATGCTTATTATGGTTTCACACGTCGTTCTATGCAGCTAGAATTAATTTAAAACGAATTTATTAATTTTTGGTAATTTTATAAATGCGAGATTTTTATAATTCCCCAGGCTATAAACCGTAGGTGATAAAAATTTCTAAATGTCCTTATTATTATTTAAGACGTCGTTCTATGCAGCTAAAATGAGTTTAAGCCGAATTTATTAATTTTTGGTAATTTTAAAAAAGACAGATTTTTATAATTGCCAGATTAAAAATGCGAGATTTTTATAATTGCCCAGGCTAAACTGTAGGAGATACAAATTTCTAAATATGCTTATTATGGTTTCAGACGTCGTTCTATGCAGCTAAAATGAATTTAAAACGAATTTATTAATTTTTGGTAATTTTATAAATGCGAGATTTTTATAATTCTGCAGGCTAAACCGTAGGTGATACAAATTTCTAAATGTCCTTATTATTACTTATGACGTCGTTCTATACAGCTAAAATGAGTTTAAATCGAATTTATTAATTTTTGGTAATTTTAAAAAAGAGAGATTTTTATTATTGCCAGATTAAAAATACGAGATTTTTATAATTGCCCAGGCTAAACTGTAGGAGATACAAATTTCTAAATATGCTTATTATGGTTTCACACGTCGTTCTATGCAGCTAGAATGAATTTAAAACGAATTTATTAATTTTTGGTAATTTTATAAATGCGAGATTTTTATAATTCCCCAGGCTAAACCGTAGGTGATACAAATTTCTAAATGTCCTTATTATTATTTAAGACATCGTTCTATGCAGCTAAAATGAGTTTAAATCGAATTTATTAATTTTTGGTAATTTTAAAAAAGAGAGATTTTTATAATTGCCAGATTAAAAATGCGAGATTTTTATAATTGCCCAGGCTAAACTGTAGGAGATACAAATTTCTAAATATGCTTATTATGGTTTCAGACGTCGTTCTATGCAGCTAAAATGAGTTTAAGCCGAATTTATTTATTTTTGGTAATTTTAAAAAAGAGAGATTTTTATTATTGCCAGATTAAAAATTGGAGATTTTTATAATTGCCCAGGCTAAACTGTAGGAGATACAAATTTCTAAATATGCTTATTATGGTTTCACACGTCGTTCTATGCAGCTAGAATGAATTTAAAACGAATTTATTAATTTTTGGTAATTTTATAAATGCGAGATTTTTATAATTCTGCAGGCTAAACCGTAGGTGATACAGATTTCTAAATGTCCTTATTATTACTTATGACGTCGT
Source organism: Melanotus villosus (assembly GCA_963082815.1). Classification (NCBI taxonomy): domain Eukaryota; kingdom Metazoa; phylum Arthropoda; class Insecta; order Coleoptera; family Elateridae; genus Melanotus; species Melanotus villosus. The sequence continues at coordinate 60,800 of CAUJBP010000053.1, forward strand.
TCTATACAGCTAAAATGAGTTTAAATCGAATTTATTAATTTTTGGTAATTTTAAAAAAGACAGATTTTTATAATTGCCAGATTAAAAATGCGAGATTTTTATAATTGCCCAGGCTAAACTGTAGGAGATACAAATTTCGAAATATGCTTATTATGGTTTCAGACGTCGTTCTATGCAGCTAAAATGAGTTTAAGCCGAATTTATTTATTTTTGGTAATTTTAAAAAAGAGAGATTTTTATTATTGCCAGATTAAAAATTGGAGATTTTTATAATTGCCCAGGCTAAACTGTAGGTGATACAAATTTCTAAATATGCTTATTATGGTTTCACACGTCGTTCTATGCAGCTAGAATGAATTTAAAACGAATTTATTAATTTTTGGTAATTTTATAAATGCGAGATTTTTATAATTCCCCAGGCTATAAACCGTAGGTGATAAAAATTTCTAAATGTCCTTATTATTATTTAAGACGTCGTTCTATGCAACTAAAATGAGTTTAAGCCGAATTTATTAATTTTTGGTAATTTTAAAAAAGACAGATTTTTATAATTGCCAGATTAAAAATGCGAGATTTTTATAATTGCCCAGGCTAAACTGTAGGAGATACAAATTTCTAAATATGCTTATTATGGTTTCAGACGTCGTTCTATGCAGCTAAAATGAATTTAAAACGAATTTATTAATTTTTGGTAATTTTATAAATGCGAGATTTTTATAATTCTGCAGGCTAAACCGTAGGTGATACAAATTTCTAAATGTCCTTATTATTACTTATGACGTCGTTCTATACAGCTAAAATGAGTTTAAATCGAATTTATTAATTTTTGGTAATTTTAAAAAAGAGAGATTTTTATGTAGATTTGTTGTTTACTGATTATCTTGGTTTAGAGGTGTGGAAGTAGTCATTTTCAGTAAGTTTTTTTAAATAATAAATTTATTATTTAAGTTTATATGTTGTTTAATATTCATACGTTTCGGAAATAATTCCTTTATCAATGAGTGACATTTTAAAAATTATACAGGCAGTACATCTAAAATATTATACAGTTTTATTAAATTAGAAATAAGCGAAGGAATACATACTTACTTAAAATCATTTGGTTTTAATGAAACATTATAGTAAATATACAAAGATTTGTACTTTTCTTGTTAATAAACTTCAATTTTTGATTTAAAATCATTTGGAATTAGTGAACCATTAAAGTAGGTACATATTATAAAGAATTTCCCTTTCTTGTTAATAAACTTCAATTTTTGATTTAAAATCATTTGGATTTAATGAACCATTATAGTACAGATTACAAAGATTTTTCTTTTCTTGTTAATAAGACTTCAATTATTGACTTGTACGTTTGGTGTTTGTACGTGAAGTGTGTTATTTTATGAAAGTATTGAGATATCTGTATAGCTGGTATGTGTGGATAGTAAAGGTTTTTGAAAAGTATAAAGTAAAAGGCAAAACTTTTTAAATTAAGTTTATTTGAGATATGGGTTATTCCAGTAAATTATAGTAGATTGTGTTTAGGTTATCTATATCTGTTTTGTAGTTAATTGCGTTTTTATTTTTCTTAATTTCAATACTTTCTGTTAAAATTCGTTTATTTAAATTTGATTCATGTTTAAGGATTATTGGTTTATTTATATTGAAATTATGTAAGAATTGATAAGCATGGTTTGCATAAGCTGTATTGGGTTTATTTGGATTTTTTATTTTTGATTGAATTGATTGTTGGTGTTGTTTGATTCTTGTTTTTAAGTATTGTTTTGTTTGGCCTATATATGTAGCTTTACAATTGTTGCAGTTTAATTGGTAAACAAGATTACTTTGGTTATTAATTTCGGTTTTGTCTTTTAAGTTATGGTATATTGTGTTTTTTAGGGTGTTAGTATTTTTGAATGCTGTTTTGATGTTGACTTTTTTTAATTCTTTTTCTATTTTTTCAGATAGTATTGGTATGTAAGGAATTGTTATGTATGTAGGTTTTTCAAATTGGTAATTGTTGAATTCATTATTGAGAAAATTTGGTTGTAAGTTTATAGTATTGTTAGTGAGGGTTTTATTTTGTTTGAATTTTAAGGTTTTTAGTCTTTTATTGATGATTGTATTAACGAATTGTGGATTGTAATTATTATCTTGTAGTATGTTTTTGATTATATTTATGTTTTGATTGTGATGTTTTTTATTTGCTAGTAAGATGGCTCTATCTGTTAAGTTTGAAATTATACTTTTTTTATATTTAATAGAAGTGCAGGAATTGAAATTTAAATATCTATTTGTTTTTATGGATTTTCGGTACCAATTTGTTGTTATTGTTTTGTTGTTTTCTCGTTTAAGGGTGAGGTCTAGGAAGTTTATTGTTTGATTGGTAGTTTCTGTTTCTATTGTGAATTTAAGTCTGTTGTGAAAGTTATTAAATGTTGTTAGGAGGTTGTTAATTTCTGATTGTTCTGCAATAATTATAATGTCGTCAACGTAGCGTTTGTAAAAGGAAATATGTTTATTATAAAGTTTGTTTATATTTGATTCTAAATTCATTAAAACAAGATCTGCTATAGTGCTTGAGATTGGTGATCCCATTGGTACGCCAAATTTTTGGTGATAAATTGTGTTATTGTAGCTGAAATAAGTGTTGTTTAGAATAAATTCTGTGACTTCTATGAATTTATTTAAGGGGATGTTTGTGTATTTTTTAATTTCTGTCCAGTTGTTTTTTATAGTGTTAATGGCTATGTCAGATGGAATGTTTGTGTATAAGGAAATGATATCAAAGGAGTACATTTTATGATTTGGTTTTATTTTGGTATTATCTATTGATTTTTTTAAGGTCCAAGAATCTTTTGCATTGAAAATGTTATTGTTTGTTATGTTAGAAAGAATTTTTGATAAAAATTTTGAGATTTTATAGGTGGGACTCATATAAGAAGCAACTATTGGTCGTAATGGAATGTTAATTTTATGGATTTTAGGGAGGCCGTACACAATGAACAGCTCAATCAAACAATTATTTCAATACATTACTAATAACTTTAACCATAATTTTTTAATAAAAATTAAAACTTTTTTAAACATTAGCCTCAAATATGTAAAAATAAGCGAAAGAATATATTTTTTAAAAAAATGTAAAAAACATATGATCACACCTATATTCCTACAAAAAAACTTCAATCATATTATTTTTAACAACTACAAAAACTCCTTTCTCTTCAAAAACTTAATTTCTGATTTCAATGATAAAACATTAAAATTATTAATTAAAGATGCATATAATACTAAAAATTTGATAAAACAAAAAATTATCCACACTCAAAAAATATTAGACACAATTCTAAAAACAAAAGATGCAAATCACATTTTAACAACAATAATACAACACATACAAAAAACAAAAAATACACTAACAACAAACCTAGATAAAAAATTTAATCACTTAGTACACAAACAAATATACAAAACAAACAAAACAAATCAACTAAATAAACATAACACAAATAATAACAATAAAGATTTTCTTCTAAATTTAACAACAACTCACATACCACCACAAATACAAGAAATCCTAAAACTAGGACCTAATTTCAATACTTTCAATACTTTCAACCCCCAAAACACACAAATCGAACAAATAATTATAAATATAGAAAATAAACTTAACACATTAGAATCTGACCAAATCAATAAAACAAGAGCTAATATTTGCAATATCCTAACTAATTATAAAAAAAAACCTAACAATAAAAAAATACCAAAAACAAAACTACACAACCACATAAAACTTCAAAAACAAATAACAGAAACAAAAAACTTTTTAAAAAATAACCCAAATATCCTGATAACCTCAGCAGACAAAACACAGAAAACAATACTGATTAACAAATCTGAATACAACAATAAAATGAATAACCTATTATCAGATAATAATACATACACAATCTTACAACAAAACCCAACCACCAAAATACAAAATAAAAACAATAACCTCTGTAAATATTTATTAAAAAATAATTACATCAACACCACAGAATACAAACAAATCATCTGTACAAATGGCACTACACCCAAAATATACGGCCTCCCTAAAATCCATAAAATTAACATTCCATTACGACCAATAGTTGCTTCTTATATGAGTCCCACCTATAAAATCTCAAAATTTTTATCAAAAATTCTTTCTAACATAACAAACAATAACATTTTCAATGCAAAAGATTCTTGGACCTTAAAAAAATCAATAGATAATACCAAAATAAAACCAAATCATAAAATGTACTCCTTTGATATCATTTCCTTATACACAAACATTCCATCTGACATAGCCATTAACACTATAAAAAACAACTGGACAGAAATTAAAAAATACACAAACATCCCCTTAAATAAATTCATAGAAGTCACAGAATTTATTCTAAACAACACTTATTTCAGCTACAATAACACAATTTATCACCAAAAATTTGGCGTACCAATGGGATCACCAATCTCAAGCACTATAGCAGATCTTGTTTTAATGAATTTAGAATCAAATATAAACAAACTTTATAATAAACATATTTCCTTTTACAAACGCTACGTTGACGACATTATAATTATTGCAGAACAATCAGAAATTAACAACCTCCTAACAACATTTAATAACTTTCACAACAGACTTAAATTCACAATAGAAACAGAAACTACCAATCAAACAATAAACTTCCTAGACCTCACCCTTAAACGAGAAAACAACAAAACAATAACAACAAATTGGTACCGAAAATCCATAAAAACAAATAGATATTTAAATTTCAATTCCTGCACTTCTATTAAATATAAAAAAAGTATAATTTCAAACTTAACAGATAGAGCCATCTTACTAGCAAATAAAAAACATCACAATCAAAACATAAATATAATCAAAAACATACTACAAGATAATAATTACAATCCACAATTCGTTAATACAATCATCAATAAAAGACTAAAAACCTTAAAATTCAAACAAAATAAAACCCTCACTAACAATACTATAAACTTACAACCAAATTTTCTCAATAATGAATTCAACAATTACCAATTTGAAAAACCTACATACATAACAATTCCTTACATACCAATACTATCTGAAAAAATAGAAAAAGAATTAAAAAAAGTCAACATCAAAACAGCATTCAAAAATACTAACACCCTAAAAAACACAATATACCATAACTTAAAAGACAAAACCGAAATTAATAACCAAAGTAATCTTGTTTACCAATTAAACTGCAACAATTGTAAAGCTACATATATAGGCCAAACAAAACAATACTTAAAAACAAGAATCAAACAACACCAACAATCAATTCAATCAAAAATAAAAAATCCAAATAAACCCAATACAGCTTATGCAAACCATGCTTATCAATTCTTACATAATTTCAATATAAATAAACCAATAATCCTTAAACATGAATCAAATTTAAATAAACGAATTTTAACAGAAAGTATTGAAATTAAGAAAAATAAAAACGCAATTAACTACAAAACAGATATAGATAACCTAAACACAATCTACTATAATTTACTGGAATAACCCATATCTCAAATAAACTTAATTTAAAAAGTTTTGCCTTTTACTTTATACTTTTCAAAAACCTTTACTATCCACACATACCAGCTATACAGATATCTCAATACTTTCATAAAATAACACACTTCACGTACAAACACCAAACGTACAAGTCAATAATTGAAGTCTTATTAACAAGAAAAGAAAAATCTTTGTAATCTGTACTATAATGGTTCATTAAATCCAAATGATTTTAAATCAAAAATTGAAGTTTATTAACAAGAAAGGGAAATTCTTTATAATATGTACCTACTTTAATGGTTCACTAATTCCAAATGATTTTAAATCAAAAATTGAAGTTTATTAACAAGAAAAGTACAAATCTTTGTATATTTACTATAATGTTTCATTAAAACCAAATGATTTTAAGTAAGTATGTATTCCTTCGCTTATTTCTAATTTAATAAAACTGTATAATATTTTAGATGTACTGCCTGTATAATTTTTAAAATGTCACTCATTGATAAAGGAATTATTTCCGAAACGTATGAATATTAAACAACATATAAACTTAAATAATAAATTTATTATTTAAAAAAACTTACTGAAAATGACTACTTCCACACCTCTAAACAGAGATTTTTATTATTGCCAGATTAAAAATACGAGATTTTTATAATTGCCCAGGCTAAACTGTAGGAGATACAAATTTCTAAATATGCTTATTATGGTTTCACACGTCGTTCTATGCAGCTAGAATGAATTTAAAACGAATTTATTAATTTTTGGTAATTTTATAAATGCGAGATTTTTATAATTCCCCAGGCTAAACCGTAGGTGATACAAATTTCTAAATGTCCTTATTATTATTTAAGACATCGTTCTATGCAGCTAAAATGAGTTTAAATCGAATTTATTAATTTTTGGTAATTTTAAAAAAGAGAGATTTTTATAATTGCCATATTAAAAATGCGAGATTTTTATAATTGCCCAGGCTAAACTGTAGGAGATACAAATTTCTAAATATGCTTATTATGGTTTCAGACGTCGTTCTATGCAGCTAAAATGAATTTAAAACGAATTTATTAATTTTTGGTAATTTTATAAATGCGAGATTTTTATAATTCCCCAGGCTAAACCGTAGGTGATACAAATTTCTAAATGTCCTTATTATTATTTAAGACGTCGTTCTATGCAGCTAAAATGAGTTTAAATCGAAGTTATTAATTTTTGGTAATTTTAAAAAAGAGAGATTATTATAATTGCCAGATTAAAAATGCGAGATTTTTATAATTGCCCAGGCTAAACTGTAGGAGATACAAATTTCTAAATATGCTTATTATGGTTTCAGACGTCGTTCTATGCAGCTAAAATGAATTTAAAACGAATGTATTAATTTTTGGTATTTTTATAAATGCGAGATTTTTATAATTCTGCAGGCTAAACCGTAGGTGATACAGATTTCTAAATGTCCTTATTATTACTTATGACGTCGTTCTATACAGCTAAAATGAGTTTAAATCGAATTTATTAATTTTTGGTAATTTTAAAAAAGACAGATTTTTATAATTGCCAGATTAAAAATGCGAGATTTTTATAATTGCCCAGGCTAAACTGTAGGAGATACAAATTTCTAAATATGCTTATTATGGTTTCAGACGTCGTTCTATGCAGCTAAAATGAATTTAAAACGAATTTATTAATTTTTGGTAATTTTATAAATGCGAGATTTTTATAATTCTGCAGGCTAAACCGTAGGTGATACAAATTTCTAAATGTCCTTATTATTACTTAAGACGTCGTTCTATGCAGCTAAAATGAGTTTAAGCCGAATTTATTTATTTTTGGTAATTTTAAAAAAGAGAGATTTTTATAATTGCCAGATTAAAAATGCGAGATTTTTATAATTGCCCAGGCTAAACTGTAGGAGATACAAATTTCTAAATATGCTTATTATGGTTTCAGACGTCGTTCTATGCAGCTAAAATGAATTTAAAACGAATTTATTAATTTTTGGTAATTTTATAAATGCGAGATTTTTATAATTCTGCAGGCTAAACCGTAGGTGATACAAATTTCTAAATGTCCTTATTATTATTTAAGACATCGTTCTATGCAGCTAAAATGAGTTTAAATCGAATTTATTAATTTTTGGTAATTTTAAAAAAGAGAGATTTTTATAATTGCCAGATTAAAAATGCGAGATTTTTATAATTGCGCAGGCTAAACTGTAGGAGATACAAATTTCTAAATATGCTTATTATGGTTTCAGACGTCGTTCTATGCAGCTAAAATGAATTTAAAACGAATGTATTAATTTTTGGTAATTTTATAAATGCGAGATTTTTATAATTCTGCAGGCTAAACCGTAGGTGATACAGATTTCTAAATGTCCTTATTATTACTTATGACGTCGTTCTATACAGGTAAAATGAGTTTAAATCGAATTTATTAATTTTTGGTAATTTTAAAAAAGACAGATTTTTATAATTGCCAGATTAAAAATGCGAGATTTTTATAATTGCCCAGGCTAAACTGTAGGAGATACAAATTTCTAAATATGCTTATTATGGTTTCAGACGTCGTTCTATGCAGCTAAAATGAATTTAAAACGAATTTATTAATTTTTGGTAATTTTATAAATGCGAGGTTTTATAATTCTGCAGGCTAAACCGTAGGTGATACAAATTTCTAAATGTCCTTATTATTACTTAAGACGTCGTTCTATGCAGCTAAAATGAGTTTAAGCCGAATTTATTTATTTTTGGTAATTTTAAAAAAGAGAGATTTTTATAATTGCCAGATTAAAAATGCGAGATTTTTATAATTGCCCAGGCTAAACTGTAGGAGATACAAATTTCTAAATATGCTTATTATGGTTTCAGACGTCGTTCTATGCAGCTAAAATGAATTTAAAACGAATTTATTAATTTTTGGTAATTTTATAAATGCGAGATTTTTATAATTCCCCAGGCTAAACCGTAGGTGATACAAATTTCTAAATGTCCTTATTATTATTTAAGACGTCGTTCTATGCAGCTAAAATGAGTTTAAATCGAAGTTATTAATTTTTGGTAATTTTAAAAAAGAGAGATTATTATAATTGCCAGATTAAAAATGCGAGATTTTTATAATTGCCCAGGCTAAACTGTAGGAGATACAAATTTCTAAATATGCTTATTATGGTTTCAGACGTCGTTCTATGCAGCTAAAATGAATTTAAAACGAATGTATTAATTTTTGGTATTTTTATAAATGCGAGATTTTTATAATTCTGCAGGCTAAACCGTAGGTGATACAGATTTCTAAATGTCCTTATTATTACTTATGACGTCGTTCTATACAGCTAAAATGAGTTTAAATCGAATTTATTAATTTTTGGTAATTTTAAAAAAGACAGATTTTTATAATTGCCAGATTAAAAATGCGAGATTTTTATAATTGCCCAGGCTAAACTGTAGGAGATACAAATTTCTAAATATGCTTATTATGGTTTCAGACGTCGTTCTATGCAGCTAAAATGAATTTAAAACGAATTTATTAATTTTTGGTAAGTTTATAAATGCGAGATTTTTATAATTCTGCAGGCTAAACCGTAGGTGATACAAATTTCTAAATGTCCTTATTATTACTTAAGACGTCGTTCTATGCAGCTAAAATGAGTTTAAGCCGAATTTATTTATTTTTGGTAATTTTAAAAAAGAGAGATTTTTATAATTGCCAGATTAAAAATGCGAGATTTTTATAATTGCCCAGGCTAAACTGTAGGAGATACAAATTTCTAAATATGCTTATTATGGTTTCAGACGTCGTTCTATGCAGCTAAAATGAATTTAAAACGAATTTATTAATTTTTGGTAATTTTATAAATGCGAGATTTTTATAATTCCCCAGGCTAAACCGTAGGTGATACAAATTTCTAAATGTCCTTATTATTAATTAAGACATCGTTCTATGCAGCTAAAATGAGTTTAAATCGAATTTATTAATTTTTGGTAATTTTAAAAAAGAGAGATTTTTATAATTGCCAGATTAAAAATGCGAGATTTTTATAATTGCGCAGGCTAAACTGTAGGAGATACAAATTTCTAAATATGCTTATTATGGTTTCAGACGTCGTTCTATGCAGCTAAAATGAATTTAAAACGAATGTATTAATTTTTGGTAATTTTATAAATGCGAGATTTTTATAATTCTGCAGGCTAAACCGTAGGTGATACAGATTTCTAAATGTCCTTATTATTACTTATGACGTCGTTCTATACAGGTAAAATGAGTTTAAATCGAATTTATTAATTTTTGGTAATTTTAAAAAAGACAGATTTTTATAATTGCCAGATTAAAAATGCGAGATTTTTATAATTGCCCAGGCTAAACTGTAGGAGATACAAATTTCTAAATATGCTTATTATGGTTTCAGACGTCGTTCTATGCAGCTAAAATGAATTTAAAACGAATTTATTAATTTTTGGTAATTTTATAAATGCGAGGTTTTATAATTCTGCAGGCTAAACCGTAGGTGATACAAATTTCTAAATGTCCTTATTATTACTTAAGACGTCGTTCTATGCAGCTAAAATGAGTTTAAGCCGAATTTATTTATTTTTGGTAATTTTAAAAAAGAGAGATTTTTATAATTGCCAGATTAAAAATGCGAGATTTTTATAATTGCCCAGGCTAAACTGTAGGAGATACAAATTTCTAAATATGCTTATTATGGTTTCAGACGTCGTTCTATGCAGCTAAAATGAATTTAAAACGAATTTATTAATTTTTGGTAATTTTATAAATGCGAGATTTTTATAATTCCCCAGGCTAAACCGTAGGTGATACAAATTTCTAAATGTCCTTATTATTATTTAAGACATCGTTCTATGCAGCTAAAATGAGTTTAAATCGAATTTATTAATTTTTGGTAATTTTAAAAAAGAGAGATTTTTATAATTGCCAGATTAAAAATGCGAGATTTTTATAATTGCCCAGGCTAAACTGTAGGAGATACAAATTTCTAAATATGCTTATTATGGTTTCAGACGTCGTTCTATGCAGCTAAAATGAATTTAAAACGAATTTATTAATTTTTGGTAATTTTATAAATGCGAGATTTTTATAATTCCCCAGGCTAAACCGTAGGTGATACAAATTTCTAAATGTCCTTATTATTATTTAAGACGTCGTTCTATGCAGCTAAAATGAGTTTAAATCGAAGTTATTAATTTTTGGTAATTTTAAAAAAGAGAGATTTTTATAATTGCCAGATTAAAAATGCGAGATTTTTATAATTGCCCAGGCTAAACCGTAGGAGATACAGATTTCTAAATATGCTTATTATGGTTTCAGACGTCGTTCTATACAGCTAAAATGAATTTAAAACGAATTTATTAATTTTTGTTAATTTTATAAATGCGAGATTTTTATAATTCCCCAGGCTAAACCGTAGGTGATAAAAATTTCTAAATGTCCTTATTATTATTTAAGACGTCGTTCTATGCAGCTAAAATGAGTTTAAACCGAATTTATTAATTTTTGGTAATTTTAAAAAAGACAAATTTTTATAATTGCCAGATTAAAAATGCGAGATTTTTATAATTGCCCAGGCTAAACTGTAGGAGATACAAATTTCTAAATATGCTTATTATGGTTTCACACGTCGTTCTATGCAGCTAGAATGAATTTAAAACGAATTTATTAATTTTTGGTAATTTTATAAATGCGAGATTTTTATAATTCCCCAGGCTAAACCGTAGTTGATACAAATTTCTAAATGTCCTTATTATTACTTAAGACGTTGTTCTATGCAGCTAAAATGAGTTTAAATCGAATTTATTAATTTTTGGTAATTTTAAAAAAGACAGATTTTTATAATTGCCAGATTAAAAATGCGAGATTTTTATAATTGCCCAGGCTAAACTGTAGGAGATACAAATTTCTAAATATGCTTATTATGGTTTCAGACGTCGTTCTATGCAGCTAAAATGAATTTAAAACGAATTTATTAATTTTTGGTAATTTTATAAATGCGAGATTTTTATAATTCCCCAGGCTAAACCGTAGGTGATACAAATTTCTAAATGTCCTTATTATTATTTAAGACATCGTTCTATGCAGCTAAAATGAGTTTAAATCGAATTTATTAATTTTTGGTAATTTTAAAAAAGAGAGATTTTTATAATTGCCAGATTAAAAATGCGAGATTTTTATAATTGCCCAGGCTAAACTGTAGGAGATACAAATTTCTAAATATGCTTATTATGGTTTCAGACGTCGTTCTATGCAGCTAAAATGAATTTAAAACGAATTTATTAATTTTTGGTAATTTTATAAATGCGAGATTTTTATAATTCCCCAGGCTAAACCGTAGGTGATACAAATTTCTAAATGTCCTTATTATTATTTAAGACGTCGTTCTATGCAGCTAAAATGAGTTTAAATCGAAGTTATTAATTTTTGGTAATTTTAAAAAAGAGAGATTTTTATAATTGCCAGATTAAAAATGCGAGATTTTTATAATTGCCCAGGCTAAACCGTAGGAGATACAGATTTCTAAATATGCTTATTATGGTTTCAGACGTCGTTCTATACAGCTAAAATGAATTTAAAACGAATTTATTAATTTTTGTTAATTTTATAAATGCGAGATTTTTATAATTCCCCAGGCTAAACCGTAGGTGATAAAAATTTCTAAATGTCCTTATTATTATTTAAGACGTCGTTCTATGCAGCTAAAATGAGTTTAAACCGAATTTATTAATTTTTGGTAATTTTAAAAAAGACAAATTTTTATAATTGCCAGATTAAAAATGCGAGATTTTTATAATTGCCCAGGCTAAACTGTAGGAGATACAAATTTCTAAATATGCTTATTATGGTTTCACACGTCGTTCTATGCAGCTAGAATGAATTTAAAACGAATTTATTAATTTTTGGTAATTTTATAAATGCGAGATTTTTATAATTCCCCAGGCTAAACCGTAGTTGATACAAATTTCTAAATGTCCTTATTATTACTTAAGACGTTGTTCTATGCAGCTAAAATGAGTTTAAATCGAATTTATTAATTTTTGGTAATTTTAAAAAAGACAGATTTTTATAATTGCCAGATTAAAAATGCGAGATTTTTATAATTGCCCAGGCTAAACTGTAGGAGATACAAATTTCTAAATATGCTTATTATGGTTTCAGACGTCGTTCTATGCAGCTAAAATGAATTTAAAACGAATTTATTAATTTTTGGTAATTTTATAAATGCGAGATTTTTATAATTCCCCAGGCTAAACCGTAGGTGATACAAATTTCTAAATGTCCTTATTATTATTTAAGACATCGTTCTATGCAGCTAAAATGAGTTTAAATCGAATTTATTAATTTTTGGTAATTTTAAAAAAGAGAGATTTTTATAATTGCCAGATTAAAAATGCGAGATTTTTATAATTGCCCAGGCTAAACTGTAGGAGATACAAATTTCTAAATATGCTTATTATGGTTTCAGACGTCGTTCTATGCAGCTAAAATGAATTTAAAACGAATTTATTAATTTTTGGTAATTTTATAAATGCGAGATTTTTATAATTCCCCAGGCTAAACCGTAGGTGATACAAATTTCTAAATGTCCTTATTATTATTTAAGACGTCGTTCTATGCAGCTAAAATGAGTTTAAATCGAAGTTATTAATTTTTGGTAATTTTAAAAAAGAGAGATTTTTATAATTGCCAGATTAAAAATGCGAGATTTTTATAATTGCCCAGGCTAAACCGTAGGAGATACAAATTTCTAAATATGCTTATTATGGTTTCAGACGTCGTTCTATGCAGCTAAAATGAATTTAAAACGAATGTATTAATTTTTGGTATTTTTATAAATGCGAGATTTTTATAATTCTGCAGGCTAAACCGTAGGTGATACAGATTTCTAAATGTCCTTATTATTACTTATGACGTCGTTCTATACAGCTAAAATGAGTTTAAATCGAATTTATTAATTTTTGGTAATTTTAAAAAAGACAGATTTTTATAATTGCCAGATTAAAAATGCGAGATTTTTATAATTGCCCAGGCTAAACTGTAGGAGATACAAATTTCTAAATATGCTTATTATGGTTTCAGACGTCGTTCTATGCAGCTAAAATGAATTTAAAACGAATTTATTAATTTTTGGTAATTTTATAAATGCGAGATTTTTATAATTCTGCAGGCTAAACCGTAGGTGATACAAATTTCTAAATGTCCTTATTATTACTTAAGACGTCGTTCTATGCAGCTAAAATGAGTTTAAGCCGAATTTATTTATTTTTGGTAATTTTAAAAAAGAGAGATTTTTATAATTGCCAGATTAAAAATGCGAGATTTTTATAATTGCCCAGGCTAAACTGTAGGAGATACAAATTTCTAAATATGCTTATTATGGTTTCAGACGTCGTTCTATGCAGCTAAAATGAATTTAAAACGAATTTATTAATTTTTGGTAATTTTATAAATGCGAGATTTTTATAATTCCCCAGGCTAAACCGTAGGTGATACAAATTTCTAAATGTCCTTATTATTAATTAAGACATCGTTCTATGCAGCTAAAATGAGTTTAAATCGAATTTATTAATTTTTGGTAATTTTAAAAAAGAGAGATTTTTATAATTGCCAGATTAAAAATGCGAGATTTTTATAATTGCGCAGGCTAAACTGTAGGAGATACAAATTTCTAAATATGCTTATTATGGTTTCAGACGTCGTTCTATGCAGCTAAAATGAATTTAAAACGAATGTATTAATTTTTGGTAATTTTATAAATGCGAGATTTTTATAATTCTGCAGGCTAAACCGTAGGTGATACAGATTTCTAAATGTCCTTATTATTACTTATGACGTCGTTCTATACAGGTAAAATGAGTTTAAATCGAATTTATTAATTTTTGGTAATTTTAAAAAAGACAGATTTTTATAATTGCCAGATTAAAAATGCGAGATTTTTATAATTGCCCAGGCTAAACTGTAGGAGATACAAATTTCTAAATATGCTTATTATGGTTTCAGACGTCGTTCTATGCAGCTAAAATGAATTTAAAACGAATTTATTAATTTTTGGTAATTTTATAAATGCGAGGTTTTATAATTCTGCAGGCTAAACCGTAGGTGATACAAATTTCTAAATGTCCTTATTATTACTTAAGACGTCGTTCTATGCAGCTAAAATGAGTTTAAGCCGAATTTATTTATTTTTGGTAATTTTAAAAAAGAGAGATTTTTATAATTGCCAGATTAAAAATGCGAGATTTTTATAATTGCCCAGGCTAAACTGTAGGAGATACAAATTTCTAAATATGCTTATTATGGTTTCAGACGTCGTTCTATGCAGCTAAAATGAATTTAAAACGAATTTATTAATTTTTGGTAATTTTATAAATGCGAGATTTTTATAATTCCCCAGGCTAAACCGTAGGTGATACAAATTTCTAAATGTCCTTATTATTATTTAAGACATCGTTCTATGCAGCTAAAATGAGTTTAAATCGAATTTATTAATTTTTGGTAATTTTAAAAAAGAGAGATTTTTATAATTGCCAGATTAAAAATGCGAGATTTTTATAATTGCCCAGGCTAAACTGTAGGAGATACAAATTTCTAAATATGCTTATTATGGTTTCAGACGTCGTTCTATGCAGCTAAAATGAATTTAAAACGAATTTATTAATTTTTGGTAATTTTATAAATGCGAGATTTTTATAATTCCCCAGGCTAAACCGTAGGTGATACAAATTTCTAAATGTCCTTATTATTATTTAAGACGTCGTTCTATGCAGCTAAAATGAGTTTAAATCGAAGTTATTAATTTTTGGTAATTTTAAAAAAGAGAGATTTTTATAATTGCCAGATTAAAAATGCGAGATTTTTATAATTGCCCAGGCTAAACCGTAGGAGATACAAATTTCTAAATATGCTTATTATGGTTTCAGACGTCGTTCTATACAGCTAAAATGAATTTAAAACGAATTTATTAATTTTTGTTAATTTTATAAATGCGAGATTTTTATAATTCCCCAGGCTAAACCGTAGGTGATAAAAATTTCTAAATGTCCTTATTATTATTTAAGACGTCGTTCTATGCAGCTAAAATGAGTTTAAACCGAATTTATTAATTTTTGGTAATTTTAAAAAAGACAAATTTTTATAATTGCCAGATTAAAAATGCGAGATTTTTATAATTGCCCAGGCTAAACTGTAGGAGATACAAATTTCTAAATATGCTTATTATGGTTTCACACGTCGTTCTATGCAGCTAGAATGAATTTAAAACGAATTTATTAATTTTTGGTAATTTTATAAATGCGAGATTTTTATAATTCCCCAGGCTAAACCGTAGTTGATACAAATTTCTAAATGTCCTTATTATTACTTAAGACGTTGTTCTATGCAGCTAAAATGAGTTTAAATCGAATTTATTAATTTTTGGTAATTTTAAAAAAGACAGATTTTTATAATTGCCAGATTAAAAATGCGAGATTTTTATAATTGCCCAGGCTAAACTGTAGGAGATACAAATTTCTAAATATGCTTATTATGGTTTCAGACGTCGTTCTATGCAGCTAAAATGAATTTAAAACGAATTTATTAATTTTTGGTAATTTTATAAATGCGAGATTTTTATAATTCCCCAGGCTAAACCGTAGGTGATACAAATTTCTAAATGTCCTTATTATTATTTAAGACATCGTTCTATGCAGCTAAAATGAGTTTAAATCGAATTTATTAATTTTTGGTAATTTTAAAAAAGAGAGATTTTTATAATTGCCAGATTAAAAATGCGAGATTTTTATAATTGCCCAGGCTAAACTGTAGGAGATACAAATTTCTAAATATGCTTATTATGGTTTCAGACGTCGTTCTATGCAGCTAAAATGAATTTAAAACGAATTTATTAATTTTTGGTAATTTTATAAATGCGAGATTTTTATAATTCCCCAGGCTAAACCGTAGGTGATACAAATTTCTAAATGTCCTTATTATTATTTAAGACGTCGTTCTATGCAGCTAAAATGAGTTTAAATCGAAGTTATTAATTTTTGGTAATTTTAAAAAAGAGAGATTTTTATAATTGCCAGATTAAAAATGCGAGATTTTTATAATTGCCCAGGCTAAACCATAGGAGATACAAATTTCTAAATATGCTTATTATGGTTTCAGACGTCGTTCTATGCAGCTAAAATGAATTTAAAACGAATTTATTAATTTTTGGTAATTTTATAAATGCGAGATTTTTATAATTCCCCAGGCTAAACCGTAGGTGATAAAAATTTCTAAATGTCCTTATTATTATTTAAGACGTCGTTCTATGCAGCTAAAATGAGTTTAAACCGAATTTATTAATTTTTGGTAATTTTAAAAAAGACAAATTTTTATAATAGCCAGATTAAAAATGCGAGATTTTTATAATTGCCCAGGCTAAACTGTAGGAGATACAAATTTCTAAATATGCTTATTATGGTTTCACACGTCGTTCTATGCAGCTAGAATGAATTTAAAACGAATTTATTAATTTTTGGTAATTTTATAAATGCGAGATTTTTATAATTCCCCAGGCTAAACCGTAGGTGATACAAATTTCTAAATGTCCTTATTATTACTTAAGACGTTGTTCTATGCAGCTAAAATGAGTTTAAATCGAATTTATTAATTTTTGGTAATTTTAAAAAAGACAGATTTTTATAATTGCCAGATTAAAAATGCGAGATTTTTATAATTGCCCAGGCTAAACTGTAGGAGATACAAATTTCTAAATATGCTTATTATGGTTTCAGACGTCGTTCTATGCAGCTAAAATGAATTTAAAACGAATTTATTAATTTTTGTTAATTTTATAAATGCGAGATTTT
Organism: Melanotus villosus; assembly: GCA_963082815.1. Taxonomy (NCBI): domain Eukaryota; kingdom Metazoa; phylum Arthropoda; class Insecta; order Coleoptera; family Elateridae; genus Melanotus; species Melanotus villosus. The sequence goes on from CAUJBP010000053.1 coordinate 78,188, forward strand.
TATAATTCTGCAGGCTAAACCGTAGGTGATACAAATTTCTAAATATCCTTATTATTACTTAAGACGTCATTCTATGCAGCTAAAATGAGTTTAATTCGAATTTATTAATTTTTGGTAATTTTAAAAAAGAGAGATTTTTATAATTGCCAGATTAAAAATGCGAGATTTTTATAATTGCCCAGGCTAAACTGTAGGAGATACAAATTTCTAAATATGCTTATTATGGTTTCACACGTCGTTCTATGCAGCTAGAATGAATTTAAAACGAATTTATTAATTTTTGGTAATTTTATAAATGCGAGATTTTTATAATTCCCCAGGCTAAACCGTAGTTGATACAAATTTCTAAATGTCCTTATTATTACTTAAGACGTTGTTCTATGCAGCTAAAATGAGTTTAAATCGAATTTATTAATTTTTGGTAATTTTAAAAAAGACAGATTTTTATAATTGCCAGATTAAAAATGCGAGATTTTTATAATTGCCCAGGCTAAACTGTAGGAGATACAAATTTCTAAATATGCTTATTATGGTTTCAGACGTCGTTCTATGCAGCTAAAATGAATTTAAAACGAATTTATTAATTTTTGGTAATTTTATAAATGCGAGATTTTTATAATTCCCCAGGCTAAACCGTAGGTGATACAAATTTCTAAATGTCCTTATTATTATTTAAGACATCGTTCTATGCAGCTAAAATGAGTTTAAATCGAATTTATTAATTTTTGGTAATTTTAAAAAAGAGAGATTTTTATAATTGCCAGATTAAAAATGCGAGATTTTTATAATTGCCCAGGCTAAACTGTAGGAGATACAAATTTCTAAATATGCTTATTATGGTTTCAGACGTCGTTCTATGCAGCTAAAATGAATTTAAAACGAATTTATTAATTTTTGGTAATTTTATAAATGCGAGATTTTTATAATTCCCCAGGCTAAACCGTAGGTGATACAAATTTCTAAATGTCCTTATTATTATTTAAGACGTCGTTCTATGCAGCTAAAATGAGTTTAAATCGAAGTTATTAATTTTTGGTAATTTTAAAAAAGAGAGATTTTTATAATTGCCAGATTAAAAATGCGAGATTTTTATAATTGCCCAGGCTAAACCGTAGGAGATACAAATTTCTAAATATGCTTATTATGGTTTCAGACGTCGTTCTATGCAGCTAAAATGAATTTAAAACGAATTTATTAATTTTTGGTAATTTTATAAATGCGAGATTTTTATAATTCCCCAGGCTAAACCGTAGGTGATAAAAATTTCTAAATGTCCTTATTATTATTTAAGACGTCGTTCTATGCAGCTAAAATGAGTTTAAACCGAATTTATTAATTTTTGGTAATTTTAAAAAAGACAAATTTTTATAATAGCCAGATTAAAAATGCGAGATTTTTATAATTGCCCAGGCTAAACTGTAGGAGATACAAATTTCTAAATATGCTTATTATGGTTTCACACGTCGTTCTATGCAGCTAGAATGAATTTAAAACGAATTTATTAATTTTTGGTAATTTTATAAATGCGAGATTTTTATAATTCCCCAGGCTAAACCGTAGGTGATACAAATTTCTAAATGTCCTTATTATTACTTAAGACGTTGTTCTATGCAGCTAAAATGAGTTTAAATCGAATTTATTAATTTTTGGTAATTTTAAAAAAGACAGATTTTTATAATTGCCAGATTAAAAATGCGAGATTTTTATAATTGCCCAGGCTAAACTGTAGGAGATACAAATTTCTAAATATGCTTATTATGGTTTCAGACGTCGTTCTATGCAGCTAAAATGAATTTAAAACGAATTTATTAATTTTTGTTAATTTTATAAATGCGAGATTTTTATAATTCTGCAGGCTAAACCGTAGGTGATACAAATTTCTAAATATCCTTATTATTACTTAAGACGTCATTCTATGCAGCTAAAATGAGTTTAATTCGAATTTATTAATTTTTGGTAATTTTAAAAAAGAGAGATTTTTATAATTGCCAGATTAAAAATGCGAGATTTTTATAATTGCCCAGGCTAAACTGTAGGAGATACAAATTTCTAAATATGTTTATTATGGTTTCAGACGTCGTTCTATGCAGCTAATTTGAGTTTAAATCGAATTTATTAATTTTTGGTAATTTTATAAATGCGAGATTTTTATAATTCCCCAGGCTAAACCGTAGGTGATAAAAATTTCTAAATGTCCTTATTATTATTTAAGACGTCGTTCTATGCAGCTAAAATGAGTTTAAGGCGAATTTATTAATTTTTGGTAATTTTAAAAAAGACAAATTTTTATAATTGCCAGATTAAAAATGCGAGATTTTTATAATTGCCCAGGCTAAACTGTAGGAGATACAAATTTCTAAATATGCTTATTATGGTTTCACACGTCGTTCTATGCAGCTGGAATGAATTTAAAACGAATTTATTAATTTTTGATAATTTTATAAATGCGAGATTTTTATAATTCCCCAGGCTAAACCGTAGGTGATACAAATTTCTAAATGTCCTTATTATTATTGAAGACGTCGTTCTATGCAGCTAAAAAGAGTTTAAATCGAAGTTATTAATTTTTGGTAATTTTAAAAAAGAGAGATTTTTATAATTGCCAGATTAAAAATGCGAGATTTTTATAATTGCCCAGGCTAAACTGTAGGAGATACAAATTTCTAAATATGCTTATTATGGTTTCAGACGTCGTTCTATGCAGCTAAAATGAATTTAAAACGAATTTATTAATTTTTGGTAATTTTATAAATGCGAGATTTTTATAATTCTGCAGGCTAAACCGTAGGTGATACAGATTTCTAAATGTCCTTATTATTACTTATGACGTCGTTCTATACAGCTAAAATGAGTTTAAATCGAATTTATTAATTTTTGGTAATTTTAAAAAAGACAGATTTTTATAATTGCCAGATTAAATATGCGAGATTTTTATAATTGCCCAGGCTAAACTGTAGGAGATACAAATTTCGAAATATGCTTATTATGGTTTCAGACGTCGTTCTATGCAGCTAAAATGAATTTAAAACGAATTTATTAATTTTTGGTAATTTTATAAATGCGAGATTTTTATAATTCCCCAGGCTAAACCGTAGGTGATACAAATTTCTAAATGTCCTTATTATTACTTAAGACGTCGTTCTATGCAGCTAAAATGAGTTTAAATCGAATTTACTAATTTTTGGTAATTTTAAAAAAGACAGATTTTTATAATTGCCAGATTAAAAATGCGAGATTTTTATAATTGCCCAGGCTAAACTGTAGGAGATACAAATTTCTAAATATGCTTATTATGGTTTCAGTCGTCGTTCTATACAGCTAAAATGAATTTAAATCGAATTTATTAATTTTTGGTAATTTTATAAATGCCAGATTTTTATAATTCCCCAGGCTAAACCGTAGATGATAAAAATTTCTAAATGTCCTTATTATTATTTAAGACGTCGTTCTATGCAGCTAAAATGAGTTTAAGCCGAATTTATTAATTTTTGGTAATTTTAAAAAAGACAGATTTTTATAATTGCCAGATTAAAAATGCAAGATTTTTATAATTGCCCAGGCTAAACTGTAGGAGATACAAATTTCTAAATATGCTTATTTAAGACGTCGTTCTATGCAGCTAGAACGAATTTAAAACGAATTTATTAATTTTTGGTAATTTTATAAATGCGAGATTTTTATAATTCCCCAGGCTATAAACCGTAGGTGATAAAAATTTCTAAATGTCCTTATTATTATTTAAGACGTCGTTCTATGCAGCTAAAATGAGTTTAAGCCGAATTTATTAATTTTTGGTAATTTTAAAAAAGACAGATTTTTATAATTGCCAGATTAAAAATGCAAGATTTTTATAATTGCCCAGGCTAAACTGTAGGAGATACAAATTTCTAAATATGCTTATTATGGTTTCAGACGTCGTTCTATGCAGCTAAAATGAATTTAAAACGAATTTATTAATTTTTGGTAATTTTATAAATGCGAGATTTTTATAATTCCCCAGGCTAAACCGTAGGTGATACAAATTTCTAAATGTCCTTATTATTATTTAAGACATCGTTCTATGCAGCTAAAATGAGTTTAAATCGAATTTATTAATTTTTGGTAATTTTAAAAAAGAGAGATTTTTATAATTGCCATATTAAAAATGCGAGATTTTTATAATTGCCCAGGCTAAACTGTAGGAGATACAAATTTCTAAATATGCTTATTATGGTTTCAGACGTCGTTCTATGCAGCTAAAATGAATTTAAAACGAATTTATTAATTTTTGGTAATTTTATAAATGCGAGATTTTTATAATTCCCCAGGCTAAACCGTAGGTGATACAAATTTCTAAATGTCATTATTATTTAAGACGTCGTTCTATGCAGCTAAAATGAGTTTAAATCGAAGTTATTAATTTTTGGTAATTTTAAAAAAGAGAGATTTTTATAATTGCCAGATTAAAAATGCGAGATTTTTATAATTGCCCAGGCTAAACTGTAGGAGATACAAATTTCTAAATATGCTTATTATGGTTTCAGACGTCGTTCTCTGCAGCTAAAATGAATTTAAAATGAATTTATTAATTTTTGGTAATTTTATAAATGCGAGATTTTTATAATTCTGCAGGCTAAACCGTAGGTGATACAAATTTCTAAATGTCCTTATTATTACTTAAGACGTTGTTCTATGTAGCTAAAATGAGTTTAAATCGAATTTATTAATTTTTGGTAATTTTAAAAAAGACAGATTTTTATAATTGCCAGATTAAAAATGCGAGATTTTTATAATTGCCCAGGCTAAACCGTAGGAGATACAAATTTCTAAATATGCTTATTATGGTTTCAGACGTCGTTCTATGCAGCTAAAATGAATTTAAAACGAATTTATTAATTTTTGGTAATTTTATAAATGCGAGATTTTTATAATTCTGCAGGCTAAACCGTAGGTGATACAAATTTCTAAATGTCCTTATTATTACTTAAGACGTCGTTCTATGCAGCTAAAATGAGTTTAAATCGAATTTATTAATTTTTGGTAATTTTAAAAAAGAGAGATTTTTATAATTCTGCAGGCTAAACAGTAGGTGATACAAATTTCTAAATGTCCTTATTATTATTTAAGACGTCGTTCTATACAGCTAAAATGTGTTTAAATCGAATTTATTAATTTTTGGTAATTTTATAAATGCCAGATTTTTATAATTCCCCAGGCTAAACCGTAGGTGATAAAAATTTCTAAATGTCCTTATTATTATTTAAGACGTCGTTCTATGCAGTTAAAATGAGTTTAAGCCGAATTTATTTATTTTTGGTAATTTTAAAAAAGAGAGATTTCTATTATTGCCAGATTAAAAATGCGAGATTTTTATAATTGCCCAGGCTAAACTGTAGGAGATACAAATTTCTAAATATGCTTATTATGATTTCACACGTCGTTCTATGCAGCTAGAATGAATTTAAAACGAATTTATTAATTTTTGGTAATTTTATAAATGCGAGATTTTTATAATTCTGCAGGCTAAACCGTAGGTGATACAAATTTCTAAATGTCCTTATTATTACTTAAGACGTCGTTCTATGCAGCTAAAATGAGTTTAAGCCGAATTTATTTATTTTTGGTAATTTTAAAAAAGAGAGATTTTTATAATTGCCAGATTAAAAATGCGAGATTTTTATAATTGCCCAGGCTAAACTGTAGGAGATACAAATTTCTAAATATGCTTATTATGGTTTCAGACGTCGTTCTATGCAGCTAAAATGAATTTAAAACGAATTTATTAATTTTTGGTAATTTTATAAATGCGAGATTTTTATAATTCCCCAGGCTAAACCGTAGGTGATACAAATTTCTAAATGTCCTTATTATTATTTAAGACATCGTTCTATGCAGCTAAAATGAGTTTAAATCGAATTTATTAATTTTTGGTAATTTTAAAAAAGAGAGATTTTTATAATTGCCAGATTAAAAATGCGAGATTTTTATAATTGCCCAGGCTAAACTGTAGGAGATACAAATTTCTAAATATGCTTATTATGGTTTCAGACGTCGTTCTATGCAGCTAAAATGAATTTAAAACGAATTTATTAATTTTTGGTAATTTTATAAATGCGAGATTTTTATAATTCCCCAGGCTAAACCGTAGGTGATACAAATTTGTAAATGTCCTTATTATTATTTAAGACGTCGTTCTATGCAGCTAAAATGAGTTTAAATCGAAGTTATTAATTTTTGGTAATTTTAAAAAAGAGAGATTTTTATAATTGCCAGATTAAAAATGCGAGATTTTTATAATTGCCCAGGCTAAACTGTAGGAGATACAAATTTCTAAATATGCTTATTATGGTTTCAGACGTCGTTCTATGCAGCTAAAATGAATTTAAAACGAATTTATTAATTTTTGTTAATTTTATAAATGCGAGATTTTTATAACTCTGCAGGCTAAACCGTAGGTGATACAAATTTCTAAATATCCTTATTATTACTTAAGACGTCGTTCTATGCAGCTAAAATTAGTTTAAATCGAATTTATTAATTTTTGGTAATTTTAAAAAAGAGAGATTTTTATAATTGCCAGATTAAAAATGCGAGATTTTTATAATTGCCCAGGCTAAACTGTAGGAGATACAAATTTCTAAATATGTTTATTATGGTTTCAGACGTCGTTCTATGCAGCTAAAATGAGTTTAAATCGAATTTATTAATTTTTGGTAATTTTATAAATGCGAGATTTTTATAATTCCCCAGGCTAAACCGTAGGTGATAAAAATTTCTAAATGTCCTTATTATTATTTAAGACGTCGTTCTATGCAGCTAAAATGAGTTTAAGCCGAATTTATTAATTTTTGGTAATTTTAAAAAAGACAGATTTTTATAATCGCCAGATTAAAAATGCGAGATTTTTATAATTGCCCAGGCTAAACTGTAGGAGATACAAATTTCTAAATATGCTTATTATGGTTTCAGACGTCGTTCTATGCAGCTAAAATGAATTTAAAACGACTTTATTAATTTTTGGTAATTTTATAAATGCGAGATTTTTATAATTCTGCAGGCTAAACCGTAGGTGATACAAATTTCTAAATGTCCTTATTATTATTTAAGACATCGTTCTATGCAGCTAAAATGAGTTTAAATCGAATTTATTAATTTTTGTTAATTTTAAAAAAGAGAGATTTTTATAATTGCCATATTAAAAATGCGAGATTTTTATAATTGCCCAGGCTAAACTGTAGGAGATACAAATTTCTAAATATGCTTATTATGGTTTCAGACGTCGTTCTATGCAGCTAAAATGAATTTAAAACGAATGTATTAATTTTTGGTAATTTTATAAATGCGAGATTTTTATAATTCTGCAGGCTAAACCGTAGGTGATACAGATTTCTAAATGTCCTTATTATTACTTATGACGTCGTTCTATACAGGTAAAATGAGTTTAAATCGAATTTATTAATTTTTGGTAATTTTAAAAAAGACAGATTTTTATAATTGCCAGATTAAAAATGCGAGATTTTTATAATTGCCCAGGCTAAACTGTAGGAGATACAAATTTCTAAATATGCTTATTATGGTTTCAGACGTCGTTCTATGCAGCTAAAATGAATTTAAAACGAATTTATTAATTTTTGGTAATTTTATAAATGCGAGGTTTTATAATTCTGCAGGCTAAACCGTAGGTGATACAAATTTCTAAATGTCCTTATTATTACTTAAGACGTCGTTCTATGCAGCTAAAATGAGTTTAAGCCGAATTTATTTATTTTTGGTAATTTTAAAAAAGAGAGATTTTTATAATTGCCAGATTAAAAATGCGAGATTTTTATAATTGCCCAGGCTAAACTGTAGGAGATACAAATTTCTAAATATGCTTATTATGGTTTCAGACGTCGTTCTATGCAGCTAAAATGAATTTAAAACGAATTTATTAATTTTTGGTAATTTTATAAATGCGAGATTTTTATAATTCCCCAGGCTAAACCGTAGGTGATACAAATTTCTAAATGTCCTTATTATTATTTAAGACGTCGTTCTATGCAGCTAAAATGAGTTTAAATCGAATTTATTAATTTTTGGTAATTTTAAAAAAGAGAGATTTTTATAATTGCCAGATTAAAAATGCGAGATTTTTATAATTGCCCAGGCTAAACTGTAGGAGATACAAATTTCTAAATATGCTTATTATGGTTTCAGACGTCGTTCTATGCAGCTAAAATGAATTTAAAACGAATTTATTAATTTTTGGTAATTTTATAAATGCGAGATTTTTATAATTCCCCAGGCTAAACCGTAGGTGATACAAATTTCTAAATGTCCTTATTATTATTTAAGACGTCGTTCTATGCAGCTAAAATGAGTTTAAATCGAAGTTATTAATTTTTGGTAATTTTAAAAAAGAGAGATTTTTATAATTGCCAGATTAAAAATGCGAGATTTTTATAATTGCCCAGGCTAAACCGTAGGAGATACAAATTTCTAAATATGCTTATTATGGTTTCAGACGTCGTTCTATGCAGCTAAAATGAATTTAAAACGAATTTATTAATTTTTGTTAATTTTATAAATGCGAGATTTTTATAATTCCCCAGGCTAAACCGTAGGTGATACAAATTTCTAAATGTCCTTATTATTATTTAAGACGTCGTTCTATGCAGCTAAAATGAGTTTAAATCGAAGTTATTAATTTTTGGTAATTTTAAAAAAGAGAGATTTTTATAATTGCCAGATTAAAAATGCGAGATTTTTATAATTGCCCAGGCTAAACTGTAGGAGATACAAATTTCTAAATATGTTTATTATGGTTTCAGACGTCGTTCTATGCAGCTAAAATGAGTTTAAATCGAATTTATTAATTTTTGGTAATTTTATAAATGCGAGATTTTTATAATTCCCCAGGCTAAACCGTAGGTGATAAAAATTTCTAAATGTCCTTATTATTATTTAAGACGTCGTTCTATGCAGCTAAAATGAGTTTAAGCCGAATTTATTAATTTTTGGTAATTTTAAAAAAGACAGATTTTTATAATCGCCAGATTAAAAATGCGAGATTTTTATAATTGCCCAGGCTAAACTGTAGGAGATACAAATTTCTAAATATGCTTATTATGGTTTCAGACGTCGTTCTATGCAGCTAAAATGAATTTAAAACGACTTTATTAATTTTTGGTAATTTTATAAATGCGAGATTTTTATAATTCTGCAGGCTAAACCGTAGGTGATACAAATTTCTAAATGTCCTTATTATTATTTAAGACATCGTTCTATGCAGCTAAAATGAGTTTAAATCGAATTTATTAATTTTTGTTAATTTTAAAAAAGAGAGATTTTTATAATTGCCATATTAAAAATGCGAGATTTTTATAATTGCCCAGGCTAAACTGTAGGAGATACAAATTTCTAAATATGCTTATTATGGTTTCAGACGTCGTTCTATGCAGCTAAAATGAATTTAAAACGAATTTATTAATTTTTGGTAATTTTATAAATGCGAGATTTTTATAATTCCCCAGGCTAAACCGTAGGTGATACAAATTTCTAAATGTCCTTATTATTATTTAAGACGTCGTTCTATGCAGCTAAAGTGAGTTTAAATCGAAGTTATTAATTTTTGGTAATTTTAAAAAAGAGAGATTTTTATAATTGCCAGATTAAAAATGCGAGATTTTTATAATTGCCCAGGCTAAACTGTAGGAGATACAAATTTCTAAATATGCTTATTATGGTTTCAGACGTCGTTCTATGCAGCTAAAATGAATTTAAAACGAATGTATTAATTTTTGGTAATTTTATAAATGCGAGATTTTTATAATTCTGCAGGCTAAACCGTAGGTGATACAGATTTCTAAATGTCCTTATTATTACTTATGACGTCGTTCTATACAGGTAAAATGAGTTTAAATCGAATTTATTAATTTTTGGTAATTTTAAAAAAGACAGATTTTTATAATTGCCAGATTAAAAATGCGAGATTTTTATAATTGCCCAGGCTAAACTGTAGGAGATACAAATTTCTAAATATGCTTATTATGGTTTCAGACGTCGTTCTATGCAGCTAAAATGAATTTAAAACGAATTTATTAATTTTTGGTAATTTTATAAATGCGAGGTTTTATAATTCTGCAGGCTAAACCGTAGGTGATACAAATTTCTAAATGTCCTTATTATTACTTAAGACGTCGTTCTATGCAGCTAAAATGAGTTTAAGCCGAATTTATTTATTTTTGGTAATTTTAAAAAAGAGAGATTTTTATAATTGCCAGATTAAAAATGCGAGATTTTTATAATTGCCCAGGCTAAACTGTAGGAGATACAAATTTCTAAATATGCTTATTATGGTTTCAGACGTCGTTCTATGCAGCTAAAATGAATTTAAAACGAATTTATTAATTTTTGGTAATTTTATAAATGCGAGATTTTTATAATTCCCCAGGCTAAACCGTAGGTGATACAAATTTCTAAATGTCCTTATTATTATTTAAGACGTCGTTCTATGCAGCTAAAATGAGTTTAAATCGAATTTATTAATTTTTGGTAATTTTAAAAAAGAGAGATTTTTATAATTGCCAGATTAAAAATGCGAGATTTTTATAATTGCCCAGGCTAAACTGTAGGAGATACAAATTTCTAAATATGCTTATTATGGTTTCAGACGTCGTTCTATGCAGCTAAAATGAATTTAAAACGAATTTATTAATTTTTGGTAATTTTATAAATGCGAGATTTTTATAATTCCCCAGGCTAAACCGTAGGTGATACAAATTTCTAAATGTCCTTATTATTATTTAAGACGTCGTTCTATGCAGCTAAAATGAGTTTAAATCGAAGTTATTAATTTTTGGTAATTTTAAAAAAGAGAGATTTTTATAATTGCCAGATTAAAAATGCGAGATTTTTATAATTGCCCAGGCTAAACCGTAGGAGATACAAATTTCTAAATATGCTTATTATGGTTTCAGACGTCGTTCTATGCAGCTAAAATGAATTTAAAACGAATTTATTAATTTTTGTTAATTTTATAAATGCGAGATTTTTATAATTCCCCAGGCTAAACCGTTGGTGATAAAAATTTCTAAATGTCCTTATTATTATTTAAGACGTCGTTCTATGCAGCTAAAATGAGTTTAAACCGAATTTATTAATTTTTGGTAATTTTAAAAAAGACTAATTTTTATAATTGCCAGAGTAAAAATGCGAGATTTTTATAATTGCCCAGGCTAAACTGTAGGAGATACAAATTTCTAAATATGCTTATTATGGTTTCACACGTCGTTCTATGCAGCTAGAATGAATTTAAAACGAATTTATTAATTTTTGGTAATTTTATAAATGCGAGATTTTTATAATTCCCCAGGCTAAACCGTAGGTGATACAAATTTCTAAATGTCCTTATTATTACTTAAGACGTTGTTCTATGCAGCTAAAATGAGTTTAAATCGAATTTAAGAATTTTTGGTAATTTTAAAAAAGACAGATTTTTATAATTGCCAGATTAAAAATGCGAGATTTTTATAATTGCCCAGGCTAAACTGTAGGAGATACAAATTTCTAAATATGCTTATTATGGTTTCACACGTCGTTCTATGCAGCTAGAATGAATTTAAAACGAATTTATTAATTTTTGGTAATTTTATAAATGCGAGATTTTTATAATTCCCCAGGCTAAACCGTAGGTGATACAAATTTCTAAATGTCCTTATTATTATTTAAGACGTCGTTCTATGCAGCTAAAATGAGTTTAAATCGAAGTTATTAATTTTTGGTAATTTTAAAAAAGAGAGATTTTTATAATTGCCAGATTAAAAATGCGAGATTTTTATAATTGCCCAGGCTAAACTGTAGGAGATACAAATTTCTAAATATGCTTATTATGGTTTCAGACGTCGTTCTATGCAGCTAAAATGAATTTAAAACGAATGTATTAATTTTTGGTAATTTTATAAATGCGAGATTTTTATAATTCTGCAGGCTAAACCGTAGGTGATACAGATTTCTAAATGTCCTTATTATTACTTATGACGTCGTTCTATACAGGTAAAATGAGTTTAAATCGAATTTATTAATTTTTGGTAATTTTAAAAAAGACAGATTTTTATAATTGCCAGATTAAAAATGCGAGATTTTTATAATTGCCCAGGCTAAACTGTAGGAGATACAAATTTCTAAATATGCTTATTATGGTTTCAGACGTCGTTCTATGCAGCTAAAATGAATTTAAAACGAATTTATTAATTTTTGGTAATTTTATAAATGCGAGGTTTTATAATTCTGCAGGCTAAACCGTAGGTGATACAAATTTCTAAATGTCCTTATTATTACTTAAGACGTCGTTCTATGCAGCTAAAATGAGTTTAAGCCGAATTTATTTATTTTTGGTAATTTTAAAAAAGAGAGATTTTTATAATTGCCAGATTAAAAATGCGAGATTTTTATAATTGCCCAGGCTAAACTGTAGGAGATACAAATTTCTAAATATGCTTATTATGGTTTCAGACGTCGTTCTATGCAGCTAAAATGAATTTAAAACGAATTTATTAATTTTTGGTAATTTTATAAATGCGAGATTTTTATAATTCCCCAGGCTAAACCGTAGGTGATACAAATTTCTAAATGTCCTTATTATTATTTAAGACGTCGTTCTATGCAGCTAAAATGAGTTTAAATCGAATTTATTAATTTTTGGTAATTTTAAAAAAGAGAGATTTTTATAATTGCCAGATTAAAAATGCGAGATTTTTATAATTGCCCAGGCTAAACTGTAGGAGATACAAATTTCTAAATATGCTTATTATGGTTTCAGACGTCGTTCTATGCAGCTAAAATGAATTTAAAACGAATTTATTAATTTTTGGTAATTTTATAAATGCGAGATTTTTATAATTCCCCAGGCTAAACCGTAGGTGATACAAATTTCTAAATGTCCTTATTATTATTTAAGACGTCGTTCTATGCAGCTAAAATGAGTTTAAATCGAAGTTATTAATTTTTGGTAATTTTAAAAAAGAGAGATTTTTATAATTGCCAGATTAAAAATGCGAGATTTTTATAATTGCCCAGGCTAAACCGTAGGAGATACAAATTTCTAAATATGCTTATTATGGTTTCAGACGTCGTTCTATGCAGCTAAAATGAATTTAAAACGAATTTATTAATTTTTGTTAATTTTATAAATGCGAGATTTTTATAATTCCCCAGGCTAAACCGTTGGTGATAAAAATTTCTAAATGTCCTTATTATTATTTAAGACGTCGTTCTATGCAGCTAAAATGAGTTTAAACCGAATTTATTAATTTTTGGTAATTTTAAAAAAGACTAATTTTTATAATTGCCAGAGTAAAAATGCGAGATTTTTATAATTGCCCAGGCTAAACTGTAGGAGATACAAATTTCTAAATATGCTTATTATGGTTTCACACGTCGTTCTATGCAGCTAGAATGAATTTAAAACGAATTTATTAATTTTTGGTAATTTTATAAATGCGAGATTTTTATAATTCCCCAGGCTAAACCGTAGGTGATACAAATTTCTAAATGTCCTTATTATTACTTAAGACGTTGTTCTATGCAGCTAAAATGAGTTTAAATCGAATTTAAGAATTTTTGGTAATTTTAAAAAAGACAGATTTTTATAATTGCCAGATTAAAAATGCGAGATTTTTATAATTGCCCAGGCTAAACTGTAGGAGATACAAATTTCTAAATATGCTTATTATGGTTTCACACGTCGTTCTATGCAGCTAGAATGAATTTAAAACGAATTTATTAATTTTTGGTAATTTTATAAATGCGAGATTTTTATAATTCCCCAGGCTAAACCGTAGGTGATACAAATTTCTAAATGTCCTTATTATTATTTAAGACGTCGTTCTATGCAGCTAAAATGAGTTTAAATCGAAGTTATTAATTTTTGGTAATTTTAAAAAAGAGAGATTTTTATAATTGCCAGATTAAAAATGCGAGATTTTTATAATTGCCCAGGCTAAACCGTAGGAGATACAAATTTCTAAATATGCTTATTATGGTTTCAGACGTCGTTCTATGCAGCTAAAATGAATTTAAAACGAATTTATTAATTTTTGGTAATTTTATAAATGCGAGATTTTTATAATTCCCCAGGCTAAACCGTAGGTGATACAAATTTCTAAATGTCCTTATTATTATTTAAGACGTCGTTCTATGCAGCTAAAATGAGTTTAAATCGAAGTTATTAATTTTTGGTAATTTTAAAAAAGAGAGATTTTTATAATTGCCAGATTAAAAATGCGAGATTTTTATAATTGCCCAGGCTAAACCGTAGGAGATACAAATTTCTAAATATGCTTATTATGGTTTCAGACGTCGTTCTATGCAGCTAAAATGAATTTAAAACGAATTTATTAATTTTTGGTAATTTTATAAATGCGAGATTTTTATAATTCCCCAGGCTAAACCGTAGGTGATAAAAATTTCTAAATGTCCTTATTATTATTTAAGACGTCGTTCTATGCAGCTAAAATGAGTTTAAACCGAATTTATTAATTTTTGGTAATTTTAAAAAAGACAAATTTTTATAATTGCCAGATTAAAAATGCGAGATTTTTATAATTGCCCAGGCTAAACTGTAGGAGATACAAATTTCTAAATATGCTTATTATGGTTTCACACGTCGTTCTATGCAGCTAGAATGAATTTAAAACGAATTTATTAATTTTTGGTAATTTTATAAATGCGAGATTTTTATAATTCCCCAGGCTAAACCGTAGGTGATACAAATTTCTAAATGTCCTTATTATTACTTAAGACGTTGTTCTATGCAGCTAAAATGAGTTTAAATCGAATTTATTAATAGTTGGTAATTTTAAAAAAGACAGATTTTTATAATTGCCAGATTAAAAATGCGAGATTTTTATAATTGCCCAGGCTAAACTGTAGGAGATACAAATTTCTAAATATGCTTATTATGGTTTCAGACGTCGTTCTATGCAGCTAAAATGAATTTAAAACGAATTTATTAATTTTTGTTAATTTTATAAATGCGAGATTTTTATAATTCTGCAGGCTAAACCGTAGGTGATACAAATTTCTAAATATCCTTATTATTACTTAAGACGTCATTCTATGCAGCTAAAATGAGTTTAATTCGAATTTATTAATTTTTGGTAATTTTAAAAAAGAGAGATTTTTATAATTGCCAGATTAAAAATGCGAGATTTTTATAATTGCCCAGGCTAAACTGTAGGAGATACAAATTTCTAAATATGTTTATTATGGTTTCAGACGTCGTTCTATGCAGCTAATTTGAGTTTAAATCGAATTTATTAATTTTTGGTAATTTTATAAATGCGAGATTTTTATAATTCCCCAGGCTAAACCGTAGGTGATAAAAATTTCTAAATGTCCTTATTATTATTTAAGACGTCGTTCTATGCAGCTAAAATGAGTTTAAGGCGAATTTATTAATTTTTGGTAATTTTAAAAAAGACAAATTTTTATAATTGCCAGATTAAAAATGCGAGATTTTTATAATTGCCCAGGCTAAACTGTAGGAGATACAAATTTCTAAATATGCTTATTATGGTTTCACACGTCGTTCTATGCAGCTAGAATGAATTTAAAACGAATTTATTAATTTTTGATAATTTTATAAATGCGAGATTTTTATAATTCCCCAGGCTAAACCGTAGGTGATACAAATTTCTAAATGTCCTTATTATTATTTAAGACGTCGTTCTATGCAGCTAAAAAGAGTTTAAATCGAAGTTATTAATTTTTGGTAATTTTACAAAAGAGAGATTTTTATAATTGCCAGATTAAAAATGCGAGATTTTTATAATTGCCCAGGCTAAACTGTAGGAGATACAAATTTCTAAATATGCTTATTATGGTTTCAGACGTCGTTCTATGCAGCTAAAATGAATTTAAAACGAATTTATTAATTTTTGGTAATTTTATAAATGCGAGATTTTTATAATTCTGCAGGCTAAACCGTAGGTGATACAGATTTCTAAATGTCCTTATTATTACTTATGACGTCGTTCTATACAGCTAAAATGAGTTTAAATCGAATTTATTAATTTTTGGTAATTTTAAAAAAGACAGATTTTTATAATTGCCAGATTAAAAATGCGAGATTTTTATAATTGCCCAGGCTAAACTGTAGGAGATACAAATTTCGAAATATGCTTATTATGGTTTCAGACGTCGTTCTATGCAGCTAAAATGAATTTAAAACGAATTTATTAATTTTTGGTAATTTTATAAATGCGAGATTTTTATAATTCCCCAGGCTAAACCGTAGGTGATACAAATTTCTAAATGTCCTTATTATTACTTAAGACGTCCTTCTATGCAGCTAAAATGAGTTTAAATCGAATTTACTAATTTTTGGTAATTTTAAAAAAGACAGATTTTTATAATTGCCAGATTAAAAATGCGAGATTTTTATAATTGCCCAGGCTAAACTGTAGGAGATACAAATTTCTAAATATGCTTATTATGGTTTCAGTCGTCGTTCTATACAGCTAAAATGAATTTAAATCGAATTTATTAATTTTTGGTAATTTTATAAATGCCAGATTTTTATAATTCCCCAGGCTAAACCGTAGATGATAAAAATTTCTAAATGTCCTTATTATTATTTAAGACGTCGTTCTATGCAGCTAAAATGAGTTTAAGCCGAATTTATTTATTTTTGGTAATTTTAAAAAAGAGAGATTTTTATTATTGCCAGATTAAAAATTGGAGATTTTTATAATTGCCCAGGCTAAACTGTAGGAGATACAAATTTCTAAATATGCTTATTATGGTTTCACACGTCGTTCTATGCAGCTAGAATGAATTTAAAACGAATTTATTAATTTTTGGTAATTTTATAAATGCGAGATTTTTATAATTCCCCAGGCTATAAACCGTAGGTGATAAAAATTTCTAAATGTCCTTATTATTATTTAAGACGTCGTTCTATGCAGCTAAAATGAGTTTAAGCCGAATTTATTAATTTTTGGTAATTTTAAAAAAGACAGATTTTTATAATTGCCAGATTAAAAATGCGAGATTTTTATAATTGCCCAGGCTAAACTGTAGGAGATACAAATTTCTAAATATGCTTATTATGGTTTCAGACGTCGTTCTATGCAGCTAAAATGAATTTAAAACGAATTTATTAATTTTTGGTAATTTTATAAATGCGAGATTTTTATAATTCTGCAGGCTAAACCGTAGGTGATACAAATTTCTAAATGTCCTTATTATTACTTATGACGTCGTTCTATACAGCTAAAATGAGTTTAAATCGAATTTATTAATTTTTGGTAATTTTAAAAAAGAGAGATTTTTATTATTGCCAGATTAAAAATACGAGATTTTTATAATTGCCCAGGCTAAACTGTAGGAGATACAAATTTCTAAATATGCTTATTATGGTTTCACACGTCGTTCTATGCAGCTAGAATGAATTTAAAACGAATTTATTAATTTTTGGTAATTTTATAAATACGAGATTTTTATAATTCCCCAGGCTAAACCGTAGGTGATACAAATTTCTAAATGTCTTTATTATTATTTAAGACATCGTTCTATGCAGCTAAAATGAGTTTAAATCGAATTTATTAATTTTTGGTAATTTTAAAAAAGAGAGATTTTTATAATTGCCATATTAAAAATGCGAGATTTTTATAATTGCCCAGGCTAAACTGTAGGAGATACAAATTTCTAAATATGCTTATTATGGTTTCAGACGTCGTTCTATGCAGCTAAAGTGAATTTAAAACGAATTTATTAATTTTTGGTAATTTTATAAATGCGAGATTTTTATAATTCCCCAGGCTAAACCGTAGGTGATACAAATTTCTAAATGTCCTTATTATTATTTAAGACGTCGTTCTATGCAGCTAAAATGAGTTTAAATCGAAGTTATTAATTTTTGGTAATTTTAAAAAAGAGAGATTTTTATAATTGCCAGATTAAAAATGCGAGATTTTTATAATTGCCCAGGCTAAACTGTAGGAGATACAAATTTCTAAATATGCTTATTATGGTTTCAGACGTCGTTCTATGCAGCTAAAATGAATTTAAAACGAATGTATTAATTTTTGGTATTTTTATAAATGCGAGATTTTTATAATTCTGCAGGCTAAACCGTAGGTGATACAGATTTCTAAATGTCCTTATTATTACTTATGACGTCGTTCTATACAGCTAAAATGAGTTTAAATCGAATTTATTAATTTTTGGTAATTTTAAAAAAGACAGATTTTTATAATTGCCAGATTAAAAATGCGAGATTTTTATAATTGCCCAGGCGAAACTGTAGGAGATACAACTTTCTAAATATGCTTATTATGGTTTCAGACGTCGTTCTATGCAGCTAAAATGAATTTAAAACGAATTTATTAATTTTTGGTAATTTTATAAATGCGAGATTTTTATAATTCTGCAGGCTAAACCGTAGGTGATACAAATTTCTAAATGTCCTTATTATTACTTAAGACGTCGTTCTATGCAGCTAAAATGAGTTTAAGCCGAATTTATTTATTTTTGGTAATTTTAAAAAAGAGAGATTTTTATAATTGCCAGATTAAAAATGCGAGATTTTTATAATTGCCCAGGCTAAACTGTAGGAGATACAAATTTCTAAATATGCTTATTATGGTTTCAGACGTCGTTCTATGCAGCTAAAATGAATTTAAAACGAATTTATTAATTTTTGGTAATTTTATAAATGCGAGATTTTTATAATTCCCCAGGCTAAACCGTAGGTGATACAAATTTCTAAATGTCCTTATTATTATTTAAGACATCGTTCTATGCAGCTAAAATGAGTTTAAATCGAATTTATTAATTTTTGGTAATTTTAAAAAAGAGAGATTTTTATAATTGCCAGATTAAAAATGCGAGATTTTTATAATTGCGCAGGCTAAACTGTAGGAGATACAAATTTCTAAATATGCTTATTATGGTTTCAGACGTCGTTCTATGCAGCTAAAATGAATTTAAAACGAATGTATTAATTTTTGGTAATTTTATAAATGCGAGATTTTTATAATTCTGCAGGCTAAACCGTAGGTGATACAGATTTCTAAATGTCCTTATTATTACTTATGACGTCGTTCTATACAGGTAAAATGAGTTTAAATCGAATTTATTAATTTTTGGTAATTTTAAAAAAGACAGATTTTTATAATTGCCAGATTAAAAATGCGAGATTTTTATAATTGCCCAGGCTAAACTGTAGGAGATACAAATTTCTAAATATGCTTATTATGGTTTCAGACGTCGTTCTATGCAGCTAAAATGAATTTAAAACGAATTTATTAATTTTTGGTAATTTTATAAATGCGAGGTTTTATAATTCTGCAGGCTAAACCGTAGGTGATACAAATTTCTAAATGTCCTTATTATTACTTAAGACGTCGTTCTATGCAGCTAAAATGAGTTTAAGCCGAATTTATTTATTTTTGGTAATTTTAAAAAAGAGAGATTTTTATAATTGCCAGATTAAAAATGCGAGATTTTTATAATTGCCCAGGCTAAACTGTAGGAGATACAAATTTCTAAATATGCTTATTATGGTTTCAGACGTCGTTCTATGCAGCTAAAATGAATTTAAAACGAATTTATTAATTTTTGGTAATTTTATAAATGCGAGATTTTTATAATTCCCCAGGCTAAACCGTAGGTGATACAAATTTCTAAATGTCCTTATTATTATTTAAGACATCGTTCTATGCAGCTAAAATGAGTTTAAATCGAATTTATTAATTTTTGGTAATTTTAAAAAAGAGAGATTTTTATAATTGCCAGATTAAAAATGCGAGATTTTTATAATTGCCCAGGCTAAACTGTAGGAGATACAAATTTCTAAATATGCTTATTATGGTTTCAGACGTCGTTCTATGCAGCTAAAATGAATTTAAAACGAATTTATTAATTTTTGGTAATTTTATAAATGCGAGATTTTTATAATTCCCCAGGCTAAACCGTAGGTGATACAAATTTCTAAATGTCCTTATTATTATTTAAGACGTCGTTCTATGCAGCTAAAATGAGTTTAAATCGAAGTTATTAATTTTTGGTAATTTTAAAAAAGAGAGATTTTTATAATTGCCAGATTAAAAATGCGAGATTTTTATAATTGCCCAGGCTAAACCGTAGGAGATACAAATTTCTAAATATGCTTATTATGGTTTCAGACGTCGTTCTATGCAGCTAAAATGAATTTAAAACGAATTTATTAATTTTTGTTAATTTTATAAATGCGAGATTTTTATAATTCCCCAGGCTAAACCGTAGGTGATAAAAATTTCTAAATGTCCTTATTATTATTTAAGACGTCGTTCTATGCAGCTAAAATGAGTTTAAACCGAATTTATTAATTTTTGGTAATTTTAAAAAAGACAAATTTTTATAATTGCCAGATTAAAAATGCGAGATTTTTATAATTGCCCAGGCTAAACTGTAGGAGATACAAATTTCTAAATATGCTTATTATGGTTTCACACGTCGTTCTATGCAGCTAGAATGAATTTAAAACGAATTTATTAATTTTTGGTAATTTTATAAATGCGAGATTTTTATAATTCCCCAGGCTAAACCGTAGTTGATACAAATTTCTAAATGTCCTTATTATTACTTAAGACGTTGTTCTATGCAGCTAAAATGAGTTTAAATCGAATTTATTAATTTTTGGTAATTTTAAAAAAGACAGATTTTTATAATTGCCAGATTAAAAATGCGAGATTTTTATAATTGCCCAGGCTAAACTGTAGGAGATACAAATTTCTAAATATGCTTATTATGGTTTCAGACGTCGTTCTATGCAGCTAAAATGAATTTAAAACGAATTTATTAATTTTTGGTAATTTTATAAATGCGAGATTTTTATAATTCCCCAGGCTAAACCGTAGGTGATACAAATTTCTAAATGTCCTTATTATTATTTAAGACATCGTTCTATGCAGCTAAAATGAGTTTAAATCGAATTTATTAATTTTTGGTAATTTTAAAAAAGAGAGATTTTTATAATTGCCAGATTAAAAATGCGAGATTTTTATAATTGCCCAGGCTAAACTGTAGGAGATACAAATTTCTAAATATGCTTATTATGGTTTCAGACGTCGTTCTATGCAGCTAAAATGAATTTAAAACGAATTTATTAATTTTTGGTAATTTTATAAATGCGAGATTTTTATAATTCCCCAGGCTAAACCGTAGGTGATACAAATTTCTAAATGGCCTTATTATTATTTAAGACGTCGTTCTATGCAGCTAAAATGAGTTTAAATCGAAGTTATTAATTTTTGGTAATTTTAAAAAAGAGAGATTTTTATAATTGCCAGATTAAAAATGCGAGATTTTTATAATTGCCCAGGCTAAACCGTAGGAGATACAAATTTCTAAATATGCTTATTATGGTTTCAGACGTCGTTCTATGCAGCTAAAATGAATTTAAAACGAATTTATTAATTTTTGGTAATTTTATAAATGCGAGATTTTTATAATTCCCCAGGCTAAACCGTAGGTGATAAAAATTTCTAAATGTCCTTATTATTATTTAAGACGTCGTTCTATGCAGCTAAAATGAGTTTAAACCGAATTTATTAATTTTTGGTAATTTTAAAAAAGACAAATTTTTATAATAGCCAGATTAAAAATGCGAGATTTTTATAATTGCCCAGGCTAAACTGTAGGAGATACAAATTTCTAAATATGCTTATTATGGTTTCACACGTCGTTCTATGCAGCTAGAATGAATTTAAAACGAATTTATTAATTTTTGGTAATTTTATAAATGCGAGATTTTTATAATTCCCCAGGCTAAACCGTAGGTGATACAAATTTCTAAATGTCCTTATTATTACTTAAGACGTTGTTCTATGCAGCTAAAATGAGTTTAAATCGAATTTATTAATTTTTGGTAATTTTAAAAAAGACAGATTTTTATAATTGCCAGATTAAAAATGCGAGATTTTTATAATTGCCCAGGCTAAACTGTAGGAGATACAAATTTCTAAATATGCTTATTATGGTTTCAGACGTCGTTCTATGCAGCTAAAATGAATTTAAAACGAATTTATTAATTTTTGTTAATTTTATAAATGCGAGATTTTTATAATTCTGCAGGCTAAACCGTAGGTGATACAAATTTCTAAATATCCTTATTATTACTTAAGACGTCATTCTATGCAGCTAAAATGAGTTTAATTCGAATTTATTACTTTTTGGTAATTTTAAAAAAGAGAGATTTTTATAATTGCCAGATTAAAAATGCGAGATTTTTATAATTGCCCAGGCTAAACTGTAGGAGATACAAATTTCTAAATATGTTTATTATGGTTTCAGACGTCGTTCTATGCAGCTAATTTGAGTTTAAATCGAATTTATTAATTTTTGGTAATTTTATAAATGCGAGATTTTTATAATTCCCCAGGCTAAACCGTAGGTGATAAAAATTTCTAAATGTCCTTATTATTATTTAAGACGTCGTTCTATGCAGCTAAAATGAGTTTAAGCCGAATTTATTAATTTTTGGTAATTTTAAAAAAGACAGATTTTTATAATCGCCAGATTAAAAATGCGAGATTTTTATAATTGCCCAGGCTAAACTGTAGGAGATACAAATTTCTAAATATGCTTATTATGGTTTCACACGTCGTTCTATGCAGCTGGAATGAATTTAAAACGAATTTATTAATTTTTGATAATTTTATAAATGCGAGATTTTTATAATTCCCCAGGCTAAACCGTAGGTGATACAAATTTCTAAATGTCCTTATTATTATTTAAGACGTCGTTCTATGCAGCTAAAAAGAGTTTAAATCGAAGTTATTAATTTTTGGTAATTTTAAAAAAGAGAGATTTTTATAATTGCCAGATTAAAAATGCGAGATTTTTATAATTGCCCAGGCTAAACTGTAGGAGATACAAATTTCTAAATATGCTTATTATGGTTTCAGACGTCGTTCTATGCAGCTAAAATGAATTTAAAACGAATTTATTAATTTTTGGTAATTTTATAAATGCGAGATTTTTATAATTCTGCAGGCTAAACCGTAGGTGATACAGATTTCTAAATGTCCTTATTATTACTTATGACGTCGTTCTATACAGCTAAAATGAGTTTAAATCGAATTTATTAATTTTTGGTAATTTTAAAAAAGACAGATTTTTATAATTGCCAGATTAAAAATGCGAGATTTTTATAATTGCCCAGGCTAAACTGTAGGAGATACAAATTTCGAAATATGCTTATTATGGTTTCAGACGTCGTTCTATGCAGCTAAAATGAATTTAAAACGAATTTATTAATTTTTGGTAATTTTATAAATGCGAGATTTTTATAATTCCCCAGGCTAAACCGTAGGTGATACAAATTTCTAAATGTCCTTATTATTATTTAAGACGTCGTTCTATGCAGCTAAAATGAGTTTAAATCGAATTTATTAATTTTTGGTAATTTTAAAAAAGAGAGATTTTTATAATTGCCAGATTAAAAATGCGAGATTTTTATAATTGCCCAGGCTAAACTGTAGGAGATACAAATTTCTAAATATGCTTATTATGGTTTCAGACGTCGTTCTATGCAGCTAAAATGAATTTAAAACGAATTTATTAATTTTTGGTAATTTTATAAATGCGAGATTTTTATAATTCCCCAGGCTAAACCGTAGGTGATACAAATTTCTAAATGTCCTTATTATTATTTAAGACGTCGTTCTATGCAGCTAAAATGAGTTTAAATCGAAGTTATTAATTTTTGGTAATTTTAAAAAAGAGAGATTTTTATAATTGCCAGATTAAAAATGCGAGATTTTTATAATTGCCCAGGCTAAACCGTAGGAGATACAAATTTCTAAATATGCTTATTATGGTTTCAGACGTCGTTCTATGCAGCTAAAATGAATTTAAAACGAATTTATTAATTTTTGTTAATTTTATAAATGCGAGATTTTTATAATTCCCCAGGCTAAACCGTAGGTGATAAAAATTTCTAAATGTCCTTATTATTATTTAAGACGTCGTTCTATGCAGCTAAAATGAGTTTAAACCGAATTTATTAATTTTTGGTAATTTTAAAAAAGACTAATTTTTATAATTGCCAGAGTAAAAATGCGAGATTTTTATAATTGCCCAGGCTAAACTGTAGGAGATACAAATTTCTAAATATGCTTATTATGGTTTCACACGTCGTTCTATGCAGCTAGAATGAATTTAAAACGAATTTATTAATTTTTGGTAATTTTATAAATGCGAGATTTTTATAATTCCCCAGGCTAAACCGTAGGTGATACAAATTTCTAAATGTCCTTATTATTACTTAAGACGTTGTTCTATGCAGCTAAAATGAGTTTAAATCGAATTTATTAATTTTTGGTAATTTTAAAAAAGACAGATTTTTATAATTGCCAGATTAAAAATGCGAGATTTTTATAATTGCCCAGGCTAAACTGTAGGAGATACAAATTTCTAAATATGCTTATTATGGTTTCAGACGTCGTTCTATGCAGCTAAAATGAATTTAAAACGAATTTATTAATTTTTGGTAATTTTATAAATGCGAGATTTTTATAATTCTGCAGGCTAAACCGTAGGTGATACAGATTTCTAAATGTCCTTATTATTACTTATGACGTCGTTCTATACAGCTAAAATGAGTTTAAATCGAATTTATTAATTTTTGGTAATTTTAAAAAAGACAGATTTTTATAATTGCCAGATTAAAAATGCGAGATTTTTATAATTGCCCAGGCTAAACTGTAGGAGATACAAATTTCGAAATATGCTTATTATGGTTTCAGACGTCGTTCTATGCAGCTAAAATGAATTTAAAACGAATTTATTAATTTTTGGTAATTTTATAAATGCGAGATTTTTATAATTCCCCAGGCTAAACCGTAGGTGATACAAATTTCTAAATGTCCTTATTATTATTTAAGACGTCGTTCTATGCAGCTAAAATGAGTTTAAATCGAATTTATTAATTTTTGGTAATTTTAAAAAAGAGAGATTTTTATAATTGCCAGATTAAAAATGCGAGATTTTTATAATTGCCCAGGCTAAACTGTAGGAGATACAAATTTCTAAATATGCTTATTATGGTTTCAGACGTCGTTCTATGCAGCTAAAATGAATTTAAAACGAATTTATTAATTTTTGGTAATTTTATAAATGCGAGATTTTTATAATTCCCCAGGCTAAACCGTAGGTGATACAAATTTCTAAATGTCCTTATTATTATTTAAGACGTCGTTCTATGCAGCTAAAATGAGTTTAAAT
Source organism: Melanotus villosus (assembly GCA_963082815.1). Taxonomy (NCBI): domain Eukaryota; kingdom Metazoa; phylum Arthropoda; class Insecta; order Coleoptera; family Elateridae; genus Melanotus; species Melanotus villosus. The sequence goes on from CAUJBP010000053.1 coordinate 103,418, forward strand.
CGAAGTTATTAATTTTTGGTAATTTTAAAAAAGAGAGATTTTTATAATTGCCAGATTAAAAATGCGAGATTTTTATAATTGCCCAGGCTAAACCGTAGGAGATACAAATTTCTAAATATGCTTATTATGGTTTCAGACGTCGTTCTATGCAGCTAAAATGAATTTAAAACGAATTTATTAATTTTTGTTAATTTTATAAATGCGAGATTTTTATAATTCCCCAGGCTAAACCGTAGGTGATAAAAATTTCTAAATGTCCTTATTATTATTTAAGACGTCGTTCTATGCAGCTAAAATGAGTTTAAACCGAATTTATTAATTTTTGGTAATTTTAAAAAAGACTAATTTTTATAATTGCCAGAGTAAAAATGCGAGATTTTTATAATTGCCCAGGCTAAACTGTAGGAGATACAAATTTCTAAATATGCTTATTATGGTTTCACACGTCGTTCTATGCAGCTAGAATGAATTTAAAACGAATTTATTAATTTTTGGTAATTTTATAAATGCGAGATTTTTATAATTCCCCAGGCTAAACCGTAGGTGATACAAATTTCTAAATGTCCTTATTATTACTTAAGACGTTGTTCTATGCAGCTAAAATGAGTTTAAATCGAATTTATTAATTTTTGGTAATTTTAAAAAAGACAGATTTTTATAATTGCCAGATTAAAAATGCGAGATTTTTATAATTGCCCAGGCTAAACTGTAGGAGATACAAATTTCTAAATATGCTTATTATGGTTTCAGACGTCGTTCTATGCAGCTAAAATGAATTTAAAACGAATTTATTAATTTTTGGTAATTTTATAAATGCGAGATTTTTATAATTCCCCAGGCTAAACCGTAGGTGATACAAATTTCTAAATGTCCTTATTATTATTTAAGACATCGTTCTATGCAGCTAAAATGAGTTTAAATCGAATTTATTAATTTTTGGTAATTTTAAAAAAGAGAGATTTTTATAATTGCCAGATTAAAAATGCGAGATTTTTATAATTGCCCAGGCTAAACTGTAGGAGATACAAATTTCTAAATATGCTTATTATGGTTTCAGACGTCGTTCTATGCAGCTAAAATGAATTTAAAACGAATTTATTAATTTTTGGTAATTTTATAAATGCGAGATTTTTATAATTCCCCAGGCTAAACCGTAGGTGATACAAATTTCTAAATGTCCTTATTATTATTTAAGACGTCGTTCTATGCAGCTAAAATGAGTTTAAATCGAAGTTATTAATTTTTGGTAATTTTAAAAAAGAGAGATTTTTATAATTGCCAGATTAAAAATGCGAGATTTTTATAATTGCCCAGGCTAAACCGTAGGAGATACAAATTTCTAAATATGCTTATTATGGTTTCAGACGTCGTTCTATGCAGCTAAAATGAATTTAAAACGAATTTATTAATTTTTGGTAATTTTATAAATGCGAGATTTTTATAATTCCCCAGGCTAAACCGTAGGTGATAAAAATTTCTAAATGTCCTTATTATTATTTAAGACGTCGTTCTATGCAGCTAAAATGAGTTTAAACCGAATTTATTAATTTTTGGTAATTTTAAAAAAGACAAATTTTTATAATTGCCAGATTAAAAATGCGAGATTTTTATAATTGCCCAGGCTAAACTGTAGGAGATACAAATTTCTAAATATGCTTATTATGGTTTCACACGTCGTTCTATGCAGCTAGAATGAATTTAAAACGAATTTATTAATTTTTGGTAATTTTATAAATGCGAGATTTTTATAATTCCCCAGGCTAAACCGTAGGTGATACAAATTTCTAAATGTCCTTATTATTACTTAAGACGTTGTTCTATGCAGCTAAAATGAGTTTAAATCGAATTTATTAATAGTTGGTAATTTTAAAAAAGACAGATTTTTATAATTGCCAGATTAAAAATGCGAGATTTTTATAATTGCCCAGGCTAAACTGTAGGAGATACAAATTTCTAAATATGCTTATTATGGTTTCAGACGTCGTTCTATGCAGCTAAAATGAATTTAAAACGAATTTATTAATTTTTGTTAATTTTATAAATGCGAGATTTTTATAATTCTGCAGGCTAAACCGTAGGTGATACAAATTTCTAAATATCCTTATTATTACTTAAGACGTCATTCTATGCAGCTAAAATGAGTTTAATTCGAATTTATTAATTTTTGGTAATTTTAAAAAAGAGAGATTTTTATAATTGCCAGATTAAAAATGCGAGATTTTTATAATTGCCCAGGCTAAACTGTAGGAGATACAAATTTCTAAATATGTTTATTATGGTTTCAGACGTCGTTCTATGCAGCTAATTTGAGTTTAAATCGAATTTATTAATTTTTGGTAATTTTATAAATGCGAGATTTTTATAATTCCCCAGGCTAAACCGTAGGTGATAAAAATTTCTAAATGTCCTTATTATTATTTAAGACGTCGTTCTATGCAGCTAAAATGAGTTTAAGGCGAATTTATTAATTTTTGGTAATTTTAAAAAAGACAAATTTTTATAATTGCCAGATTAAAAATGCGAGATTTTTATAATTGCCCAGGCTAAACTGTAGGAGATACAAATTTCTAAATATGCTTATTATGGTTTCACACGTCGTTCTATGCAGCTAGAATGAATTTAAAACGAATTTATTAATTTTTGATAATTTTATAAATGCGAGATTTTTATAATTCCCCAGGCTAAACCGTAGGTGATACAAATTTCTAAATGTCCTTATTATTATTTAAGACGTCGTTCTATGCAGCTAAAAAGAGTTTAAATCGAAGTTATTAATTTTTGGTAATTTTACAAAAGAGAGATTTTTATAATTGCCAGATTAAAAATGCGAGATTTTTATAATTGCCCAGGCTAAACTGTAGGAGATACAAATTTCTAAATATGCTTATTATGGTTTCAGACGTCGTTCTATGCAGCTAAAATGAATTTAAAACGAATTTATTAATTTTTGGTAATTTTATAAATGCGAGATTTTTATAATTCTGCAGGCTAAACCGTAGGTGATACAGATTTCTAAATGTCCTTATTATTACTTATGACGTCGTTCTATACAGCTAAAATGAGTTTAAATCGAATTTATTAATTTTTGGTAATTTTAAAAAAGACAGATTTTTATAATTGCCAGATTAAAAATGCGAGATTTTTATAATTGCCCAGGCTAAACTGTAGGAGATACAAATTTCGAAATATGCTTATTATGGTTTCAGACGTCGTTCTATGCAGCTAAAATGAATTTAAAACGAATTTATTAATTTTTGGTAATTTTATAAATGCGAGATTTTTATAATTCCCCAGGCTAAACCGTAGGTGATACAAATTTCTAAATGTCCTTATTATTACTTAAGACGTCCTTCTATGCAGCTAAAATGAGTTTAAATCGAATTTACTAATTTTTGGTAATTTTAAAAAAGACAGATTTTTATAATTGCCAGATTAAAAATGCGAGATTTTTATAATTGCCCAGGCTAAACTGTAGGAGATACAAATTTCTAAATATGCTTATTATGGTTTCAGTCGTCGTTCTATACAGCTAAAATGAATTTAAATCGAATTTATTAATTTTTGGTAATTTTATAAATGCCAGATTTTTATAATTCCCCAGGCTAAACCGTAGATGATAAAAATTTCTAAATGTCCTTATTATTATTTAAGACGTCGTTCTATGCAGCTAAAATGAGTTTAAGCCGAATTTATTTATTTTTGGTAATTTTAAAAAAGAGAGATTTTTATTATTGCCAGATTAAAAATTGGAGATTTTTATAATTGCCCAGGCTAAACTGTAGGAGATACAAATTTCTAAATATGCTTATTATGGTTTCACACGTCGTTCTATGCAGCTAGAATGAATTTAAAACGAATTTATTAATTTTTGGTAATTTTATAAATGCGAGATTTTTATAATTCCCCAGGCTATAAACCGTAGGTGATAAAAATTTCTAAATGTCCTTATTATTATTTAAGACGTCGTTCTATGCAGCTAAAATGAGTTTAAATCGAAGTTATTAATTTTTGGTAATTTTAAAAAAGAGAGATTTTTATAATTGCCATATTAAAAATGCGAGATTTTTATAATTGCCCAGGCTAAACTGTAGGAGATACAAATTTCTAAATATGCTTATTATGGTTTCAGACGTCGTTCTATGCAGCTAAAATGAATTTAAAACGAATTTATTAATTTTTGGTAATTTTATAAATGCGAGATTTTTATAATTCCCCAGGCTAAACCGTAGGTGATACAAATTTCTAAATGTCCTTATTATTATTTAAGACGTCGTTCTATGCAGCTAAAATGAGTTTAAATCGAAGTTATTAATTTTTGGTAATTTTAAAAAAGAGAGATTTTTATAATTGCCAGATTAAAAATGCGAGATTTTTATAATTGCCCAGGCTAAACTGTAGGAGATACAAATTTCTAAATATGCTTATTATGGTTTCAGACGTCGTTCTATGCAGCTAAAATGAATTTAAAACGAATGTATTAATTTTTGGTATTTTTATAAATGCGAGATTTTTATAATTCTGCAGGCTAAACCGTAGGTGATACAGATTTCTAAATGTCCTTATTATTACTTATGACGTCGTTCTATACAGCTAAAATGAGTTTAAATCGAATTTATTAATTTTTGGTAATTTTAAAAAAGACAGATTTTTATAATTGCCAGATTAAAAATGCGAGATTTTTATAATTGCCCAGGCGAAACTGTAGGAGATACAACTTTCTAAATATGCTTATTATGGTTTCAGACGTCGTTCTATGCAGCTAAAATGAATTTAAAACGAATTTATTAATTTTTGGTAATTTTATAAATGCGAGATTTTTATAATTCTGCAGGCTAAACCGTAGGTGATACAAATTTCTAAATGTCCTTATTATTACTTAAGACGTCGTTCTATGCAGCTAAAATGAGTTTAAGCCGAATTTATTTATTTTTGGTAATTTTAAAAAAGAGAGATTTTTATAATTGCCAGATTAAAAATGCGAGATTTTTATAATTGCCCAGGCTAAACTGTAGGAGATACAAATTTCTAAATATGCTTATTATGGTTTCAGACGTCGTTCTATGCAGCTAAAATGAATTTAAAACGAATTTATTAATTTTTGGTAATTTTATAAATGCGAGATTTTTATAATTCCCCAGGCTAAACCGTAGGTGATACAAATTTCTAAATGTCCTTATTATTATTTAAGACATCGTTCTATGCAGCTAAAATGAGTTTAAATCGAATTTATTTATTTTTGGTAATTTTAAAAAAGAGAGATTTTTATAATTGCCAGATTAAAAATGCGAGATTTTTATAATTGCGCAGGCTAAACTGTAGGAGATACAAATTTCTAAATATGCTTATTATGGTTTCAGACGTCGTTCTATGCAGCTAAAATGAATTTAAAACGAATGTATTAATTTTTGGTAATTTTATAAATGCGAGATTTTTATAATTCTGCAGGCTAAACCGTAGGTGATACAGATTTCTAAATGTCCTTATTATTACTTATGACGTCGTTCTATACAGGTAAAATGAGTTTAAATCGAATTTATTAATTTTTGGTAATTTTAAAAAAGACAGATTTTTATAATTGCCAGATTAAAAATGCGAGATTTTTATAATTGCCCAGGCTAAACTGTAGGAGATACAAATTTCTAAATATGCTTATTATGGTTTCAGACGTCGTTCTATGGAGCTAAAATGAATTTAAAACGAATTTATTAATTTTTGGTAATTTTATAAATGCGAGGTTTTATAATTCTGCAGGCTAAACCGTAGGTGATACAAATTTCTAAATGTCCTTATTATTACTTAAGACGTCGTTCTATGCAGCTAAAATGAGTTTAAGCCGAATTTATTTATTTTTGGTAATTTTAAAAAAGAGAGATTTTTATAATTGCCAGATTAAAAATGCGAGATTTTTATAATTGCCCAGGCTAAACTGTAGGAGATACAAATTTCTAAATATGCTTATTATGGTTTCAGACGTCGTTCTATGCAGCTAATATGAATTTAAAACGAATTTATTAATTTTTGGTAATTTTATAAATGCGAGATTTTTATAATTCCCCAGGCTAAACCGTAGGTGATACAAATTTCTAAATGTCCTTATTATTATTTAAGACATCGTTCTATGCAGCTAAAATGAGTTTAAATCGAATTTATTAATTTTTGGTAATTTTAAAAAAGAGAGATTTTTATAATTGCCAGATTAAAAATGCGAGATTTTTATAATTGCCCAGGCTAAACTGTAGGAGATACAAATTTCTAAATATGCTTATTATGGTTTCAGACGTCGTTCTATGCAGCTAAAATGAATTTAAAACGAATTTATTAATTTTTGGTAATTTTATAAATGCGAGATTTTTATAATTCCCCAGGCTAAACCGTAGGTGATACAAATTTCTAAATGTCCTTATTATTATTTAAGACGTCGTTCTATGCAGCTAAAATGAGTTTAAATCGAAGTTATTAATTTTTGGTAATTTTAAAAAAGAGAGATTTTTATAATTGCCAGATTAAAAATGCGAGATTTTTATAATTGCCCAGGCTAAACCGTAGGAGATACAAATTTCTAAATATGCTTATTATGGTTTCAGACGTCGTTCTATGCAGCTAAAATGAATTTAAAACGAATTTATTAATTTTTGTTAATTTTATAAATGCGAGATTTTTATAATTCCCCAGGCTAAACCGTAGGTGATAAAAATTTCTAAATGTCCTTATTATTATTTAAGACGTCGTTCTATGCAGCTAAAATGAGTTTAAACCGAATTTATTAATTTTTGGTAATTTTAAAAAAGACAAATTTTTATAATTGCCAGATTAAAAATGCGAGATTTTTATAATTGCCCAGGCTAAACTGTAGGAGATACAAATTTCTAAATATGCTTATTATGGTTTCACACGTCGTTCTATGCAGCTAGAATGAATTTAAAACGAATTTATTAATTTTTGGTAATTTTATAAATGCGAGATTTTTATAATTCCCCAGGCTAAACCGTAGTTGATACAAATTTCTAAATGTCCTTATTATTACTTAAGACGTTGTTCTATGCAGCTAAAATGAGTTTAAATCGAATTTATTAATTTTTGGTAATTTTAAAAAAGACAGATTTTTATAATTGCCAGATTAAAAATGCGAGATTTTTATAATTGCCCAGGCTAAACTGTAGGAGATACAAATTTCTAAATATGCTTATTATGGTTTCAGACGTCGTTCTATGCAGCTAAAATGAATTTAAAACGAATTTATTAATTTTTGGTAATTTTATAAATGCGAGATTTTTATAATTCCCCAGGCTAAACCGTAGGTGATACAAATTTCTAAATGTCCTTATTATTATTTAAGACATCGTTCTATGCAGCTAAAATGAGTTTAAATCGAATTTATTAATTTTTGGTAATTTTAAAAAAGAGAGATTTTTATAATTGCCAGATTAAAAATGCGAGATTTTTATAATTGCCCAGGCTAAACTGTAGGAGATACAAATTTCTAAATATGCTTATTATGGTTTCAGACGTCGTTCTATGCAGCTAAAATGAATTTAAAACGAATTTATTAATTTTTGGTAATTTTATAAATGCGAGATTTTTATAATTCCCCAGGCTAAACCGTAGGTGATACAAATTTCTAAATGTCCTTATTATTATTTAAGACGTCGTTCTATGCAGCTAAAATGAGTTTAAATCGAAGTTATTAATTTTTGGTAATTTTAAAAAAGAGAGATTTTTATAATTGCCAGATTAAAAATGAGAGATTTTTATAATTGCCCAGGCTAAACCGTAGGAGATACAAATTTCTAAATATGCTTATTATGGTTTCAGACGTCGTTCTATGCAGCTAAAATGAATTTAAAACGAATTTATTAATTTTTGGTAATTTTATAAATGCGAGATTTTTATAATTCCCCAGGCTAAACCGTAGGTGATAAAAATTTCTAAATGTCCTTATTATTATTTAAGACGTCGTTCTATGCAGCTAAAATGAGTTTAAACCGAATTTATTAATTTTTGGTAATTTTAAAAAAGACAAATTTTTATAATAGCCAGATTAAAAATGCGAGATTTTTATAATTGCCCAGGCTAAACTGTATGAGATACAAATTTCTAAATATGCTTATTATGGTTTCACACGTCGTTCTATGCAGCTAGAATGAATTTAAAACGAATTTATTAATTTTTGGTAATTTTATAAATGCGAGATTTTTATAATTCCCCAGGCTAAACCGTAGGTGATACAAATTTCTAAATGTCCTTATTATTACTTAAGACGTTGTTCTATGCAGCTAAAATGAGTTTAAATCGAATTTATTAATTTTTGGTAATTTTAAAAAAGACAGATTTTTATAATTGCCAGATTAAAAATGCGAGATTTTTATAATTGCCCAGGCTAAACTGTAGGAGATACAAATTTCTAAATATGCTTATTATGGTTTCAGACGTCGTTCTATGCAGCTAAAATGAATTTAAAACGAATTTATTAATTTTTGTTAATTTTATAAATGCGAGATTTTTATAATTCTGCAGGCTAAACCGTAGGTGATACAAATTTCTAAATATCCTTATTATTACTTAAGACGTCATTCTATGCAGCTAAAATGAGTTTAATTCGAATTTATTACTTTTTGGTAATTTTAAAAAAGAGAGATTTTTATAATTGCCAGATTAAAAATGCGAGATTTTTATAATTGCCCAGGCTAAACTGTAGGAGATACAAATTTCTAAATATGTTTATTATGGTTTCAGACGTCGTTCTATGCAGCTAATTTGAGTTTAAATCGAATTTATTAATTTTTGGTAATTTTATAAATGCGAGATTTTTATAATTCCCCAGGCTAAACCGTAGGTGATAAAAATTTCTAAATGTCCTTATTATTATTTAAGACGTCGTTCTATGCAGCTAAAATGAGTTTAAGCCGAATTTATTAATTTTTGGTAATTTTAAAAAAGACAGATTTTTATAATCGCCAGATTAAAAATGCGAGATTTTTATAATTGCCCAGGCTAAACTGTAGGAGATACAAATTTCTAAATATGCTTATTATGGTTTCACACGTCGTTCTATGCAGCTGGAATGAATTTAAAACGAATTTATTAATTTTTGATAATTTTATAAATGCGAGATTTTTATAATTCCCCAGGCTAAACCGTAGGTGATACAAATTTCTAAATGTCCTTATTATTATTTAAGACGTCGTTCTATGCAGCTAAAAAGAGTTTAAATCGAAGTTATTAATTTTTGGTAATTTTAAAAAAGAGAGATTTTTATAATTGCCAGATTAAAAATGCGAGATTTTTATAATTGCCCAGGCTAAACTGTAGGAGATACAAATTTCTAAATATGCTTATTATGGTTTCAGACGTCGTTCTATGCAGCTAAAATGAATTTAAAACGAATTTATTAATTTTTGGTAATTTTATAAATGCGAGATTTTTATAATTCTGCAGGCTAAACCGTAGGTGATACAGATTTCTAAATGTCCTTATTATTACTTATGACGTCGTTCTATACAGCTAAAATGAGTTTAAATCGAATTTATTAATTTTTGGTAATTTTAAAAAAGACAGATTTTTATAATTGCCAGATTAAAAATGCGAGATTTTTATAATTGCCCAGGCTAAACTGTAGGAGATACAAATTTCGAAATATGCTTATTATGGTTTCAGACGTCGTTCTATGCAGCTAAAATGAATTTAAAACGAATTTATTAATTTTTGGTAATTTTATAAATGCGAGATTTTTATAATTCCCCAGGCTAAACCGTAGGTGATACAAATTTCTAAATGTCCTTATTATTACTTAAGACGTCGTTCTATGCAGCTAAAATGAGTTTAAATCGAATTTACTAATTTTTGGTAATTTTAAAAAAGACAGATTTTTATAATTGCCAGATTAAAAATGCGAGATTTTTATAATTGCCCAGGCTAAACTGTAGGAGATACAAATTTCTAAATATGCTTATTATGGTTTCAGTCGTCGTTCTATACAGCTAAAATGAATTTAAATCGAATTTATTAATTTTTGGTAATTTTATAAATGCCAGATTTTTATAATTCCCCAGGCTAAACCGTAGATGATAAAAATTTCTAAATGTCCTTATTATTATTTAAGACGTCGTTCTATGCAGCTAAAATGAGTTTAAGCCGAATTTATTTATTTTTGGTAATTTTAAAAAAGAGAGATTTTTATTATTGCCAGATTAAAAATTGGAGATTTTTATAATTGCCCAGGCTAAACTGTAGGAGATACAAATTTCTAAATATGCTTATTATGGTTTCACACGTCGTTCTATGCAGCTAGAATGAATTTAAAACGAATTTATTAATTTTTGGTAATTTTATAAATGCGAGATTTTTATAATTCCCCAGGCTATAAACCGTAGGTGATAAAAATTTCTAAATGTCCTTATTATTATTTAAGACGTCGTTCTATGCAGCTAAAATGAGTTTAAGCCGAATTTATTAATTGTTGGTAATTTTAAAAAAGACAGATTTTTATAATTGCCAGATTAAAAATGCGAGATTTTTATAATTGCCCAGGCTAAACTGTAGGAGATACAAATTTCTAAATATGCTTATTATGGTTTCAGACGTCGTTCTATGCAGCTAAGATGAATTTAAAACGAATTTATTAATTTTTGGTAATTTTATAAATGCGAGATTTTTATAATTCTGCAGGCTAAACCGTAGGTGATACAAATTTCTAAATGTCCTTATTATTACTTATGACGTCGTTCTATACAGCTAAAATGAGTTTAAATCGAATTTATTAATTTTTGGTAATTTTAAAAAAGAGAGATTTTTATTATTGCCAGATTAAAAATACGAGATTTTTATAATTGCCCAGGCTAAACTGTAGGAGATACAAATTTCTAAATATGCTTATTATGGTTTCACACGTCGTTCTATGCAGCTAGAATGAATTTAAAACGAATTTATTAATTTTTGGTAATTTTATAAATGCGAGATTTTTATAATTCCCCAGGCTAAACCGTAGGTGATACAAATTTCTAAATGTCCTTATTATTATTTAAGACATCGTTCTATGCAGCTAAAATGAGTTTAAATCGAATTTATTAATTTTTGGTAATTTTAAAAAAGAGAGATTTTTATAATTGCCATATTAAAAATGCGAGATTTTTATAATTGCCCAGGCTAAACTGTAGGAGATACAAATTTCTAAATATGCTTATTATGATTTCAGACGTCGTTCTATGCAGCTAAAATGAATTTAAAACGAATTTATTAATTTTTGGTAATTTTATAAATGCGAGATTTTTATAATTCCCCAGGCTAAACCGTAGGTGATACAAATTTCTAAATGTCCTTATTATTATTTAAGACGTCGTTCTATGCAGCTAAAATGAGTTTAAATCGAAGTTATTAATTTTTGGTAATTTTAAAAAAGAGAGATTTTTATAATTGCCAGATTAAAAATGCGAGATTTTTATAATTGCCCAGGCTAAACTGTAGGAGATACAAATTTCTAAATATGCTTATTATGGTTTCAGACGTCGTTCTATGCAGCTAAAATGAATTTAAAACGAATGTATTAATTTTTGGTATTTTTATAAATGCGAGATTTTTATAATTCTGCAGGCTAAACCGTAGGTGATACAGATTTCTAAATGTCCTCTTTATTACTTATGACGTCGTTCTATACAGCTAAAATGAGTTTAAATCGAATTTATTAATTTTTGGTAATTTTATAAATGCGAGATTTTTATAATTCCCCAGGCTAAACCGTAGGTGATACAAATTTCTAAATGTCCTTATTATTATTTAAGACATCGTTCTATGCAGCTAAAATGAGTTTAAATCGAATTTATTAATTTTTGGTAATTTTAAAAAAGAGAGATTTTTATAATTGCCAGATTAAAAATGCGAGATTTTTATAATTGCCCAGGCTAAACTGTAGGAGATACAAATTTCTAAATATGCTTATTATGGTTTCAGACGTCGTTCTATGCAGCTAAAATGAATTTAAAACGAATTTATTAATTTTTGGTAATTTTATAAATGCGAGATTTTTATAATTCCCCAGGCTAAACCGTAGGTGATACAAATTTCTAAATGTCCTTATTATTATTTAAGACGTCGTTCTATGCAGCTAAAATGAGTTTAAATCGAAGTTATTAATTTTTGGTAATTTTAAAAAAGAGAGATTTTTATAATTGCCAGATTAAAAATGCGAGATTTTTATAATTGCCCAGGCTAAACCGTAGGAGATACAAATTTCTAAATATGCTTATTATGGTTTCAGACGTCGTTCTATGCAGCTAAAATGAATTTAAAACGAATTTATTAATTTTTGGTAATTTTATAAATGCGAGATTTTTATAATTCCCCAGGCTAAACCGTAGGTGATAAAAATTTCTAAATGTCCTTATTATTATTTAAGACGTCGTTCTATGCAGCTAAAATGAGTTTAAACCGAATTTATTAATTTTTGGTAATTTTAAAAAAGACAAATTTTTATAATTGCCAGATTAAAAATGCGAGATTTTTATAATTGCCCAGGCTAAACTGTAGGAGATACAAATTTCTAAATATGCTTATTATGGTTTCACACGTCGTTCTATGCAGCTAGAATGAATTTAAAACGAATTTATTAATTTTTGGTAATTTTATAAATGCGAGATTTTTATAATTCCCCAGGCTAAACCGTAGGTGATACAAATTTCTAAATGTCCTTATTATTACTTAAGACGTTGTTCTATGCAGCTAAAATGAGTTTAAATCGAATTTATTAATTTTTGGTAATTTTAAAAAAGACAGATTTTTATAATTGCCAGATTAAAAATGCGAGTTTTTTATAATTGCCCAGGCTAAACTGTAGGAGATACAAATTTCTAAATATGCTTATTATGGTTTCAGACGTCGTTCTATGCAGCTAAAATGAATTTAAAACGAATTTATTAATTTTTGTTAATTTTATAAATGCGAGATTTTTATAATTCTGCAGGCTAAACCGTAGGTGATACAAATTTCTAAATATCCTTATTATTACTTAAGACGTCATTCTATGCAGCTAAAATGAGTTTAATTCGAATTTATTAATTTTTGGTAATTTTAAAAAAGAGAGATTTTTATAATTGCCAGATTAAAAATGCGAGATTTTTATAATTGCCCAGGCTAAACTGTAGGAGATACAAATTTCTAAATATGTTTATTATGGTTTCAGACGTCGTTCTATGCAGCTAATTTGAGTTTAAATCGAATTTATTAATTTTTGGTAATTTTATAAATGCGAGATTTTTATAATTCCCCAGGCTAAACCGTAGGTGATACAAATTTCTAAATGTCCTTATTATTATTTAAGACATCGTTCTATGCAGCTAAAATGAGTTTAAATCGAATTTATTAATTTTTGGTAATTTTAAAAAAGAGAGATTTTTATAATTGCCAGATTAAAAATGCGAGATTTTTATAATTGCCCAGGCTAAACTGTAGGAGATACAAATTTCTAAATATGCTTATTATGGTTTCAGACGTCGTTCTATGCAGCTAAAATGAATTTAAAACGAATTTATTAATTTTTGGTAATTTTATAAATGCGAGATTTTTATAATTCCCCAGGCTAAACCGTAGGTGATACAAATTTCTAAATGTCCTTATTATTATTTAAGACATCGTTCTATGCAGCTAAAATGAGTTTAAATCGAATTTATTAATTTTTGGTAATTTTAAAAAAGAGAGATTTTTATAATTGCCAGATTAAAAATGCGAGATTTTTATAATTGCCCAGGCTAAACTGTAGGAGATACAAATTTCTAAATATGCTTATTATGGTTTCAGACGTCGTTCTATGCAGCTAAAATGAATTTAAAACGAATTTATTAATTTTTGGTAATTTTATAAATGCGAGATTTTTATAATTCCCCAGGCTAAACCGTAGGTGATACAAATTTCTAAATGTCCTTATTATTATTTAAGACGTCGTTCTATGCAGCTAAAATGAGTTTAAATCGAAGTTATTAATTTTTGGTAATTTTAAAAAAGAGAGATTTTTATAATTGCCAGATTAAAAATGCGAGATTTTTATAATTGCCCAGGCTAAACCGTAGGAGATACAAATTTCTAAATATGCTTATTATGGTTTCAGACGTCGTTCTATGCAGCTAAAATGAATTTAAAACGAATTTATTAATTTTTGTTAATTTTATAAATGCGAGATTTTTATAATTCCCCAGGCTAAACCGTAGGTGATAAAAATTTCTAAATGTCCTTATTATTATTTAAGACGTCGTTCTATGCAGCTAAAATGAGTTTAAACCGAATTTATTAATTTTTGGTAATTTTAAAAAAGACAAATTTTTATAATTGCCAGATTAAAAATGCGAGATTTTTATAATTGCCCAGGCTAAACTGTAGGAGATACAAATTTCTAAATATGCTTATTATGGTTTCACACGTCGTTCTATGCAGCTAGAATGAATTTAAAACGAATTTATTAATTTTTGGTAATTTTATAAATGCGAGATTTTTATAATTCCCCAGGCTAAACCGTAGTTGATACAAATTTCTAAATGTCCTTATTATTACTTAAGACGTTGTTCTATGCAGCTAAAATGAGTTTAAATCGAATTTATTAATTTTTGGTAATTTTAAAAAAGACAGATTTTTATAATTGCCAGATTAAAAATGCGAGATTTTTATAATTGCCCAGGCTAAACTGTAGGAGATACAAATTTCTAAATATGCTTATTATGGTTTCAGACGTCGTTCTATGCAGCTAAAATGAATTTAAAACGAATTTATTAATTTTTGGTAATTTTATAAATGCGAGATTTTTATAATTCCCCAGGCTAAACCGTAGGTGATACAAATTTCTAAATGTCCTTATTATTATTTAAGACATCGTTCTATGCAGATGAGTTTAAATCGAATTTATTAATTTTTGGTAATTTTAAAAAAGAGAGATTTTTATAATTGCCAGATTAAAAATGCGAGATTTTTATAATTGCCCAGGCTAAACTGTAGGAGATACAAATTTCTAAATATGCTTATTATGGTTTCAGACGTCGTTCTATGCAGCTAAAATGAATTTAAAACGAATTTATTAATTTTTGGTAATTTTATAAATGCGAGATTTTTATAATTCCCCAGGCTAAACCGTAGGTGATACAAATTTCTAAATGTCCTTATTATTATTTAAGACGTCGTTCTATGCAGCTAAAATGAGTTTAAATCGAAGTTATTAATTTTTGGTAATTTTAAAAAAGAGAGATTTTTATAATTGCCAGATTAAAAATGCGAGATTTTTATAATTGCCCAGGCTAAACCGTAGGAGATACAAATTTCTAAATATGCTTATTATGGTTTCAGACGTCGTTCTATGCAGCTAAAATGAATTTAAAACGAATTTATTAATTTTTGGTAATTTTATAAATGCGAGATTTTTATAATTCCCCAGGCTAAACCGTAGGTGATAAAAATTTCTAAATGTCCTTATTATTATTTAAGACGTCGTTCTATGCAGCTAAAATGAGTTTAAACCGAATTTATTAATTTTTGGTAATTTTAAAAAAGACAAATTTTTATAATAGCCAGATAAAAAATGCGAGATTTTTATAATTGCCCAGGCTAAACTGTAGGAGATACAAATTTCTAAATATGCTTATTATGGTTTCACACGTCGTTCTATGCAGCTAGAATGAATTTAAAACGAATTTATTAATTTTTGGTAATTTTATAAATGCGAGATTTTTATAATTCCCCAGGCTAAACCGTAGGTGATACAAATTTCTAAATGTCCTTATTATTACTTAAGACGTTGTTCTATGCAGCTAAAATGAGTTTAAATCGAATTTATTAATTTTTGGTAATTTTAAAAAAGACAGATTTTTATAATTGCCAGATTAAAAATGCGAGATTTTTATAATTGCCCAGGCTAAACTGTAGGAGATACAAATTTCTAAATATGCTTATTATGGTTTCAGACGTCGTTCTATGCAGCTAAAATGAATTTAAAACGAATTTATTAATTTTTGTTGATTTTATAAATGCGAGATTTTTATAATTCTGCAGGCTAAACCGTAGGTGATACAAATTTCTAAATATCCTTATTATTACTTAAGACGTCATTCTATGCAGCTAAAATGAGTTTAATTCGAATTTATTACTTTTTGGTAATTTTAAAAAAGAGAGATTTTTATAATTGCCAGATTAAAAATGCGAGATTTTTATAATTGCCCAGGCTAAACTGTAGGAGATACAAATTTCTAAATATGTTTATTATGGTTTCAGACGTCGTTCTATGCAGCTAATTTGAGTTTAAATCGAATTTATTAATTTTTGGTAATTTTATAAATGCGAGATTTTTATAATTCCCCAGGCTAAACCGTAGGTGATAAAAATTTCTAAATGTCCTTATTATTATTTAAGACGTCGTTCTATGCAGCTAAAATGAGTTTAAGCCGAATTTATTAATTTTTGGTAATTTTAAAAAAGACAGATTTTTATAATCGCCAGATTAAAAATGCGAGATTTTTATAATTGCCCAGGCTAAACTGTAGGAGATACAAATTTCTAAATATGCTTATTATGGTTTCACACGTCGTTCTATGCAGCTGGAATGAATTTAAAACGAATTTATTAATTTTTGATAATTTTATAAATGCGAGATTTTTATAATTCCCCAGGCTAAACCGTAGGTGATACAAATTTCTAAATGTCCTTATTATTATTTAAGACGTCGTTCTATGCAGCTAAAAAGAGTTTAAATCGAAGTTATTAATTTTTGGTAATTTTAAAAAAGAGAGATTTTTATAATTGCCAGATTAAAAATGCGAGATTTTTATAATTGCCCAGGCTAAACTGTAGGAGATACAAATTTCTAAATATGCTTATTATGGTTTCAGACGTCGTTCTATGCAGCTAAAATGAATTTAAAACGAATTTATTAATTTTTGGTAATTTTATAAATGCGAGATTTTTATAATTCTGCAGGCTAAACCGTAGGTGATACAGATTTCTAAATGTCCTTATTATTACTTATGACGTCGTTCTATACAGCTAAAATGAGTTTAAATCGAATTTATTAATTTTTGGTAATTTTAAAAAAGACAGATTTTTATAATTGCCAGATTAAAAATGCGAGATTTTTATAATTGCCCAGGCTAAACTGTAGGAGATACAAATTTCGAAATATGCTTATTATGGTTTCAGACGTCGTTCTATGCAGCTAAAATGAATTTAAAACGAATTTATTAATTTTTGGTAATTTTATAAATGCGAGATTTTTATAATTCCCCAGGCTAAACCGTAGGTGATACAAATTTCTAAATGTCCTTATTATTACTTAAGACGTCGTTCTATGCAGCTAAAATGAGTTTAAATCGAATTTACTAATTTTTGGTAATTTTAAAAAAGACAGATTTTTATAATTGCCAGATTAAAAATGCGAGATTTTTATAATTGCCCAGGCTAAACTGTAGGAGATACAAATTTCTAAATATACTTATTATGGTTTCAGTCGTCGTTCTATACAGCTAAAATGAATTTAAATCGAATTTATTAATTTTTGGTAATTTTATAAATGCCAGATTTTTATAATTCCCCAGGCTAAACCGTAGATGATAAAAATTTCTAAATGTCCTTATTATTATTTAAGACGTCGTTCTATGCAGCTAAAATGAGTTTAAGCCGAATTTATTTATTTTTGGTAATTTTAAAAAAGAGAGATTTTTATTATTGCCAGATTAAAAATTGGAGATTTTTATAATTGCCCAGGCTAAACTGTAGGAGATACAAATTTCTAAATATGCTTATTATGGTTTCACACGTCGTTCTATGCAGCTAGAATGAATTTAAAACGAATTTATTAATTTTTGGTAATTTTATAAATGCGAGATTTTTATAATTCCCCAGGCTATAAACCGTAGGTGATAAAAATTTCTAAATGTCCTTATTATTATTTAAGACGTCGTTCTATGCAGCTAAAATGAGTTTAAGCCGAATTTATTAATTTTTGGTAATTTTAAAAAAGACAGATTTTTATAATTGCCAGATTAAAAATGCGAGATTTTTATAATTGCCCAGGCTAAACTGTAGGAGATACAAATTTCTAAATATGCTTATTATGGTTTCAGACGTCGTTCTATGCAGCTAAAATGAATTTAAAACGAATTTATTAATTTTTGGTAATTTTATAAATGCGAGATTTTTATAATTCTGCAGGCTAAACCGTAGGTGATACAAATTTCTAAATGTCCTTATTATTACTTATGACGTCGTTCTATACAGCTAAAATGAGTTTAAATCGAATTTATTAATTTTTGGTAATTTTAAAAAAGAGAGATTTTTATTATTGCCAGATTAAAAATACGAGATTTTTATAATTGCCCAGGCTAAACTGTAGGAGATACAAATTTCTAAATATGCTTATTATGGTTTCACACGTCGTTCTATGCAGCTAGAATGAATTTAAAACGAATTTATTAATTTTTGGTAATTTTATAAATGCGAGATTTTTATAATTCCCCAGGCTAAACCGTAGGTGATACAAATTTCTAAATGTCCTTATTATTATTTAAGACATCGTTCTATGCAGCTAAAATGAGTTTAAATCGAATTTATTAATTTTTGGTAATTTTAAAAAAGAGAGATTTTTATAATTGCCATATTAAAAATGCGAGATTTTTATAATTGCCCAGGCTAAACTGTAGGAGATACAAATTTCTAAATATGCTTATT
This sequence comes from Melanotus villosus, assembly GCA_963082815.1. NCBI lineage: Eukaryota > Metazoa > Arthropoda > Insecta > Coleoptera > Elateridae > Melanotus > Melanotus villosus. Next base: position 122,102 of record CAUJBP010000053.1, read on the forward strand.
ATGGTTTCAGACGTCGTTCTATGCAGCTAAAATGAATTTAAAACGAATTTATTAATTTTTGATAATTTTATAAATGCGAGATTTTTATAATTCCCCAGGCTAAACCGTAGGTGATACAAATTTCTAAATGTCCTTATTATTATTTAAGACGTCGTTCTATGCAGCTAAAATGAGTTTAAATCGAAGTTATTAATTTTTGGTAATTTTAAAAAAGAGAGATTTTTATAATTGCCAGATTAAAAATGCGAGATTTTTATAATTGCCCAGGCTAAACTGTAGGAGATACAAATTTCTAAATATGCTTATTATGGTTTCAGACGTCGTTCTATGCAGCTAAAATGAATTTAAAACGAATGTATTAATTTTTGGTATTTTTATTAATGCGAGATTTTTATAATTCTGCAGGCTAAACCGTAGGTGATACAGATTTCTAAATGTCCTTATTATTACTTATGACGTCGTTCTATACAGCTAAAATGAGTTTAAATCGAATTTATTAATTTTTGGTAATTTTATAAATGCGAGATTTTTATAATTCCCCAGGCTAAACCGTAGGTGATACAAATTTCTAAATGTCCTTATTATTATTTAAGACATCGTTCTATGCAGCTAAAATGAGTTTAAATCGAATTTATTAATTTTTGGTAATTTTAAAAAAGAGAGATTTTTATTATTGCCAGATTAAAAATGCGAGATTTTTATAATTGCCCAGGCTAAACTGTAGGAGATACAAATTTCTAAATATGCTTATTATGGTTTCAGACGTCGTTCTATGCAGCTAAAATGAATTTAAAACGAATTTATTAATTTTTGGTAATTTTATAAATGCGAGATTTTTATAATTCCCCAGGCTAAACCGTAGGTGATACAAATTTCTAAATGTCCTTATTATTATTTAAGACGTCGTTCTATGCAGCTAAAATGAGTTTAAATCGAAGTTATTAATTTTTGGTAATTTTAAAAAAGAGAGATTTTTATAATTGCCAGATTAAAAATGCGAGATTTTTATAATTGCCCAGGCTAAACCGTAGGAGATACAAATTTCTAAATATGCTTATTATGGTTTCAGACGTCGTTCTATGCAGCTAAAATGAATTTAAAACGAATTTATTAATTTTTGGTAATTTTATAAATGCGAGATTTTTATAATTCCCCAGGCTAAACCGTAGGTGATAAAAATTACTAAATGTCCTTATTATTATTTAAGACGTCGTTCTATGCAGCTAAAATGAGTTTAAACCGAATTTATTAATTTTTGGTAATTTTAAAAAAGACAAATTTTTATAATTGCCAGATTAAAAATGCGAGATTTTTATAATTGCCCAGGCTAAACTGTAGGAGATACAAATTTCTAAATATGCTTATTATGGTTTCACACGTCGTTCTATGCAGCTAGAATGAATTTAAAACGAATTTATTAATTTTTGGTAATTTTATAAATGCGAGATTTTTATAATTCCCCAGGCTAAACCGTAGGTGATACAAATTTCTAAATGTCCTTATTATTACTTAAGACGTTGTTCTATGCAGCTAAAATGAGTTTAAATCGAATTTATTAATTTTTGGTAATTTTAAAAAAGACAGATTTTTATAATTGCCAGATTAAAAATGCGAGTTTTTTATAATTGCCCAGGCTAAACTGTAGGAGATACAAATTTCTAAATATGCTTATTATGGTTTCAGACGTCGTTCTATGCAGCTAAAATGAATTTAAAACGAATTTATTAATTTTTGTTAATTTTATAAATGCGAGATTTTTATAATTCTGCAGGCTAAACCGTAGGTGATACAAATTTCTAAATATCCTTATTATTACTTAAGACGTCATTCTATGCAGCTAAAATGAGTTTAATTCGAATTTATTAATTTTTGGTAATTTTAAAAAAGAGAGATTTTTATAATTGCCAGATTAAAAATGCGAGATTTTTATAATTGCCCAGGCTAAACTGTAGGAGATACAAATTTCTAAATATGTTTATTATGGTTTCAGACGTCGTTCTATGCAGCTAATTTGAGTTTAAATCGAATTTATTAATTTTTGGTAATTTTATAAATGCGAGATTTTTATAATTCCCCAGGCTAAACCGTAGGTGATAAAAATTTCTAAATGTCCTTATTATTATTTAAGACGTCGTTCTATGCAGCTAAAATGAGTTTAAGGCGAATTTATTAATTTTTGGTAATTTTAAAAAAGACAAATTTTTATAATTGCCAGATTAAAAATGCGAGATTTTTATAATTGCCCAGGCTAAACTGTAGGAGATACAAATTTCTAAATATGCTTATTATGGTTTCACACATCGTTCTATGCAGCTAGAATGAATTTAAAACGAATTTATTAATTTTTGATAATTTTATAAATGCGAGATTTTTATAATTCCCCAGGCTAAACCGTAGGTGATACAAATTTCTAAATGTCCTTATTATTATTTAAGACGTCGTTCTATGCAGCTAAAAAGAGTTTAAATCGAAGTTATTAATTTTTGGTAATTTTAAAAAAGAGAGATTTTTATAATTGCCAGATTAAAAATGCGAGATTTTTATAATTGCCCAGGCTAAACTGTAGGAGATACAAATTTCTAAATATGCTTATTATGGTTTCAGACGTCGTTCTATGCAGCTAAAATGAATTTAAAACGAATTTATTAATTTTTGGTAATTTTATAAATGCGAGATTTTTATAATTCTGCAGGCTAAACCGTAGGTGATACAGATTTCTAAATGTCCTTATTATTACTTATGACGTCGTTCTATACAGCTAAAATGAGTTTAAATCGAATTTATTAATTTTTGGTAATTTTAAAAAAGAGAGATTTTTATTATTGCCATATTAAAAATACGAGATTTTTATAATTGCCCAGGCTAAACTGTAGGAGATACAAATTTCTAAATATGCTTATTATGGTTTCACACGTCGTTCTATGCAGCTAGAATGAATTTAAAACGAATTTATTAATTTTTGGTAATTTTATAAATGCGAGATTTTTATAATTCCCCAGGCTAAACCGTAGGTGATACAAATTTCTAAATGTCCTTATTATTATTTAAGACATCGTTCTATGCAGCTAAAATGAGTTTAAATCGAATTTATTAATTTTTGGTAATTTTAAAAAAGAGAGATTTTTATAATTGCCATATTAAAAATGCGAGATTTTTATAATTGCCCAGGCTAAACTGTAGGAGATACAAATTTCTAAATATGCTTATTATGGTTTCAGACGTCGTTCTATGCAGCTAAAATGAATTTAAAACGAATTTATTAATTTTTGGTAATTTTATAAATGCGAGATTTTTATAATTCCCCAGGCTAAACCGTAGGTGATACAAATTTCTAAATGTCCTTATTATTATTTAAGACGTCGTTCTATGCAGCTAAAATGAGTTTAAATCGAAGTTATTAATTTTTGGTAATTTTAAAAAAGAGAGATTTTTATAATTGCCAGATTTAAAATGCGAGATTTTTATAATTGCCCAGGCTAAACTGTAGGAGATACAAATTTCTAAATATGCTTATTATGGTTTCAGACGTCGTTCTATGCAGCTAAAATGAATTTAAAACGAATGTATTAATTTTTGGTATTTTTATAAATGCGAGATTTTTATAATTCTGCAGGCTAAACCGTAGTTGATACAGATTTCTAAATGTCCTTATTATTACTTATGACGTCGTTCTATACAGCTAAAATGAGTTTAAAACGAATTTATTAATTTTTGGTAATTTTAAAAAAGACAGATTTTTATAATTGCCAGATTAAAAATGCGAGATTTTTATAATTGCCCAGGCTAAACTGTAGGAGATACAAATTTCTAAATATGCTTATTATGGTTTCAGACGTCGTTCTATGCAGCTAAAATGAATTTAAAACGAATTTATTAATTTTTGGTAATTTTATAAATGCGAGATTTTTATAATTCTGCAGGCTAAACCGTAGGTGCTACAAATTTCTAAATGTCCTTATTATTACTTAAGACGTCGTTCTATGCAGCTAAAATGAGTTTAAGCCGAATTTATTTATTTTTGGTAATTTTAAAAAAGAGAGATTTTTATAATTGCCAGATTAAAAATGCGAGATTTTTATAATTGCCCAGGCTAAACTGTAGGAGATACAAATTTCTAAATATGCTTATTATGGTTTCAGACGTCGTTCTATGCAGCTAAAATGAATTTAAAACGAATTTATTAATTTTTGGTAATTTTATAAATGCGAGATTTTTATAATTCCCCAGGCTAAACCGTAGGTGATACAAATTTCTAAATGTCCTTATTATTATTTAAGACATCGTTCTATCCAGCTAAAATGAGTTTAAATCGAATTTATTAATTTTTGGTAATTTTAAAAAAGAGAGATTTTTATAATTGCCAGATTAAAAATGCGAGATTTTTATAATTGCCCAGGCTAAACTGTAGGAGATACAAATTTCTAAATATGCTTATTATGGTTTCAGACGTCGTTCTATGCAGCTAAAATGAATTTAAAACGAATTTATTAATTTTTGGTAATTTTATAAATGCGAGATTTTTATAATTCCCCAGGCTAAACCGTAGGTGATACAAATTTGTAAATGTCCTTATTATTATTTAAGACGTCGTTCTATGCAGCTAAAATGAGTTTAAATCGAAGTTATTAATTTTTGGTAATTTTAAAAAAGAGAGATTTTTATAATTGCCAGATTAAAAATGCGAGATTTTTATAATTGCCCAGGCTAAACTGTAGGAGATACAAATTTCTAAATATGCTTATTATGGTTTCAGACGTCGTTCTATGCAGCTAAAATGAATTTAAAACGAATTTATTAATTTTTGTTAATTTTATAAATGCGAGATTTTTATAATTCTGCAGGCTAAACCGTAGGTGATACAAATTTCTAAATATCCTTATTATTACTTAAGACGTCGTTCTATGCAGCTAAAATTAGTTTAAATCGAATTTATTAATTTTTGGTAATTTTAAAAAAGAGAGATTTTTATAATTGCCAGATTAAAAATGCGAGATTTTTATAATTGCCCAGGCTAAACCGTAGGAGATACAAATTTCTAAATATGCTTATTATGGTTTCAGACGTCGTTCTATGCAGCTAAAATGAATTTAAAACGAATTTATTAATTTTTGGTAATTTTATAAATGCGAGATTTTTATAATTCCCCAGGCTAAACCGTAGGTGATAAAAATTTCTAAATGTCCTTATTATTATTTAAGACGTCGTTCTATGCAGCTAAAATGAGTTTAAACCGAATTTATTAATTTTTGGTAATTTTAAAAAAGACAAATTTTTATAATTGCCAGATTAAAAATGCGAGATTTTTATAATTGCCCAGGCTAAACTGTAGGAGATACAAATTTCTAAATATGCTTATTATGGTTTCACACGTCGTTCTATGCAGCTAGAATGAATTTAAAACGAATTTATTAATTTTTGGTAATTTTATAAATGCGAGATTTTTATAATTCCCCAGGCTAAACCGTAGGTGATACAAATTTCTAAATGTCCTTATTATTACTTAAGACGTTGTTCTATGCAGCTAAAATGAGTTTAAATCGAATTTATTAATTTTTGGTAATTTTAAAAAAGACAGATTTTTATAATTGCCAGATTAAAAATGCGAGTTTTTTATAATTGCCCAGGCTAAACTGTAGGAGATACAAATTTCTAAATATGCTTATTATGGTTTCAGACGTCGTTCTATGCAGCTAAAATGAATTTAAAACGAATTTATTAATTTTTGTTAATTTTATAAATGCGAGATTTTTATAATTCTGCAGGCTAAACCGTAGGTGATACAAATTTCTAAATATCCTTATTATTACTTAAGACGTCATTCTATGCAGCTAAAATGAGTTTAATTCGAATTTATTAATTTTTGGTAATTTTAAAAAAGAGAGATTTTTATAATTGCCAGATTAAAAATGCGAGATTTTTATAATTGCCCAGGCTAAACTGTAGGAGATACAAATTTCTAAATATGTTTATTATGGTTTCAGACGTCGTTCTATGCAGCTAATTTGAGTTTAAATCGAATTTATTAATTTTTGGTAATTTTATAAATGCGAGATTTTTATAATTCCCCAGGCTAAACCGTAGGTGATAAAAATTTCTAAATGTCCTTATTATTATTTAAGACGTCGTTCTATGCAGCTAAAATGAGTTTAAGGCGAATTTATTAATTTTTGGTAATTTTAAAAAAGACAAATTTTTATAATTGCCAGATTAAAAATGCGAGATTTTTATAATTGCCCAGGCTAAACTGTAGGAGATACAAATTTCTAAATATGCTTATTATGGTTTCACACGTCGTTCTATGCAGCTAGAATGAATTTAAAACGAATTTATTAATTTTTGATAATTTTATAAATGCGAGATTTTTATAATTCCCCAGGCTAAACCGTAGGTGATACAAATTTCTAAATGTCCTTATTATTATTTAAGACGTCGTTCTATGCAGCTAAAAAGAGTTTAAATCGAAGTTATTAATTTTTGGTAATTTTAAAAAAGAGAGATTTTTATAATTGCCAGATTAAAAATGCGAGATTTTTATAATTGCCCAGGCTAAACTGTAGGAGATACAAATTTCTAAATATGCTTATTATGGTTTCAGACGTCGTTCTATGCAGCTAAAATGAATTTAAAACGAATTTATTAATTTTTGGTAATTTTATAAATGCGAGATTTTTATAATTCTGCAGGCTAAACCGTAGGTGATACAGATTTCTAAATGTCCTTATTATTACTTATGACGTCGTTCTATACAGCTAAAATGAGTTTAAATCGAATTTATTAATTTTTGGTAATTTTAAAAAAGACAGATTTTTATAATTGCCAGATTAAAAATGCGAGATTTTTATAATTGCCCAGGCTAAACTGTAGGAGATACAAATTTCGAAATATGCTTATTATGGTTTCAGACGTCGTTCTATGCAGCTAAAATGAATTTAAAACGAATTTATTAATTTTTGGTAATTTTATAAATGCGAGATTTTTATAATTCCCCAGGCTAAACCGTAGGTGATACAAATTTCTAAATGTCCTTATTATTACTTAAGACGTCGTTCTATGCAGCTAAAATGAGTTTAAATCGAATTTACTAATTTTTGGTAATTTTAAAAAAGACAGATTTTTATAATTGCCAGATTAAAAATGCGAGATTTTTATAATTGCCCAGGCTAAACTGTAGGAGATACAAATTTCTAAATATGCTTATTATGGTTTCAGTCGTCGTTCTATACAGCTAAAATGAATTTAAATCGAATTTATTAATTTTTGGTAATTTTATAAATGCCAGATTTTTATAATTCCCCAGGCTAAACCGTAGATGATAAAAATTTCTAAATGTCCTTATTATTATTTAAGACGTCGTTCTATGCAGCTAAAAGAGTTTAAGCCGAATTTATTTATTTTTGGTAATTTTAAAAAAGAGAGATTTTTATTATTGCCAGATTAAAAATTGGAGATTTTTATAATTGCCCAGGCTAAACTGTAGGAGATACAAATTTCTAAATATGCTTATTATGGTTTCACACGTCGTTCTATGCAGCTAGAATGAATTTAAAACGAATTTATTAATTTTTGGTAATTTTATAAATGCGAGATTTTTATAATTCCCCAGGCTATAAACCGTAGGTGATAAAAATTTCTAAATGTCCTTATTATTATTTAAGACGTCGTTCTATGCAGCTAAAATGAGTTTAAGCCGAATTTATTAATTTTTGGTAATTTTAAAAAAGACAGATTTTTATAATTGCCAGATTAAAAATGCGAGATTTTTATAATTGCCCAGGCTAAACTGTAGGAGATACAAATTTCTAAATATGCTTATTATGGTTTCAGACGTCGTTCTATGCAGCTAAAATGAATTTAAAACGAATTTATTAATTTTTGGTAATTTTATAAATGCGAGATTTTTATAATTCTGCAGGCTAAACCGTAGGTGATACAAATTTCTAAATGTCCTTATTATTACTTATGACGTCGTTCTATACAGCTAAAATGAGTTTAAATCGAATTTATTAATTTTTGGTAATTTTAAAAAAGAGAGATTTTTATTATTGCCATATTAAAAATACGAGATTTTTATAATTGCCCAGGCTAAACTGTAGGAGATACAAATTTCTAAATATGCTTATTATGGTTTCACACGTCGTTCTATGCAGCTAGAATGAATTTAAAACGAATTTATTAATTTTTGGTAATTTTATAAATGCGAGATTTTTATAATTCCCCAGGCTAAACCGTAGGTGATACAAATTTCTAAATGTCCTTATTATTATTTAAGACATCGTTCTATGCAGCTAAAATGAGTTTAAATCGAATTTATTAATTTTTGGTAATTTTAAAAAAGAGAGATTTTTATAATTGCCATATTAAAAATGCGAGATTTTTATAATTGCCCAGGCTAAACTGTAGGAGATACAAATTTCTAAATATGCTTATTATGGTTTCAGACGTCGTTCTATGCAGCTAAAATGAATTTAAAACGAATTTATTAATTTTTGGTAATTTTATAAATGCGAGATTTTTATAATTCCCCAGGCTAAACCGTAGGTGATACAAATTTCTAAATGTCCTTATTATTATTTAAGACGTCGTTCTATGCAGCTAAAATGAGTTTAAATCGAAGTTATTAATTTTTGGTAATTTTAAAAAAGAGAGATTTTTATAATTGCCAGATTTAAAATGCGAGATTTTTATAATTGCCCAGGCTAAACTGTAGGAGATACAAATTTCTAAATATGCTTATTATGGTTTCAGACGTCGTTCTATGCAGCTAAAATGAATTTAAAACGAATGTATTAATTTTTGGTATTTTTATAAATGCGAGATTTTTATAATTCTGCAGGCTAAACCGTAGTTGATACAGATTTCTAAATGTCCTTATTATTACTTATGACGTCGTTCTATACAGCTAAAATGAGTTTAAAACGAATTTATTAATTTTTGGTAATTTTAAAAAAGACAGATTTTTATAATTGCCAGATTAAAAATGCGAGATTTTTATAATTGCCCAGGCTAAACTGTAGGAGATACAAATTTCTAAATATGCTTATTATGGTTTCAGACGTCGTTCTATGCAGCTAAAATGAATTTAAAACGAATTTATTAATTTTTGGTAATTTTATAAATGCGAGATTTTTATAATTCTGCAGGCTAAACCGTAGGTGCTACAAATTTCTAAATGTCCTTATTATTACTTAAGACGTCGTTCTATGCAGCTAAAATGAGTTTAAGCCGAATTTATTTATTTTTGGTAATTTTAAAAAAGAGAGATTTTTATAATTGCCAGATTAAAAATGCGAGATTTTTATAATTGCCCAGGCTAAACTGTAGGAGATACAAATTTCTAAATATGCTTATTATGGTTTCAGACGTCGTTCTATGCAGCTAAAATGAATTTAAAACGAATTTATTAATTTTTGGTAATTTTATAAATGCGAGATTTTTATAATTCCCCAGGCTAAACCGTAGGTGATACAAATTTCTAAATGTCCTTATTATTATTTAAGACATCGTTCTATCCAGCTAAAATGAGTTTAAATCGAATTTATTAATTTTTGGTAATTTTAAAAAAGAGAGATTTTTATAATTGCCAGATTAAAAATGCGAGATTTTTATAATTGCCCAGGCTAAACTGTAGGAGATACAAATTTCTAAATATGCTTATTATGGTTTCAGACGTCGTTCTATGCAGCTAAAATGAATTTAAAACGAATTTATTAATTTTTGGTAATTTTATAAATGCGAGATTTTTATAATTCCCCAGGCTAAACCGTAGGTGATACAAATTTGTAAATGTCCTTATTATTATTTAAGACGTCGTTCTATGCAGCTAAAATGAGTTTAAATCGAAGTTATTAATTTTTGGTAATTTTAAAAAAGAGAGATTTTTATAATTGCCAGATTAAAAATGCGAGATTTTTATAATTGCCCAGGCTAAACTGTAGGAGATACAAATTTCTAAATATGCTTATTATGGTTTCAGACGTCGTTCTATGCAGCTAAAATGAATTTAAAACGAATTTATTAATTTTTGTTAATTTTATAAATGCGAGATTTTTATAATTCTGCAGGCTAAACCGTAGGTGATACAAATTTCTAAATATCCTTATTATTACTTAAGACGTCGTTCTATGCAGCTAAAATTAGTTTAAATCGAATTTATTAATTTTTGGTAATTTTAAAAAAGAGAGATTTTTATAATTGCCAGATTAAAAATGCGAGATTTTTATAATTGCCCAGGCTAAACTGTAGGAGATACAAATTTCTAAATATGTTTATTATGGTTTCAACCGTCGTTCTATGCAGCTAAAATGAGTTTAAATCGAATTTATTAATTTTTGGTAATTTTATAAATGCGAGATTTTTATAATTCCCCAGGCTAAACCGTAGGTGATAAAAATTTCTAAATGTCCTTATTATTATTTAAGACGTCGTTCTATGCAGCTAAAATGAGTTTAAGCCGAATTTATTAATTTTTGGTAATTTTAAAAAAGACAGATTTTTATAATCGCCAGATTAAAAATGCGAGATTTTTATAATTGCCCAGGCTAAACTGTAGGAGATACAAATTTCTAAATATGCTTATTATGGTTTCAGACGTCGTTCTATGCAGCTAAAATGAATTTAAAACGACTTTATTAATTTTTGGTAATTTTATAAATGCGAGATTTTTATAATTCTGCAGGCTAAACCGTAGGTGATACAAATTTCTAAATGTCCTTATTATTATTTAAGACATCGTTCTATGCAGCTAAAATGAGTTTAAATCGAATTTATTAATTTTTGTTAATTTTAAAAAAGAGAGATTTTTATAATTGCCATATTAAAAATGCGAGATTTTTATAATTGCCCAGGCTAAACTGTAGGAGATACAAATTTCTAAATATGCTTATTATGGTTTCAGACGTCGTTCTATGCAGCTAAAATGAATTTAAAACGAATTTATTAATTTTTGGTAATTTTATAAATGCGAGATTTTTATAATTCCCCAGGCTAAACCGTAGGTGATACAAATTTCTAAATGTCCTTATTATTATTTAAGACGTCGTTCTATGCAGCTAAAATGAGTTTAAATCGAAGTTATTAATTTTTGGTAATTTTAAAAAAGAGAGATTTTTATAATTGCCAGATTAAAAATGCGAGATTTTTATAATTGCCCAGGCTAAACTGTAGGAGATACAAATTTCTAAATATGCTTATTATGGTTTCAGACGTCGTTCTATACAGCTAAAATGAATTTAAAACGAATGTATTAATTTTTGGTAATTTTATAAATGCGAGATTTTTATAATTCTGCAGGCTAAACCGTAGGTGATACAGATTTCTAAATGTCCTTATTATTACTTATGACGTCGTTCTATACAGGTAAAATGAGTTTAAATCGAATTTATTAATTTTTGGTAATTTTAAAAAAGACAGATTTTTATAATTGCCAGATTAAAAATGCGAGATTTTTATAATTGCCCAGGCTAAACTGTAGGAGATACAAATTTCTAAATATGCTTATTATGGTTTTAGACGTCGTTCTATGCAGCTAAAATGAATTTAAAACGAATTTATTAATTTTTGGTAATTTTATAAATGCGAGGTTTTATAATTCTGCAGGCTAAACCGTAGGTGATACAAATTTCTAAATGTCCTTATTATTACTTAAGACGTCGTTCTATGCAGCTAAAATGAGTTTAAGCCGAATTTATTTATTTTTGGTAATTTTAAAAAAGAGAGATTTTTATAATTGCCAGATTAAAAATGCGAGATTTTTATAATTGCCCAGGCTAAACTGTAGGAGATACAAATTTCTAAATATGCTTATTATGGTTTCAGACGTCGTTCTATGCAGCTAAAATGAATTTAAAACGAATTTATTAATTTTTGGTAATTTTATAAATGCGAGATTTTTATAATTCCCCAGGCTAAACCGTAGGTGATACAAATTTCTAAATGTCCTTATTATTATTTAAGACATCGTTCTATGCAGCTAAAATGAGTTTAAATCGAATTTATTAATTTTTGGTAATTTTAAAAAAGAGAGATTTTTATAATTGCCAGATTTAAAATGCGAGATTTTTATAATTGCCCAGGCTAAACTGTAGGAGATACAAATTTCTAAATATGCTTATTATGGTTTCAGACGTCGTTCTATGCAGCTAAAATGAATTTAAAACGAATGTATTAATTTTTGGTATTTTTATAAATGCGAGATTTTTATAATTCTGCAGGCTAAACCGTAGTTGATACAGATTTCTAAATGTCCTTATTATTACTTATGACGTCGTTCTATACAGCTAAAATGAGTTTAAAACGAATTTATTAATTTTTGGTAATTTTAAAAAAGACAGATTTTTATAATTGCCAGATTAAAAATGCGAGATTTTTATAATTGCCCAGGCTAAACTGTAGGAGATACAAATTTCTAAATATGCTTATTATGGTTTCAGACGTCGTTCTATGCAGCTAAAATGAATTTAAAACGAATTTATTAATTTTTGGTAATTTTATAAATGCGAGATTTTTATAATTCTGCAGGCTAAACCGTAGGTGATACAAATTTCTAAATGTCCTTATTATTACTTAAGACGTCGTTCTATGCAGCTAAAATGAGTTTAAGCCGAATTTATTTATTTTTGGTAATTTTAAAAAAGAGAGATTTTTATAATTGCCAGATTAAAAATGCGAGATTTTTATAATTGCCCAGGCTAAACTGTAGGAGATACAAATTTCTAAATATGCTTATTATGGTTTCAGACGTCGTTCTATGCAGCTAAAATGAATTTAAAACGAATTTATTAATTTTTGGTAATTTTATAAATGCGAGATTTTTATAATTCCCCAGGCTAAACCGTAGGTGATACAAATTTCTAAATGTCCTTATTATTATTTAAGACATCGTTCTATCCAGCTAAAATGAGTTTAAATCGAATTTATTAATTTTTGGTAATTTTAAAAAAGAGAGATTTTTATAATTGCCAGATTAAAAATGCGAGATTTTTATAATTGCCCAGGCTAAACTGTAGGAGATACAAATTTCTAAATATGCTTATTATGGTTTCAGACGTCGTTCTATGCAGCTAAAATGAATTTAAAACGAATTTATTAATTTTTGGTAATTTTATAAATGCGAGATTTTTATAATTCCCCAGGCTAAACCGTAGGTGATACAAATTTGTAAATGTCCTTATTATTATTTAAGACGTCGTTCTATGCAGCTAAAATGAGTTTAAATCGAAGTTATTAATTTTTGGTAATTTTAAAAAAGAGAGATTTTTATAATTGCCAGATTAAAAATGCGAGATTTTTATAATTGCCCAGGCTAAACTGTAGGAGATACAAATTTCTAAATATGCTTATTATGGTTTCAGACGTCGTTCTATACAGCTAAAATGAATTTAAAACGAATGTATTAATTTTTGGTAATTTTATAAATGCGAGATTTTTATAATTCTGCAGGCTAAACCGTAGGTGATACAGATTTCTAAATGTCCTTATTATTACTTATGACGTCGTTCTATACAGGTAAAATGAGTTTAAATCGAATTTATTAATTTTTGGTAATTTTAAAAAAGACAGATTTTTATAATTGCCAGATTAAAAATGCGAGATTTTTATAATTGCCCAGGCTAAACTGTAGGAGATACAAATTTCTAAATATGCTTATTATGGTTTTAGACGTCGTTCTATGCAGCTAAAATGAATTTAAAACGAATTTATTAATTTTTGGTAATTTTATAAATGCGAGGTTTTATAATTCTGCAGGCTAAACCGTAGGTGATACAAATTTCTAAATGTCCTTATTATTACTTAAGACGTCGTTCTATGCAGCTAAAATGAGTTTAAGCCGAATTTATTTATTTTTGGTAATTTTAAAAAAGAGAGATTTTTATAATTGCCAGATTAAAAATGCGAGATTTTTATAATTGCCCAGGCTAAACTGTAGGAGATACAAATTTCTAAATATGCTTATTATGGTTTCAGACGTCGTTCTATGCAGCTAAAATGAATTTAAAACGAATTTATTAATTTTTGGTAATTTTATAAATGCGAGATTTTTATAATTCCCCAGGCTAAACCGTAGGTGATACAAATTTCTAAATGTCCTTATTATTATTTAAGACATCGTTCTATGCAGCTAAAATGAGTTTAAATCGAATTTATTAATTTTTGGTAATTTTAAAAAAGAGAGATTTTTATAATTGCCAGATTTAAAATGCGAGATTTTTATAATTGCCCAGGCTAAACTGTAGGAGATACAAATTTCTAAATATGCTTATTATGGTTTCAGACGTCGTTCTATGCAGCTAAAATGAATTTAAAACGAATGTATTAATTTTTGGTATTTTTATAAATGCGAGATTTTTATAATTCTGCAGGCTAAACCGTAGTTGATACAGATTTCTAAATGTCCTTATTATTACTTATGACGTCGTTCTATACAGCTAAAATGAGTTTAAAACGAATTTATTAATTTTTGGTAATTTTAAAAAAGACAGATTTTTATAATTGCCAGATTAAAAATGCGAGATTTTTATAATTGCCCAGGCTAAACTGTAGGAGATACAAATTTCTAAATATGCTTATTATGGTTTCAGACGTCGTTCTATGCAGCTAAAATGAATTTAAAACGAATTTATTAATTTTTGGTAATTTTATAAATGCGAGATTTTTATAATTCTGCAGGCTAAACCGTAGTTGATACAGATTTCTAAATGTCCTTATTATTACTTATGACGTCGTTCTATACAGCTAAAATGAGTTTAAAACGAATTTATTAATTTTTGGTAATTTTAAAAAAGACAGATTTTTATAATTGCCAGATTAAAAATGCGAGATTTTTATAATTGCCCAGGCTAAACTGTAGGAGATACAAATTTCTAAATATGCTTATTATGGTTTCAGACGTCGTTCTATGCAGCTAAAATGAATTTAAAACGAATTTATTAATTTTTGGTAATTTTATAAATGCGAGATTTTTATAATTCCCCAGGCTAAACCGTAGGTGATACAAATTTGTAAATGTCCTTATTATTATTTAAGACGTCGTTCTATGCAGCTAAAATGAGTTTAAATCGAAGTTATTAATTTTTGGTAATTTTAAAAAAGAGAGATTTTTATAATTGCCAGATTAAAAATGCGAGATTTTTATAATTGCCCAGGCTAAACTGTAGGAGATACAAATTTCTAAATATGCTTATTATGGTTTCAGACGTCGTTCTATGCAGCTAAAATGAATTTAAAACGAATTTATTAATTTTTGTTAATTTTATAAATGCGAGATTTTTATAATTCTGCAGGCTAAACCGTAGGTGATACAAATTTCTAAATATCCTTATTATTACTTAAGACGTCGTTCTATGCAGCTAAAATTAGTTTAAATCGAATTTATTAATTTTTGGTAATTTTAAAAAAGAGAGATTTTTATAATTGCCAGATTAAAAATGCGAGATTTTTATAATTGCCCAGGCTAAACTGTAGGAGATACAAATTTCTAAATATGTTTATTATGGTTTCAACCGTCGTTCTATGCAGCTAAAATGAGTTTAAATCGAATTTATTAATTTTTGGTAATTTTATAAATGCGAGATTTTTATAATTCCCCAGGCTAAACCGTAGGTGATAAAAATTTCTAAATGTCCTTATTATTATTTAAGACGTCGTTCTATGCAGCTAAAATGAGTTTAAGCCGAATTTATTAATTTTTGGTAATTTTAAAAAAGACAGATTTTTATAATCGCCAGATTAAAAATGCGAGATTTTTATAATTGCCCAGGCTAAACTGTAGGAGATACAAATTTCTAAATATGCTTATTATGGTTTCAGACGTCGTTCTATGCAGCTAAAATGAATTTAAAACGACTTTATTAATTTTTGGTAATTTTATAAATGCGAGATTTTTATAATTCTGCAGGCTAAACCGTAGGTGATACAAATTTCTAAATGTCCTTATTATTATTTAAGACATCGTTCTATGCAGCTAAAATGAGTTTAAATCGAATTTATTAATTTTTGTTAATTTTAAAAAAGAGAGATTTTTATAATTGCCATATTAAAAATGCGAGATTTTTATAATTGCCCAGGCTAAACTGTAGGAGATACAAATTTCTAAATATGCTTATTATGGTTTCAGACGTCGTTCTATACAGCTAAAATGAATTTAAAACGAATGTATTAATTTTTGGTAATTTTATAAATGCGAGATTTTTATAATTCTGCAGGCTAAACCGTAGGTGATACAGATTTCTAAATGTCCTTATTATTACTTATGACGTCGTTCTATACAGGTAAAATGAGTTTAAATCGAATTTATTAATTTTTGGTAATTTTAAAAAAGACAGATTTTTATAATTGCCAGATTAAAAATGCGAGATTTTTATAATTGCCCAGGCTAAACTGTAGGAGATACAAATTTCTAAATATGCTTATTATGGTTTCAGACGTCGTTCTATGCAGCTAAAATGAATTTAAAACGAATGTATTAATTTTTGGTATTTTTATAAATGCGAGATTTTTATAATTCTGCAGGCTAAACCGTAGTTGATACAGATTTCTAAATGTCCTTATTATTACTTATGACGTCGTTCTATACAGCTAAAATGAGTTTAAAACGAATTTATTAATTTTTGGTAATTTTAAAAAAGACAGATTTTTATAATTGCCAGATTAAAAATGCGAGATTTTTATAATTGCCCAGGCTAAACTGTAGGAGATACAAATTTCTAAATATGCTTATTATGGTTTCAGACGTCGTTCTATGCAGCTAAAATGAATTTAAAACGAATTTATTAATTTTTGGTAATTTTATAAATGCGAGATTTTTATAATTCTGCAGGCTAAACCGTAGGTGATACAAATTTCTAAATGTCCTTATTATTACTTAAGACGTCGTTCTATGCAGCTAAAATGAGTTTAAGCCGAATTTATTTATTTTTGGTAATTTTAAAAAAGAGAGATTTTTATAATTGCCAGATTAAAAATGCGAGATTTTTATAATTGCCCAGGCTAAACTGTAGGAGATACAAATTTCTAAATATGCTTATTATGGTTTCAGACGTCGTTCTATGCAGCTAAAATGAATTTAAAACGAATTTATTAATTTTTGGTAATTTTATAAATGCGAGATTTTTATAATTCCCCAGGCTAAACCGTAGGTGATACAAATTTCTAAATGTCCTTATTATTATTTAAGACATCGTTCTATCCAGCTAAAATGAGTTTAAATCGAATTTATTAATTTTTGGTAATTTTAAAAAAGAGAGATTTTTATAATTGCCAGATTAAAAATGCGAGATTTTTATAATTGCCCAGGCTAAACTGTAGGAGATACAAATTTCTAAATATGCTTATTATGGTTTCAGACGTCGTTCTATGCAGCTAAAATGAATTTAAAACGAATTTATTAATTTTTGGTAATTTTATAAATGCGAGATTTTTATAATTCCCCAGGCTAAACCGTAGGTGATACAAATTTGTAAATGTCCTTATTATTATTTAAGACGTCGTTCTATGCAGCTAAAATGAGTTTAAATCGAAGTTATTAATTTTTGGTAATTTTAAAAAAGAGAGATTTTTATAATTGCCAGATTAAAAATGCGAGATTTTTATAATTGCCCAGGCTAAACTGTAGGAGATACAAATTTCTAAATATGCTTATTATGGTTTCAGACGTCGTTCTATGCAGCTAAAATGAATTTAAAACGAATTTATTAATTTTTGTTAATTTTATAAATGCGAGATTTTTATAATTCTGCAGGCTAAACCGTAGGTGATACAAATTTCTAAATATCCTTATTATTACTTAAGACGTCGTTCTATGCAGCTAAAATTAGTTTAAATCGAATTTATTAATTTTTGGTAATTTTAAAAAAGAGAGATTTTTATAATTGCCAGATTAAAAATGCGAGATTTTTATAATTGCCCAGGCTAAACTGTAGGAGATACAAATTTCTAAATATGTTTATTATGGTTTCAACCGTCGTTCTATGCAGCTAAAATGAGTTTAAATCGAATTTATTAATTTTTGGTAATTTTATAAATGCGAGATTTTTATAATTCCCCAGGCTAAACCGTAGGTGATAAAAATTTCTAAATGTCCTTATTATTATTTAAGACGTCGTTCTATGCAGCTAAAATGAGTTTAAGCCGAATTTATTAATTTTTGGTAATTTTAAAAAAGACAGATTTTTATAATCGCCAGATTAAAAATGCGAGATTTTTATAATTGCCCAGGCTAAACTGTAGGAGATACAAATTTCTAAATATGCTTATTATGGTTTCAGACGTCGTTCTATGCAGCTAAAATGAATTTAAAACGACTTTATTAATTTTTGGTAATTTTATAAATGCGAGATTTTTATAATTCTGCAGGCTAAACCGTAGGTGATACAAATTTCTAAATGTCCTTATTATTATTTAAGACATCGTTCTATGCAGCTAAAATGAGTTTAAATCGAATTTATTAATTTTTGTTAATTTTAAAAAAGAGAGATTTTTATAATTGCCATATTAAAAATGCGAGATTTTTATAATTGCCCAGGCTAAACTGTAGGAGATACAAATTTCTAAATATGCTTATTATGGTTTCAGACGTCGTTCTATGCAGCTAAAATGAATTTAAAACGAATTTATTAATTTTTGGTAATTTTATAAATGCGAGATTTTTATAATTCCCCAGGCTAAACCGTAGGTGATACAAATTTCTAAATGTCCTTATTATTATTTAAGACGTCGTTCTATGCAGCTAAAATGAGTTTAAATCGAAGTTATTAATTTTTGGTAATTTTAAAAAAGAGAGATTTTTATAATTGCCAGATTAAAAATGCGAGATTTTTATAATTGCCCAGGCTAAACTGTAGGAGATACAAATTTCTAAATATGCTTATTATGGTTTCAGACGTCGTTCTATACAGCTAAAATGAATTTAAAACGAATGTATTAATTTTTGGTAATTTTATAAATGCGAGATTTTTATAATTCTGCAGGCTAAACCGTAGGTGATACAGATTTCTAAATGTCCTTATTATTACTTATGACGTCGTTCTATACAGGTAAAATGAGTTTAAATCGAATTTATTAATTTTTGGTAATTTTAAAAAAGACAGATTTTTATAATTGCCAGATTAAAAATGCGAGATTTTTATAATTGCCCAGGCTAAACTGTAGGAGATACAAATTTCTAAATATGCTTATTATGGTTTTAGACGTCGTTCTATGCAGCTAAAATGAATTTAAAACGAATTTATTAATTTTTGGTAATTTTATAAATGCGAGGTTTTATAATTCTGCAGGCTAAACCGTAGGTGATACAAATTTCTAAATGTCCTTATTATTACTTAAGACGTCGTTCTATGCAGCTAAAATGAGTTTAAGCCGAATTTATTTATTTTTGGTAATTTTAAAAAAGAGAGATTTTTATAATTGCCAGATTAAAAATGCGAGATTTTTATAATTGCCCAGGCTAAACTGTAGGAGATACAAATTTCTAAATATGCTTATTATGGTTTCAGACGTCGTTCTATGCAGCTAAAATGAATTTAAAACGAATTTATTAATTTTTGGTAATTTTATAAATGCGAGATTTTTATAATTCCCCAGGCTAAACCGTAGGTGATACAAATTTCTAAATGTCCTTATTATTATTTAAGACATCGTTCTATGCAGCTAAAATGAGTTTAAATCGAATTTATTAATTTTTGGTAATTTTAAAAAAGAGAGATTTTTATAATTGCCAGATTAAAAATGCGAGATTTTTATAATTGCCCAGGCTAAACTGTAGGAGATACAAATTTCTAAATATGCTTATTATGGTTTCAGACGTCGTTCTATGCAGCTAAAATGAATTTAAAACGAATTTATTAATTTTTGGTAATTTTATAAATGCGAGATTTTTATAATTCCCCAGGCTAAACCGTAGGTGATACAAATTTCTAAATGTCCTTATTATTATTTAAGACATCGTTCTATGCAGCTAAAATGAGTTTAAATCGAATTTATTAATTTTTGGTAATTTTAAAAAAGAGAGATTTTTATAATTGCCAGATTAAAAATGCGAGATTTTTATAATTGCCCAGGCTAAACTGTAGGAGATACAAATTTCTAAATATGCTTATTATGGTTTCAGACGTCGTTCTATGCAGCTAAAATGAATTTAAAACGAATTTATTAATTTTTGGTAATTTTATAAATGCGAGATTTTTATAATTCCCCAGGCTAAACCGTAGGTGATACAAATTTCTAAATGTCCTTATTATTATTTAAGACGTCGTTCTATGCAGCTAAAATGAGTTTAAATCGAAGTTATTAATTTTTGGTAATTTTAAAAAAGAGAGATTTTTATAATTGCCAGATTAAAAATGCGAGATTTTTATAATTGCCCAGGCTAAACCGTAGGAGATACAAATTTCTAAATATGCTTATTATGGTTTCAGACGTCGTTCTATGCAGCTAAAATGAATTTAAAACGAATTTATTAATTTTTGGTAATTTTATAAATGCGAGATTTTTATAATTCCCCAGGCTAAACCGTAGGTGATAAAAATTTCTAAATGTCCTTATTATTATTTAAGACGTCGTTCTATGCAGCTAAAATGAGTTTAAACCGAATTTATTAATTTTTGGTAATTTTAAAAAAGACAAATTTTTATAATTGCCAGATTAAAAATGCGAGATTTTTATAATTGCCCAGGCTAAACTGTAGGAGATACAAATTTCTAAATATGCTTATTATGGTTTCACACGTCGTTCTATGCAGCTAGAATGAATTTAAAACGAATTTATTAATTTTTGGTAATTTTATAAATGCGAGATTTTTATAATTCCCCAGGCTAAACCGTAGGTGATACAAATTTCTAAATGTCCTTATTATTACTTAAGACGTTGTTCTATGCAGCTAAAATGAGTTTAAATCGAATTTATTAATTTTTGGTAATTTTAAAAAAGACAGATTTTTATAATTGCCAGATTAAAAATGCGAGATTTTTATAATTGCCCAGGCTAAACTGTAGGAGATACAAATTTCTAAATATGCTTATTATGGTTTCAGACGTCGTTCTATGCAGCTAAAATGAATTTAAAACGAATTTATTAATTTTTGGTAATTTTATAAATGCGAGATTTTTATAATTCCCCAGGCTAAACCGTAGGTGATACAAATTTCTAAATGTCCTTATTATTATTTAAGACATCGTTCTATGCAGCTAAAATGAGTTTAAATCGAATTTATTAATTTTTGGTAATTTTAAAAAAGAGAGATTTTTATAATTGCCAGATTAAAAATGCGAGATTTTTATAATTGCCCAGGCTAAACTGTAGGAGATACAAATTTCTAAATATGCTTATTATGGTTTCAGACGTCGTTCTATGCAGCTAAAATGAATTTAAAACGAATTTATTAATTTTTGGTAATATTATAAATGCGAGATTTTTATAATTCCCCAGGCTAAACCGTAGGTGATACAAATTTCTAAATGTCCTTATTATTATTTAAGACGTCGTTCTATGCAGCTAAAATGAGTTTAAATCGAAGTTATTAATTTTTGGTAATTATAAAAAAGAGAGATTTTTATAATTGCCAGATTAAAAATGCGAGATTTTTATAATTGCCCAGGCTAAACCGTAGGAGATACAAATTTCTAAATATGCTTATTATGGTTTCAGACGTCGTTCTATGCAGCTAAAATGAATTTAAAACGAATTTATTAATTTTTGGTAATTTTATAAATGCGAGATTTTTATAATTCCCCAGGCTAAACCGTAGGTGATAAAAATTTCTAAATGTCCTTATTATTATTTAAGACGTCGTTCTATGCAGCTAAAATGAGTTTAAACCGAATTTATTAGTTTTTGGTAATTTTAAAAAAGACAAATTTTTATAATTGCCAGATTAAAAATGCGAGATTTTTATAATTGCCCAGGCTAAACTGTAGGAGATACAAATTTCTAAATATGCTTATTATGGTTTCACACGTCGTTCTATGCAGCTAGAATGAATTTAAAACGAATTTATTAATTTTTGGTAATTTTATAAATGCGAGATTTTTATAATTCCCCAGGCTAAACCGTAGGTGATACAAATTTCTAAATGTCCTTATTATTACTTAAGACGTTGTTCTATGCAGCTAAAATGAGTTTAAATCGAATTTATTAATTTTTGGTAATTTTAAAAAAGACAGATTTTTATAATTGCCAGATTAAAAATGCGAGATTTTTATAATTGCCCAGGCTAAACTGTAGGAGATACAAATTTCTAAATATGCTTATTATGGTTTCAGACGTCGTTCTATGCAGCTAAAATGAATTTAAAACGAATTTATTAATTTTTGTTAATTTTATAAATGCGAGATTTTTATAATTCTGCAGGCTAAACCGTAGGTGATACAAATTTCTAAATATCCTTATTATTACTTAAGACGTCATTCTATGCAGCTAAAATGAGTTTAATTCGAATTTATTAATTTTTGGTAATTTTAAAAAAGAGAGATTTTTATAATTGCCAGATTAAAAATGCGAGATTTTTATAATTGCCCAGGCTAAACTGTAGGAGATACAAATTTCTAAATATGTTTATTATGGTTTCAGACGTCGTTCTATGCAGCTAATTTGAGTTTAAATCGAATTTATTAATTTTTGGTAATTTTATAAATGCGAGATTTTTATAATTCCCCAGGCTAAACCGTAGGTGATAAAAATTTCTAAATGTCCTTATTATTATTTAAGACGTCGTTCTATACAGCTAAAATGAGTTTAAGGCGAATTTATTAATTTTTGGTAATTTTAAAAAAGACAAATTTTTATAATTGCCAGATTAAAAATGCGAGATTTTTATAATTGCCCAGGCTAAACTGTAGGAGATACAAATTTCTAAATATGTTTATTATGGTTTCAGACGTCGTTCTATGCAGCTAATTTGAGTTTAAATCGAATTTATTAATTTTTGATAATTTTATAAATGCGAGATTTTTATAATTCCCCAGGCTAAACCGTAGGTGATACAAATTTCTAAATGTCCTTATTATTATTTAAGACGTCGTTCTATGCAGCTAAAATGAGTTTAAATCGAAGTTATTAATTTTTGGTAATTTTAAAAAAGAGAGATTTTTATAATTGCCAGATTAAAAATGCGAGATTTTTATAATTGCCCAGGCTAAACTGTAGGAGATACAAATTTCTAAATATGCTTATTATGGTTTCAGACGTCGTTCTATGCAGCTAAAATGAATTTAAAACGAATTTATTAATTTTTGGTAATTTTATAAATGCGAGATTTTTATAATTCTGCAGGCTAAACCGTAGGTGATACAGATTTCTAAATGTCCTTATTATTACTTAAGACGTCGTTCTATGCAGCTAAAATGAGTTTAAATCGAATTTACTAATTTTTGGTAATTTTAAAAAAGACAGATTTTTATAATTGCCAGATTAAAAATGCGAGATTTTTATAATTGCCCAGGCTAAACTGTAGGAGATACAAATTTCTAAATATGCTTATTATGGTTTCAGTCGTCGTTCTATACAGCTAAAATGAATTTAAATCGAATTTATTAATTTTTGGTAATTTTATAAATGCCAGATTTTTATAATTCCCCAGGCTAAACCGTAGATGATAAAAATTTCTAAATGTCCTTATTATTATTTAAGACGTCGTTCTATGCAGCTAAAATGAGTTTAAGCCGAATTTATTTATTTTTGGTAATTTTAAAAAAGAGAGATTTTTATTATTGCCAGATTAAAAATTGGAGATTTTTATAATTGCCCAGGCTAAACCGTAGGTGATACAAATTTCTAAATGTCCTTATTATTATTTAAGACATCGTTCTATGCAGCTAAAATGAGTTTAAATCGAATTTATTAATTTTTGGTAATTTTAAAAAAGAGAGATTTTTATAATTGCCAGATTAAAAATGCGAGATTTTTATAATTGCCCAGGCTAAACTGTAGGAGATACAAATTTCTAAATATGCTTATTATGGTTTCAGACGTCGTTCTATGCAGCTAAAATGAATTTAAAACGAATTTATTAATTTTTGGTAATTTTATAAATGCGAGATTTTTATAATTCTGCAGGCTAAACCGTAGGTGATACAAATTTCTAAATGTCCTTATTATTACTTATGACGTCGTTCTATGCAGCTAAAATGAGTTTAAATCGAATTTACTAATTTTTGGTAATTTTAAAAAGGGCAGATTTTTATAATTGCCATATCAAAAATGCGAGATTTTTATAATTGCCCAGGCTAAACTGTAGGAGATACAAATTTCTAAATATGCTTATTATGGTTTCAGACGTCGTTCTATCCAGCTAAAATGAATTTAAAACGAATTTATTAATTTTTGTTAATTTTATAAATGCGAGATTTTTATAATTCTGCAGGCTAAACCGTAGGTGATACAAATTTCTAAATGTCCTTATTATTACTTAAGACGTCGTTCTATGCAGCTAAAATGAGTTTAAATCGAATTTATTAATTTTTGGTAATTTTAAAAAAGAGAGATTTTTATAACTGCCAGATTAAAAACGCGAGATTTTTATAATTGCCCAGGCTAAACCGTAGGAGATACAAATTTCTAAATGTCTTTATTATTACTTAAGACGTCGTTCTATGCAGCTAAAATGAGTTTAAATCGAATTTACTAATTTTTGGTAATTTTAAAAAAGACAGATTTTTATAATTGCCAGATTAAAAATGCGAGATTTTTATAATTGCCCAGGCTAAACTGTAGGAGATACAAATTTCTAAATATGCTTATTATGGTTTCAGTCGTCGTTCTATACAGCTAAAATGAATTTAAATCGAATTTATTAATTTTTGGTAATTTTATAAATGCCAGATTTTTATAATTCCCCAGGCTAAACCGTAGATGATAAAAATTTCTAAATGTCCTTATTATTATTTAAGACGTCGTTCTATGCAGCTAAAATGAGTTTAAGCCGAATTTATTTATTTTTGGTAATTTTAAAAAAGAGAGATTTTTATTATTGCCAGATTAAAAATGCGAGATTTTTATAATTGCCCAGGCTAAACTGTAGGAGATACAAATTTCTAAATATGCTTATTATGGTTTCAGACGTCGTTCTATGCAGCTAGAATGAATTTAAATCGAATTTATTAATTTTTGGTAATTTTATAAATGCGAGATTTTTATAATTCCCCAGGCTAAACCGTAGGTGATACAAATTTCTAAATGTCCTTATTATTACTTATGACGTCGTTCTATGCAGCTAAAATGAGTTTAAATCGAATTTACTAATTTTTGGTAATTTTAAAAAGGGCAGATTTTTATAATTGCCAGATCAAAAATGCGAGATTTTTATAATTGCCCAGGCTAAACTGTAGGAGATACAAATTTCTAAATATGCTTATTATGGTTTCAGACGTCGTTCTATACAGCTAAAATGAATTTAAATCGAATTTATTAATTTTTGGTAATTTTATAAATGCCAGATTTTTATAATTCCCCAGGCTAAACCGTAGATGATAAAAATTTCTAAATGTCCTTATTATTACTTAAGACGTCGTTCTATGCAGCTAAAATGAGATTAAATCGAATTTATTAATTTTTGGTAATTTTAAAAAAGAGAGATTTTTATAACTACCAGATTAAAAATGCGAGATTTTTATAATTGCCCAGGCTAAACCGTAGGAGATACAAATTTCTAAATATGCTTATTATGGTTTCAGACGTCGTTCTATGCAGCTAAAATGAATTTAAAACGAATTTATTAATTTTTGGTAATTTTATAAATGCGAGATTTTTATAATTCTGCAGGCTAAACCGTAGATGATAAAAATTTCTAAATGTCCTTATTATTACTTAAGACGTCGTTCTAGGCAGCTAAAATGAGTTTAAATCGAATTTATTAATTTTTGGTAATTTTAAAAAAGAGAGATTTTTATAACTGCCAGATTAAAAATGCGAGATTTTTATAATTGCCCAGGCTAAACCGTAGGAGATACAAATTTCTAAATATGCTTATTATGGTTTCAGACGTCGTTCTATGCAGCTAAAATGAATTTAAAACGAATTTATTAATTTTTGGTAATTTTATAAATGCGAGATTTTTATAATTCTGCAGGCTAAACCGTAGGTGATACAAATTTCTAAATGTCCTTATTATTACTTAAGACGTTGTTCTAGGCAGCTAAAATGAGTTTAAATCGAATTTATTAATTTTTGGTAATTTTAAAAAAGAGAGATTTTTATAACTGCCAGATTAAAAATGCGAGATTTTTATAATTGCCCAGCCTAAACTGTAGGAGATACAAATTTCTAAATATGCTTATTATGGTTTCAGACGTCGTTCTATTCAGCTAAAATGAATTTAAATCGAATTTATTAATTTTTGATAATTTTATAAATGCGAGATTTTTATAATTCTGCAGGCTAAACCGTAGGTGATACAAATTTCTAAATGTCCTTATTATTATTTAAGACGTCGTTCTATGCAGCTAAAATGAGTTTAAGCCGAATTTATTTATTTTTTGTAATTTTAAAAAAGAGAGATTTTTATTATTGCCAGATTAAAAATGCGAGATTTTTATAATTGCCCAGGCTAAACTGTAGGAGATACAAATTTCTAAATATGCTTATTATGGTTTCACACGTCGTTCTATGCAGCTAGAATGAATTTAAAACGAATTTATTAATTTTTGGTAATTTTATAAATGCGAGATTTTTATAATTCCCCAGCCTAAACCGTAGGTGATACAAATTTCTAAATGTCCTTATTATTATTTAAGACGTCGTTCTATGCAGCTAAAATGAGTTTAAATCGAAGTTATTAATTTTTGGTAATTTTAAAAAAGAGAGATTTTTATAATTGCCAGATTAAAAATGCGAGATTTTTATAATTGCCCAGGCTAAACTGTAGGAGATATAAATTTCTAAATATGCTTATTATGGTTTCAGACGTCGTTCTATGCAGCTAAAATGAATTTAAAACGAATGTATTAATTTTTGGTAATTTTATAAATGCGAGATTTTTATAATTCTGCAGGCTAAACCGTAGGTGATACAGATTTCTAAATGTCCTTATTATTACTTATGACGTCGTTCTATACAGCTAAAATGAGTTTAAATCGAATTTATTAATTTTTGGTAATTTTAAAAAAGACAGATTTTTATAATTGCCAGATTAAAAATGCGAGATTTTTATAATTGCCCAGGCTAAACTGTAGGAGATACAAATTTCTAAATATGCTTATTATGGTTTCAGACGTCGTTCTATACAGCTAAAATGAATTTAAAACGAATTTATTAATTTTTGGTAATTTTATAAATGCGAGATTTTTATAATTCTGCAGGCTAAACCGTAGGTGATACAAATTTCTAAATGTCCTTATTATTACTTAAGACTTCGTTCTATGCAGCTAAAATGAGTTTAAGCCGAATTTATTTATTTTTGGTAATTTTAAAAAAGAGAGATTTTTATAATTGCCAGATTAAAAATGCGAGATTTTTATAATTTCCCAGGCTAAACTGTAGGAGATACAAATTTCTAAATATGTTTATTATGGTTTCAGACGTCGTTCTATGCAGCTAAAATGAGTTTAAATCGAATTTATTAATTTTTGGTAATTTTATAAATGCGAGATTTTTATAATTCCCCAGGCTAAACCGTAGGTGATAAAAATTTCTAAATGTCCTTATTATTATTTAAGACGTCGTTCTATACAGCTAAAATGAGTTTAAAACGAATTTATTAATTTTTGGTAATTTTAAAAAAGAGAGATTTTTATAATTGCCAGATTTAAAAATGCGAGATTTTTATAATTGCCCAGGCTAAACTGTAGGAGATACAAATTTCTAAATATGCTTATTATGGTTTCAGACGTCGTTCTATACAGCTAAAATGAATTTAAAACGAATTTATTAATTTTTGGTAATTTTATAAATGCGAGATTTTTATAATTCTGCAGGCTAAACCGTAGGTGATACAAATTTCTAAATTTCCTTATTATTACTTAAGACGTCGTTCTATGCAGCTAAAATGAGTTTAAGCCGAATTTATTAATTTTTGGTAATTTTAAAAAAGAGAGATTTTTATAATTGCCAGATTAAAAATGCGAGATTTTTATAATTGCCCAGGCTAAACTGTAGAAGATACAAATTTCTAAATATGCTTATTATGGTTTCAGACGTCGTTCTATACAGCTAAAATGAATTTAAAACGAATTTATTAATTTTTGGTAATTTTATAAATGCGAGATTTTTATAATTCTGCAGGCTAAACCGTAGGTGATACAAATTTCTAAATGTCCTTATTATTACTTAAGACGTCGTTCTATGCAGCTAAAATGAGTTTAAATCGAATTTATTAATTTTTGGTAATTTTAAAAAAGACAGATTTTTATAATTGCCAGATTAAAAATGCGAGATTTTTATAATTGCCCAGGCTAAACTGTAGGAGATACAAATTTCTAAATATGCTTATTATGGTTTCAGACGTCGTTCTATGCAGCTAAAATGAATTTAAAACGAATTTATTAATTTTTGGTAATTTTATAAATGCGAGATTTTTATAATTCTGCAGGCTAAACCGTAGGTGATACAAATTTCTAAATGTCCTTATTATTACTTAAGACGTCGTTCTATGCAGCTAAAATGAGTTTAAATCGAATTTATTAATTTTTGGTAATTTTAAAAAAGAGATAATTTTATAATTGCCAGATTAAAAATGCGAGATTTTTATAATTGCCCAGGCTAAACTGTAGGAGATACAAATTTCTAAATATGTTTATTATGGTTTCAGACGTCGTTCTATGCAGCTAAAATGAGTTTAAATCGAATTTATTAATTTTTGGTAATTTTATAAATGCGAGATTTTTATAATTCCCCAGGCTAAACCGTAGGTGATAAGAATTTCTAAATGTCCTTATTATTATTTAAGACGTCGTTCTATACAGCTAAAATGAGTTTAAAACGAATTTATTAATTTTTGGTAATTTTAAAAAAGAGAGATTTTTATAATTGCCAGATTTAAAAATGCGAGATTTTTATAATTGCCCAGGCTAAACTGTAGGAGATACAAATTTCTAAATATGTTTATTATGGTTTCAGACGTCGTTCTATGCAGCTAAAATGAATTTAAAACGAATTTATTAATTTTTGGTAATTTTATAAATGCGAGATTTTTATAATTCTGCAGGCTAAACCGTAGGTGATACAAATTTCTAAATGTCCTTATTATTACTTAAGACGTCGTTCTATGCAGCTAAAATGAGTTTAAATCGAATTTATTAATTTTTGGTAATTTTAAAAAAGACAGATTTTTATAATTGCCAGATTAAAAATGCGAGATTTTTATAATTGCCCAGGCTAAACTGTAGGAGATACAAATTTCTAAATATGCTTATTATGGTTTCAGACGTCGTTCTATGCAGCTAAAATGAATTTAAAACGAATTTATTAATTTTTGGTAATTTTATAAATGCGAGATTTTTATAATTCTGCAGGCTAAACCGTAGGTGATACAAATTTCTAAATGTCCTTATTATTACTTAAGACGTCGTTCTATGCAGCTAAAATGAGTTTAAATCGAATTTATTAATTTTTGGTAATTTTAAAAAAGAGATAATTTTATAATTGCCAGATTAAAAATGCGAGATTTTTATAATTGCCCAGGCTAAACTGTAGGAGATACAAATTTCTAAATATGTTTATTATGGTTTCAGACGTCGTTCTAAGCAGCTAAAATGAGTTTAAATCGAATTTATTAATTTTTGGTAATTTTATAAATGCGAGATTTTTATAATTCCCCAGGCTAAACCGTAGGTGATAAGAATTTCTAAATGTCCTTATTATTATTTAAGACGTCGTTCTATACAGCTAAAATGAGTTTAAAACGAATTTATTAATTTTTGGTAATTTTAAAAAAGAGAGATTTTTATAATTGCCAGATTTAAAAATGCGAGATTTTTATAATTGCCCAGGCTAAACTGTAGGAGATACAAATTTCTAAATATGTTTATTATGGTTTCAGACGTCGTTCTATGCAGCTAAAATGAATTTAAAACGAATTTATTAATTTTTGGTAATTTTATAAATGCGAGATTTTTATAATTCTGCAGGCTAAACCGTAGGTGATACAAATTTCTAAATGTCCTTATTATTACTTAAGACGTCGTTCTATGCAGCTAAAATGAGTTTAAATCGAATTTATTAATTTTTGGTAATTTTAAAAAAGAGATAATTTTATAATTGCCAGATTAAAAATGCGAGATTTTTATAATTGCCCAGGCTAAACTGTAGGAGATACAAATTTCTAAATATGTTTATTATGGTTTCAGACGTCGTTCTATGCAGCTAAAATGAGTTTAAATCGAATTTATTAATTTTTGGTAATTTTATAAATGCGAGATTTTTATAATTCCCCAGGCTAAACCGTAGGTGATAAGAATTTCTAAATGTCCTTATTATTATTTAAGACGTCGTTCTATACAGCTAAAATGAGTTTAAAACGAATTCATTAATTTTTGGTAATTTTAAAAAAGAGAGATTTTTATAATTGCCAGATTTAAAAATGCGAGATTTTTATAATTGCCCAGGCTAAACTGTAGGAGATACAAATTTCTAAATATGCTTATTATTGTTTCAGACGTCGTTCTATGCAGATAAAATGAATTTAAAACGAATTTATTAATTTTTGGTAATTTTATAAATGCGAGATTTTTATAATTCTGCAGGCTAAACCGTAGGTGATACAAATTTCTAAATGTCCTTATTATTACTTAAGACGTCGTTCTATGCAGCTAAAATGAGTTTAAATCGAATTTATTAATTTTTGGTAATTTTAAAAAAGACAGATTTTTATAATTGCCAGATTAAAAATGCGAGATTTTTATAATTGCCCAGGCTAAACTGTAGGAGATACAAATTTCTAAATATGCTTATTATGGTTTCAGACGTCGTTCTATGCAGCTAAAATGAATTTAAATCGAATTTATTAATTTTTGGTAATTTTATAAATGCGAGATTTTTATAATTCCCCAGGCTAAACCGTAGGTGATACAAATTTCTAAATGTCCTTATTATTACTTAAGACGTCGTTCTATGCAGCTAAAATGAGTTTAAATCGAATTTATTAATTTTTGGTAATTTTAAAAAAGAGAGAATTTTATAATTGCCAGATTAAAAATGCGAGATTTTTATAATTGCCCAGGCTAAACTGTAGGAGATACAAATTTCTAAATATGTTTATTATGGTTTCAGACGTCGTTCTATGCAGCTAAAATGAGTTTAAATCGAATTTATTAATTTTTGGTAATTTTATAAATGCGAGATTTTTATAATTCCCCAGGCTAAACCGTAGGTGATAAAAATTTCTAAATATCCTTATTATTATTTAAGACGTCGTTCTATGCAGCTAAAATGAGTTTAAGCCGAATTTATTAATTTTTGGTAATTTTAAAAAAGAGAGATTTTTATAATTGCCAGATTAAAAATGCGAGATTTTTATAATTGCCCAGGCTAAACTGTAGGAGATACAAATTTCTAAATATGCTTATTATGGTTTCAGACGTCGTTCTATGCAGCTAAAATGAATTTAAAACGAATTTATTAATTTTTGGTAATTTTAAAAAAGAGAGATTTTTATAATTGCCAGATTTAAAAATGCGAGATTTTTATAATTGCCCAGGCTAAACTGTAGGAGATACAAATTTCTAAATATGCTTATTATGGTTTCAGACGTCGTTCTATACAGCTAAAATGAATTTAAAACGAATTTATTAATTTTTGGTAATTTTATAAATGCGAGATTTTTATAATTCTGCAGGCTAAACCGTAGGTGATACAAATTTCTAAATTTCCTTATTATTACTTAAGACGTCGTTCTATGCAGCTAAAATGAGTTTAAGCCGAATTTATTAATTTTTGGTAATTTTAAAAAAGAGAGATTTTTATAATTGCCAGATTAAAAATGCGAGATTTTTATAATTGCCCAGGCTAAACTGTAGAAGATACAAATTTCTAAATATGCTTATTATGGTTTCAGACGTCGTTCTATACAGCTAAAATGAATTTAAAACGAATTTATTAATTTTTGGTAATTTTATAAATGCGAGATTTTTATAATTCTGCAGGCTAAACCGTAGGTGATACAAATTTCTAAATGTCCTTATTATTACTTAAGACGTCGTTCTATGCAGCTAAAATGAGTTTAAATCGAATTTATTAATTTTTGGTAATTTTAAAAAAGACAGATTTTTATAATTGCCAGATTAAAAATGCGAGATTTTTATAATTGCCCAGGCTAAACTGTAGGAGATACAAATTTCTAAATATGCTTATTATGGTTTCAGACGTCGTTCTATGCAGCTAAAATGAATTTAAAACGAATTTATTAATTTTTGGTAATTTTATAAATGCGAGATTTTTATAATTCTGCAGGCTAAACCGTAGGTGATACAAATTTCTAAATGTCCTTATTATTACTTAAGACGTCGTTCTATGCAGCTAAAATGAGTTTAAATCGAATTTATTAATTTTTGGTAATTTTAAAAAAGAGATAATTTTATAATTGCCAGATTAAAAATGCGAGATTTTTATAATTGCCCAGGCTAAACTGTAGGAGATACAAATTTCTAAATATGTTTATTATGGTTTCAGACGTCGTTCTATGCAGCTAAAATGAGTTTAAATCGAATTTATTAATTTTTGGTAATTTTATAAATGCGAGATTTTTATAATTCCCCAGGCTAAACCGTAGGTGATAAGAATTTCTAAATGTCCTTATTATTATTTAAGACGTCGTTCTATACAGCTAAAATGAGTTTAAAACGAATTTATTAATTTTTGGTAATTTTAAAAAAGAGAGATTTTTATAATTGCCAGATTTAAAAATGCGAGATTTTTATAATTGCCCAGGCTAAACTGTAGGAGATACAAATTTCTAAATATGTTTATTATGGTTTCAGACGTCGTTCTATGCAGCTAAAATGAATTTAAAACGAATTTATTAATTTTTGGTAATTTTATAAATGCGATATTTTTATAATTCTGCAGGCTAAACCGTAGGTGATACAAATTTCTAAATGTCCTTATTATTACTTAAGACGTCGTTCTATGCAGCTAAAATGAGTTTAAATCGAATTTATTAATTTTTGGTAATTTTAAAAAAGACAGATTTTTATAATTGCCAGATTAAAAATGCGAAATTTTTATAATTGCCCAGGCTAAACTGTAGGAGATACAAATTTCTAAATATGCTTATTATGGTTTCAGACGTCGTTCTATGCAGCTAAAATGAATTTAAAACGAATTTATTAATTTTTGGTAATTTTATAAATGCGAGATTTTTATAATTCTGCAGGCTAAACCGTAGGTGATACAAATTTCTAAATGTCCTTATTATTACTTAAGACGTCGTTCTATGCAGCTAAAATGAGTTTAAATCGAATTTATTAATTTTTGGTAATTTTAAAAAAGAGATAATTTTATAATTGCCAGATTAAAAATGCGAGATTTTTATAATTGCCCAGGCTAAACTGTAGGAGATACAAATTTCTAAATATGTTTATTATGGTTTCAGACGTCGTTCTATGCAGCTAAAATGAGTTTAAATCGAATTTATTAATTTTTGGTAATTTTATAAATGCGAGATTTTTATAATTCCCCAGGCTAAACCGTAGGTGATAAGAATTTCTAAATGTCCTTATTATTATTTAAGACGTCGTTCTATACAGCTAAAATGAGTTTAAAACGAATTTATTAATTTTTGGTAATTTTAAAAAAGAGAGATTTTTATAATTGCCAGATTTAAAAATGCGAGATTTTTATAATTGCCCAGGCTAAACTGTAGGAGATACAAATTTCTAAATATGTTTATTATGGTTTCAGACGTCGTTCTATGCAGCTAAAATGAATTTAAAACGAATTTATTAATTTTTGGTAATTTTATAAATGCGAGATTTTTATAATTCTGCAGGCTAAACCGTAGGTGATACAAATTTCTAAATGTCCTTATTATTACTTAAGACGTCGTTCTATGCAGCTAAAATGAGTTTAAATCGAATTTATTAATTTTTGGTAATTTTAAAAAAGAGATAATTTTATAATTGCCAGATTAAAAATGCGAGATTTTTATAATTGCCCAGGCTAAACTGTAGGAGATACAAATTTCTAAATATGTTTATTATGGTTTCAGACGTCGTTCTATGCAGCTAAAATGAGTTTAAATCGAATTTATTAATTTTTGGTAATTTTATAAATGCGAGATTTTTATAATTCCCCAGGCTAAACCGTAGGTGATAAGAATTTCTAAATGTCCTTATTATTATTTAAGACGTCGTTCTATACAGCTAAAATGAGTTTAAAACGAATTTATTAATTTTTGGTAATTTTAAAAAAGAGAGATTTTTATAATTGCCAGATTTAAAAATGCGAGATTTTTATAATTGCCCAGGCTAAACTGTAGGAGATACAAATTTCTAAATATGCTTATTATGGTTTCAGACGTCGTTCTATGCAGATAAAATGAATTTAAAACGAATTTATTAATTTTTGGTAATTTTATAAATGCGAGATTTTTATAATTCTGCAGGCTAAACCGTAGGTGATACAAATTTCTAAATGTCCTTATTATTACTTAAGACGTCGTTCTATGCAGCTAAAATGAGTTTAAATCGAATTTATTAATTTTTGGTAATTTTAAAAAAGACAGATTTTTATAATTGCCAGATTAAAAATGCGAGATTTTTATAATTGCCCAGGCTAAACTGTAGGAGATACAAATTTCTAAATATGCTTATTATGGTTTCAGACGTCGTTCTATGCAGCTAAAATGAATTTAAATCGAATTTATTAATTTTTGGTAATTTTATAAATGCGAGATTTTTATAATTCCCCAGGCTAAACCGTAGGTGATACAAATTTCTAAATGTCCTTATTATTACTTAAGACGTCGTTCTATGCAGCTAAAATGAGTTTAAATCGAATTTATTAATTTTTGGTAATTTTAAAAAAGAGAGAATTTTATAATTGCCAGATTAAAAATGCGAGATTTTTATAATTGCCCAGGCTAAACTGTAGGAGATACAAATTTCTAAATATGTTTATTATGGTTTCAGACGTCGTTCTATGCAGCTAAAATGAGTTTAAATCGAATTTATTAATTTTTGGTAATTTTATAAATGCGAGATTTTTATAATTCCCCAGGCTAAACCGTAGGTGATAAAAATTTCTAAATGTCCTTATTATTATTTAAGACGTCGTTCTATGCAGCTAAAATGAGTTTAAGCCGAATTTATTAATTTTTGGTAATTTTAAAAAAGAGAGATTTTTATAATTGCCAGATTAAAAATGCGAGATTTTTATAATTGCCCAGGCTAAACTGTAGGAGATACAAATTTCTAAATATGCTTATTATGGTTTCAGACGTCGTTCTATGCAGCTAAAATGAATTTAAAACGAATTTATTAATTTTTGGTAATTTTATAAATGCGAGATTTTTATAATTCTGCAGGCTAAACCGTAGGTGATACAAATTTCTAAATGTCCTTATTATTACTTAAGACGTCGTCCTATGCAGCTAAAATGAGTTTAAGCCGAATTTATTAATTTTTGGTAATTTTAAAAAAGAGAGATTTTTATAATTGCCAGATTAAAAATGCGAGATTTTTATAATTGCCCAGGCTAAACTGTAGAAGATACAAATTTCTAAATATGCTTATTATGGTTTCAGACGTCGTTCTATGCAGCTAAAATGAATTTAAAACGAATTTATTAATTTTTGGTAATTTTATAAATGCGAGATTTTTATAATTCTGCAGGCTAAACCGTAGGTGATACAAATTTCTAAATGTCCTTATTATTACTTAAGACGTCGTTCTATGCAGCTAAAATGAGTTTAAATCGAATTTATTAATTTTCGGTAATCTTAAAAAAGAGAGAATTTTATAATTGCCAGATTAAAAATGCGAGATTTTTATAATTGCCCAGGCTAAACTGTAGGAGATACAAATTTCTAAATATGTTTATTATGGTTTCAGACGTCGTTCTATGCAGCTAAAATGAGTTTAAATCGAATTTATTAATTTTTGGTAATTTTATAAATGCGAGATTTTTATAATTCCCCAGGCTAAACCGTAGGTGATAAAAATTTCTAAATGTCCTTATTATTACTTAAGACGTCGTTCTATGCAGCTAAAATGAGTTTAAATCGAATTTATTAATTTTTGGTAATTTTAAAAAAGAGAGATTTTTATAATTGCCAGATTTAAAAATGCGAGATTTTTATAATTGCCCAGGCTAAACTGTAGGAGATACAAATTTCTAAATATGCTTATTATGGTTTCAGACGTCGTTCTATGCAGATAAAATGAATTTAAAACGAATTTATTAATTTTTGGTAATTTTATAAATGCGAGATTTTTATAATTCTGCAGGCTAAACCGTAGGTGATACAAATTTCTAAATGTCCTTATTATTACTTAAGACGTCGTTCTATGCAGCTAAAATGAGTTTAAGCCGAATTTATTAATTTTTGGTAATTTTAAAAAAGAGAGATTTTTATAATTGCCAGATTAAAAATGCGAGATTTTTATAATTGCCCAGGCTAAACTGTAGAAGATACAAATTTCTAAATATGCTTATTATGGTTTCAGACGTCGTTCTATGCAGCTAAAATGAATTTAAAACGAATTTATTAATTTTTGGTAATTTTATAAATGCGTGATTTTTATAATTCTGCAGGCTAAACCGTAGGTGATACAAATTTCTAAATGTCCTTATTATTACTTAAGACGTCGTTCTATGCAGCTAAAATGAGTTTAAATCGAATTTATTAATTTTTGGTAATTTTAAAAAAGACAGATTTTTATAATTGCCAGATTAAAAATGCGAGATTTTTATAATTGCCCAGGCTAAACTGTAGGAGATACAAATTTCTAAATATGCTTATTATGGTTTCAGACGTCGTTCTATGCAGCTAAAATGAATTTAAAACGAATTTATTAATTTTTGGTAATTTTATAAATGCGAGATTTTTATAATTCCCCAGGCTAAACCGTAGGTGATAAAAATTTCTAAATGTCCTTATTATTATTTAAGACGTCGTTCTATGCAGCTAAAATGAGTTTAAGCCGAATTTATTAATTTTTGGTAATTTTAAAAAAGACAGATTTTTATAATTGCCAGATTAAAAATGCGAGATTTTTATAATTGCCCAGGCTAAACTGTAGGAGATACAAATTTCTAAATATGCTTATTATGGTTTCAGACGTCGTTCTATGCAGCTAAAATGAATTTAAAACGAATTTATTAATTTTTTGTTATTTTATAAATGCGAGATTTTTATAATTCTGCCGGCTAAACCGTAGGTGATACAAATTTCTAAATGTCCTTATTATTACTTAAGACGTCGTTCTATGCAGCTAAAATGAGTTTAAATCGAATTTATTAATTTTCGGTAATCTTAAAAAAGAGAGAATTTTATAATTGCCAGATTAAAAATGCGAGATTTTTATAATTGCCCAGGCTAAACTGTAGGAGATACAAATTTCTAAATATGTTTATTATGGTTTCAGACGTCGTTCTATGCAGCTAAAATGAGTTTAAATCGAATTTATTAATTTTTGGTAATTTTATAAATGCGAGATTTTTATAATTCCCCAGGCTAAACCGTAGGTGATAAAAATTTCTAAATGTCCTTATTATTATTTAAGACGTCGTTCTATGCAGCTAAAATGAGTTTAAATCGAATTTATTAATTTTTGGTAATTTTAAAAAAGAGAGAATTTTATAATTGCCAGATTAAAAATGCGAGATTTTTATAATTGCCCAGGCTAAACTGTAGGAGATACAAATTTCTAAATATGTCTATTATGGTTTCAGACGTCGTTCTATGCAGCTAAAATGAGTTTAAATCGAATTTATTAATTTTTGGTAATTTTATAAATGCGAGATTTTTATAATTCCCCAGGCTAAACCGTAGGTGATAAAAATTTCTAAATGTCCTTATTATTACTTAAGACGTCGTTCTATGCAGCTAAAATGAGTTTAAATCGAATTTATTAATTTTTGGAAATTTTAAAAAAGACAGATTTTTATAATTGCCAGATTAAAAATGCGAGATTTTTATAATTGCCCAGGCTAAACTGTAGGAGATACAAATTTCTAAATATGCTTATTATGGTTTCAGACGTCGTTCTATGCAGCTAAAATGAATTTAAATCGAATTTATTAATTTTTGGTAATTTTATAAATGCGAGATTTTTATAATTCCCCAGGCTAAACCGTAGGTGATAAAAATTTCTAAATGTCCTTATTATTATTTAAGACGTCGTTCTATGCAGCTAAAATGAGTTTAAGCCGAATTTATTAATTTTTGGTAATTTTAAAAAAGACAGATTTTTAAAATTGCCAGATTAAAAATGCGAGATTTTTATAATTGCCCAGGCTAAACTGTAGGAGATACAAATTTCTAAATATGCTTATTATGGTTTCAGACGTCGTTCTATGCAGCTAAAATGAATTTAAATCGAATTTATTAATTTTTGGTAATTTTATAAATGCGAGATTTTTATAATTCCCCAGGCTAAACCGTAGGTGATAAAAATTTCTAAATGTCCTTATTATTATTTAAGACGTCGTTCTATGCAGCTAAAATGAGTTTAAGCCGAATTTATTAATTTTTGGTAATTTTAAAAAAGACAGATTTTTATAATTGCCAGATTAAAAATGCGAGATTTTTATAATTGCCCAGGCTAAACTGTAGGAGATACAAATTTCTAAATATGCTTATTATGGTTTCAGACGTCGTTCTATGCAGCTAAAATGAGTTTAAATCGAATTTATTAATTTTCGGTAATCTTAAAAAAGAGAGAATTTTATAATTGCCAGATTAAAAATGCGAGATTTTTATAATTGCCCAGGCTAAACTGTAGGAGATACAAATTTCTAAATATGTTTATTATGGTTTCAGACGTCGTTCTATGCAGCTAAAATGAGTTTAAATCGAATTTATTAATTTTTGGTAATTTTATAAATGCGAGATTTTTATAATTCCCCAGGCTAAACCGTAGGTGATAAAAATTTCTAAATGTCCTTATTATTATTTAAGACGTCGTTCTATGCAGCTAAAATGAGTTTAAATCGAATTTATTAATTTTTGGTAATTTTAAAAAAGAGAGAATTTTATAATTGCCAGATTAAAAATGCGAGATTTTTATAATTGCCCAGGCTAAACTGTAGGAGATACAAATTTCTAAATATGTTTATTATGGTTTCAGACGTCGTTCTATGCAGCTAAAATGAGTTTAAATCGAATTTATTAATTTTTGGTAATTTTATAAATGCGAGATTTTTATAATTCCCCAGGCTAAACCGTAGGTGATAAAAATTTCTAAATGTCCTTATTATTATTTAAGACGTCGTTCTATGCAGCTAAAATGAGTTTAAGCCGAATTTATTAATTTTTGGTAATTTTAAAAAAGAGAGATTTTTATAATTGCCAGATTAAAAATGCGAGATTTTTATAATTGCCCAGGCTAAACTGTAGGAGATACAAATTTCTAAATATGCTTATTATGGTTTCAGACGTCGTTCTATGCAGCTAAAATGAATTTAAAACGAATTTATTAATTTTTGGTAATTTTATAAATGCGAGATTTTTATAATTCTGCAGGCTAAACCGTAGGTGATACAAATTTCTAAATGTCCTTATTATTACTTAAGACGTCGTTCTATGCAGCTAAAATGAGTTTAAGCCGAATTTATTAATTTTTGGTAATTTTAAAAAAGAGAGATTTTTATAATTGCCAGATTAAAAATGCGAGATTTTTATAATTGCCCAGGCTAAACTGTAGAAGATACAAATTTCTAAATATGCTTATTATGGTTTCAGACGTCGTTCTATGCAGCTAAAATGAATTTAAAACGAATTTATTAATTTTTGGTAATTTTATAAATGCGAGATTTTTATAATTCTGCAGGCTAAACCGTAGGTGATACAAATTTCTAAATGTCCTTATTATTACTTAAGACGTCGTTCTATGCAGCTAAAATGAGTTTAAATCGAATTTATTAATTTTTGGTAATTTAAAAAAAGACAGATTTTTATAATTGCCAGATTAAAAATGCGAGATTTTTATAATTGCCCAGGCTAAACTGTAGGAGATACAAATTTCTAAATATGCTTATTATGGTTTCAGACGTCGTTCTATGCAGCTAAAATGAATTTAAAACGAATTTATTAATTTTTGGTAATTTTATAAATGCGAGATTTTTATAATTCTGCAGGCTAAACCGTAGGTGATACAAATTTCTAAATGTCCTTATTATTACTTAAGACGTCGTTCTATGCAGCTAAAATGAGTTTAAATCGAATTTATTAATTTTTGGTAATTTTAAAAAAGAGAGAATTTTATAATTGCCAGATTAAAAATGCGAGATTTTTATAATTGCCCAGGCTAAACTGTAGGAGATACAAATTTCTAAATATGTTTATTATGGTTTCAGACGTCGTTCTATGCAGCTAAAATGAGTTTAAATCGAATTTATTAATTTTTGGTAATTTTATAAATGCGAGATTTTTATAATTCCCCAGGCTAAACCGTAGGTGATAAAAATTTCTAAATGTCCTTATTATTATTTAAGACGTCGTTCTATGCAGCTAAAATGAGTTTAAGCCGAATTTATTAATTTTTGGTAATTTTAAAAAAGAGAGATTTTTATAATTGCCAGATTAAAAATTCGAGATTTTTATAATTGCCCAGGCTAAACTGTAGGAGATACAAATTTCTAAATATGTTTATTATGGTTTCAGACGTCGTTCTATGCAGCTAAAATGAATTTAAAACGAATTTATTAATTTTTGGTAATTTTATAAATGCGAGATTTTTATAATTCTGAAGGCTAAACCGTAGGTGATACAAATTTCTAAATGTCCTTATTATTACTTAAGACGTCGTTCTATGCAGCTAAAATGAGTTTAAATCGAATTTATTAATTTTTGGTAATTTTAAAAAAGAGATAATTTTATAATTGCCAGATTAAAAATGCGAGATTTTTATAATTGCCCAGGCTAAACTGTAGGAGATACAAATTTCTAAATATGTTTATTATGGTTTCAGACGTCGTTCTATGCAGCTAAAATGAGTTTAAATCGAATTTATTAATTTTTGGTAATTTTATAAATGCGAGATTTTTATAATTCCCCAGGCTAAACCGTAGGTGATAAAAATTTCTAAATGTCCTTATTATTATTTAAGACGTCGTTCTATACAGCTAAAATGAGTTTAAAACGAATTTATTAATTTTTGGTAATTTTAAAAAAGAGAGATTTTTATAATTGCCAGATTTAAAAATGCGAGATTTTTATAATTGCCCAGGCTAAACTGTAGGAGATACAAATTTCTAAATATGCTTATTATGGTTTCAGACGTCGTTCTATGCAGCTAAAATGAATTTAAAACGAATTTATTAATTTTTGGTAATTTTATAAATGCGAGATTTTTATAATTCTGCAGGCTAAACCGTAGGTGATACAAATTTCTAAATGTCCTTATTATTACTTAAGACGTCGTTCTATGCAGCTAAAATGAGTTTAAATCGAATTTATTAATTTTTGGTAATTTTAAAAAAGAGAGAATTTTATAATTGCCAGATTAAAAATGCGAGATTTTTATAATTGCCCAGGCTAAACTGTAGGAGATACAAATTTCTAAATATGTTTATTATGGTTTCAGACGTCGTTCTATGCAGCTAAAATGAATTTAAATCGAATTTATTAATTTTTGGTAATTTTATAAATGCGAGATTTTTATAATTCCCCAGGCTAAACCGTAGGTGATAAAAATTTCTAAATGTCCTTATTATTATTTAAGACGTCGTTCTATGCAGCTAAAATGAGTTTAAGCCGAATTTATTAATTTT
The DNA here is from genome assembly GCA_963082815.1 of Melanotus villosus. Taxonomy (NCBI): domain Eukaryota; kingdom Metazoa; phylum Arthropoda; class Insecta; order Coleoptera; family Elateridae; genus Melanotus; species Melanotus villosus. The sequence continues at coordinate 163,952 of CAUJBP010000053.1, forward strand.
TGGTAATTTTAAAAAAGAGAGATTTTTATAATTGCCAGATTAAAAATTCGAGATTTTTATAATTGCCCAGGCTAAACTGTAGGAGATACAAATTTCTAAATATGCTTATTATGGTTTCAGACGTCGTTCTATGCAGCTAAAACGAATTTAAAACGAATTTATTAATTTTTGGTAATTTTATAAATGCGAGATTTTTATAATTCTGAAGGCTAAACCGTAGGTGATACAAATTTCTAAATGTCCTTATTATTACTTAAGACGTCGTTCTATGCAGCTAAAATGAGTTTAAATCGAATTTATTAATTTTTGGTAATTTTAAAAAAGAGATAATTTTATAATTGCCAGATTAAAAATGCGAGATTTTTATAATTGCCCAGGCTAAACTGTAGGAGATACAAATTTCTAAATATGTTTATTATGGTTTCAGACGTCGTTCTATGCAGCTAAAATGAGTTTAAATCGAATTTATTAATTTTTGGTAATTTTATAAATGCGAGATTTTTATAATTCCCCAGGCTAAACCGTAGGTGATAAAAATTTCTAAATGTCCTTATTATTATTTAAGACGTCGTTCTATACAGCTAAAATGAGTTTAAAACAAATTTATTAATTTTTGGTAATTTTATAAATGCGAGATTTTTATAATTCTGCAGGCTAAACCGTAGGTGATACAAATTTCTAAATGTCCTTATTATTACTTAAGACGTCGTTCTATGCAGCTAAAATGAGTTTAAATCGAATTTATTAATTTTTGGTAATTTTAAAAAAGACAGATTTTTATAATTGCCAGATTAAAAATGTGAGATTTTTATAATTGCCCAGGCTAAACTGTAGGAGATACAAATTTCTAAATATGCTTATTATGGTTTCAGACGTCGTTCTATGCAGCTAAAATGAATTTAAATCGAATTTATTAATTTTTGGTAATTTTATAAATGCGAGATTTTTATAATTCCCCAGGCTAAACCGTAGGTGATAAAAATTTCTAAATGTCCTTATTATTATTTAAGACGTCGTTCTATGCAGCTAAAATGAGTTTAAGCCGAATTTATTAATTTTTGGTAATTTTAAAAAAGACAGATTTTTATAATTGCCAGATTAAAAATGCGAGATTTTTATAATTGCCCAGGCTAAACTGTAGGAGATACAAATTTCTAAATATGCTTATTATGGTTTTTTCAGACGTCGTTCTATGCAGCTAAAATGAATTTAAAACGAATTTATTAATTTTTTGTTATTTTATAAATGCGAGATTTTTATAATTCTGCAGGCTAAACCGTAGGTGATACAAATTTCTAAATGTCCTTATTATTACTTAAGACGTCGTTCTATGCAGCTAAAATGAGTTTAAATCGAATTTATTAATTTTTGGTAATCTTAAAAAAGAGAGAATTTTATAATTGCCAGATTAAAAATGCGAGATTTTTATAATTGCCCAGGCTAAACTGTAGGAGATACAAATTTCTAAATATGTTTATTATGGTTTCAGACGTCGTTCTATGCAGCTAAAATGAGTTTAAATCGAATTTATTAATTTTTGGTAATTTTATAAATGCGAGATTTTTATAATTCCCCAGGCTAAACCGTAGGTGATAAAAATTTCTAAATGTCCTTATTATTATTTAAGACGTCGTTCTATGCAGCTAAAATGAGTTTAAATCGAATTTATTAATTTTTGGTAATTTTAAAAGAGAGAGATTTTTATAACTGCCAGCTTAAAAATGCGAGATTTTTATAATTGCCCAGGCTAAACTGTAGGAGATACAAATTTCTAAATATGCTTATTATGGTTTCAGACGTCGTTCTATGCAGCTAAAATGAATTTAAAACGAATTTATTAATTTTTGGTAATTTTAAGAAAGAGAGATTTTTATAATTGCCAGATTAAAAATGCGAGATTTTTATAATTACCCAGGCTAAACTGTAGGAGATACAAATTTCTAAATATGCTTATTATGGTTTCAGACGTCATTCTATGCAACTAAAATGAATTTAAAACGAATTTATTAATTTTTGGTAATTTTATAAATGCGAGATTTTTATAATTCCCCAGGCTAAACCGTAGGTGATAAAAATTTCTAAATGTCCGTATTATTATTTAAGACGTCGTTCTATGCAGCTAAAATGAGTTTAAGCCGAATTTATTAATTTTTGGTAATTTTAAAAAAGAGAGATTTTTATTATTGCCAGATTAAAAATGCGAGATTTTTATAATTGCCCAGGCTAAACTGTAGGAGATACAAATTTCTAAATATGCTTATTATGGTTTCAGACGTCGTTCTATGCAGCTAAAATGAATTTAAAACGAATTTATTAATTTTTGGTAATTTTATAAATGCGAGATTTTTATAATTCCCCAGGCTAAACCGTAGGTGATAAAAATTTCTAAATGTCCTTATTATTATTTAAGACGTCGTTCTATGCAGCTAAAATGAGTTTAAGCCGAATTTATTAATTTTTGGTAATTTTAAAAAAGAGAGATTTTTATTATTGCCAGATTAAAAATGCGAGATTTTTATAATTGCCCAGGCTAAACTGTAGGAGATACAAATTTCTAAATATGCTTATTATGGTTTCAGACGTCGTTCTATGCAGCTAAAATGAATTTAAAACGAATTTATTAATTTTTGGTAATTTTATAAATGCGAGATTTTTATAATTCCCCAGGCTAAACCGTAGGTGATAAAAATTTCTAAATGTCCTTATTATTATTTAAGACGTCGTTCTATGCAGCTAAAATGAGTTTAAGCCGAATTTATTAATTTTTGGTAATTTTAAAAAAGAGAGATTTTTATAATTGCCAGATTAAAAATGCGAGATTTTTATAATTGCCCAGGCTAAACTGTAGGAGATACAAATTTCTAAATATGCTTATTATGGTTTCAGACGTCGTTCTATGCAGCTAAAATGAATTTAAAACGAATTTATTAATTTTTGGTAATTTTATAAATGCGAGATTTTTATAATTCCCCAGGCTAAACCGTAGGTGATAAAAATTTCTAAATGTCCTTATTATTATTTAAGACGTCGTTCTATGCAGCTAAAATGAGTTTAAGCCGAATTTATTAATTTTTGGTAATTTTAAAAAAGAGAGATTTTTATAATTGCCAGATTAAAAATGCGAGATTTTTATAATTGCCCAGGCTAAACTGTAGGAGATACAAATTTCTAAATATGCTTATTATGGTTTCAGACGTCGTTCTATGCAGCTAAAATGAATTTAAAACGAATTTATTAATTTTTGGTAATTTTATAAATGCGAGATTTTTATAATTCCCCAGGCTAAACCGTAGGTGATAAAAATTTCTAAATGTCCTTATTATTATTTAAGACGTCGTTCTATGCAGCTAAAATGAGTTTAAGCCGAATTTATTAATTTTTGGTAATTTTAAAAAAGAGAGATTTTTATAATTGCCAGATTAAAAATGCGAGATTTTTATAATTGCCCAGGCTAAACTGTAGGAGATACAAATTTCTAAATATGCTTATTATGGTTTCAGACGTCGTTCTATGCAGCTAAAATGAATTTAAAACGAATTTATTAATTTTTGGTAATTTTATAAATGCGAGATTTTTATAATTCTGCAGGCTAAACCGTAGGTGATACAAATTTCTAAATGTCCTTATTATTACTTAAGACGTCGTTCTATGCAGCTAAAATGAGTTTAAGCCGAATTTATTAATTTTTGGTAATTTTAAAAAAGAGAGATTTTTATAATTGCCAGATTAAAAATGCGAGATTTTTATAATTGCCCAGGCTAAACTGTAGAAGATACAAATTTCTAAATATGCTTATTATGGTTTCAGACGTCGTTCTATGCAGCCAAAATGAATTTAAAACGAATTTATTAATTTTTGGTAATTTTATAAATGCGAGATTTTTATAATTCTGCAGGCTAAACCGTAGGTGATACAAATTTCTAAATGTCCTTATTATTACTTAAGACGTCGTTCTATGCAGCTAAAATGAGTTTAAATTGAATTTATTAATTTTTGGTAATTTTAAAAAAGACAGATTTTTATAATTGCCAGATTAAAAATGCGAGATTTTTATAATTGCCCAGGCTAAACTGTAGGAGATACAAATTTCTAAATATGCTTATTATGGTTTCAGACGTCGTTCTATGCAGCTAAAATGAATTTAAAACGAATTTATTAATTTTTGGTAATTTTATAAAGGCGAGATTTTTATAATTCTGCAGGCTAAACCGTAGGTGATACAAATTTCTAAATGTCCTTATTATTACTTAAGACGTCGTTCTATGCAGCTAAAATGAGTTTAAATCGAATTTATTAATTTTTGGTAATTTTAAAAAAGAGAGAATTTTATAATTGCCAGATTAAAATTGCGAGATTTTTATAATTGCCCAGGCTAAACTGTAGGAGATACAAATTTCTAAATATGTTTATTATGGTTTCAGACGTCGTTCTATGCAGCTAAAATGAGTTTAAATCGAATTTAGTAATTTTTGGTAATTTTATAAATGCGAGATTTTTATAATTCCCCAGGCTAAACCGTAGGTGATAAAAATTTCTAAATGTCCTTATTATTATTTAAGACGTCGTTCTATGCAGCTAAAATGAGTTTAAGCCGAATTTATTAATTTTTGGTAATTTTAAAAAAAGAGATTTTTATAATTGCCAGATTAAAAATGCGAGATTTTTATAATTGCCCAGGCTAAACTGTAGGAGATACAAATTTCTAAATATGCTTATTATGGTTTCAGACGTCGTTCTATGCAGCTAAAATGAATTTAAAACGAATTTATTAATTTTTGGTAATTTTATAAATGCGAGATTTTTATAATTCTGAAGGCTAAACCGTAGGTGATACAAATTTCTAAATGTCCTTATTATTACTTAAGACGTCGTTCTATGCAGCTAAAATGAGTTTAAATCGAATTTATTAATTTTTGGTAATTTTAAAAAAGAGATAATTTTATAATTGCCAGATTAAAAATGCGAGATTTTTATAATTGCCCAGGCTAAACTGTAGGAGATACAAATTTCTAAATATGTTTATTATGGTTTCAGACGTCGTTCTATGCAGCTAAAATGAGTTTAAATCGAATTTATTAATTTTTGGTAATTTTATAAATGCGAGATTTTTATAATTCCCCAGGCTAAACCGTAGGTGATAAAAATTTCTAAATGTCCTTATTATTATTTAAGACGTCGTTCTATACAGCTAAAATGAGTTTAAAACAAATTTATTAATTTTTGGTAATTTTATAAATGCGAGATTTTTATAATTCTGCAGGCTAAACCGTAGGTGATACAAATTTCTAAATGTCCTTATTATTACTTAAGACGTCGTTCTATGCAGCTAAAATGAGTTTAAATCGAATTTATTAATTTTTGGTAATTTTAAAAAAGACAGATTTTTATAATTGCCAGATTAAAAATGTGAGATTTTTATAATTGCCCAGGCTAAACTGTAGGAGATACAAATTTCTAAATATGCTTATTATGGTTTCAGACGTCGTTCTATGCAGCTAAAATGAATTTAAATCGAATTTATTAATTTTTGGTAATTTTATAAATGCGAGATTTTTATAATTCCCCAGGCTAAACCGTAGGTGATAAAAATTTCTAAATGTCCTTATTATTATTTAAGACGTCGTTCTATGCAGCTAAAATGAGTTTAAGCCGAATTTATTAATTTTTGGTAATTTTAAAAAAGACAGATTTTTATAATTGCCAGATTAAAAATGCGAGATTTTTATAATTGCCCAGGCTAAACTTTAGGAGATACAAATTTCTAAATATGCTTATTATGGTTTCAGACGTCGTTCTATGCAGCTAAAATGAGTTTAAATCGAATTTAGTAATTTTTGGTAATTTTATAAATGCGAGATTTTTATAATTCCCCAGGCTAAACCGTAGGTGATAAAAATTTCTAAATGTCCTTATTATTATTTAAGACGTCGTTCTATGCAGCTAAAATGAGTTTAAGCCGAATTTATTAATTTTTGGTAATTTTAAAAAAGACAGATTTTTATAATTGCCAGATTAAAAATGCGAGATTTTTATAATTGCCCAGGCTAAA